>JARGCV010000052.1:6135000-6600000 GCA_034064705.1 Bothrops alternatus | reverse complement strand
CTTATAAACAACATTATAATACATAATGTAACATTATACCATACCTCTGAGATATAGGTTGATAAGTAGATAAGGATAGATAGATAGATAGATAGATAGGTAGGTAGGTAGGTAGGTAGGTAGGTAGATAGATAGATAGATAGGCAGGCAGGCAGGCAGACCGATGATAGATAGAGAGATAGATATATGATGGATAGATATGATAGATATGTGATTGATAATGATAGATAGACAGACAGACAGAAAGACAGACAGACAGACAGACAGATGATAGATAGATAGATAGATAGATATATGATGGATAGATATGATAGATATGTGATTGATAATGATATATAGATAGATAGATAATCATCTTTAATCTTGCAAATTGAGATATCTACACTTGTTTATCTAATTTTTGGGAACTATGAGTGAATTCCCTCTTCCATCTCAGTTACAGATATTTCCAGCAATATTCGTAAAAGAAAGAAGGCATTTCTGCAGAATGCTAGTGAGTATGGCAGCTTTTGATGTAGCAGGATCTGTTATGTGATTTTTCTCATCTATTTCTCTCTAGTCCATAAATGTACTTGACCTCTTTATTTTACTTACCAGATGGCAGCAGCAACTACTTTTTGCCGACTTTTTTCTAAATTCAATCATCTCAAACTGCTTCTTTGGTGATCTCATGCCCCCAGCTAGTAATTTATCATCATTGAACAGATTTACAGAATTTACATGGAAAATGCTCTTTTCCACTCCCTCTCCAAAACAAATGGAAATATTTTCTTCTGCTAAAACTCACTCCCACCCCTTATGGTGTTGATTCTCTAGTCTCAAATGCTCTATTACATTCCTGTAATCGCTACATAGAAATGGATCAAATCATAGAATTTGTGTCTCACTTAAAACTGACCTGGTCCTTAAAATCCATCACAATCACCATACTCGATGAAAGTAATGATAAAAATGATAGATGTGTTCGGAAGGAGAAGAGGTTCCCACTTACGGAAGAGAAGGGCCATCTGCTTATTATTTATATCCAGGTATTTCTGTTTCGCAAATGCAGGATACAAAGCAATGCTTGTAACACAAGAACCAGTCATTTCCCCTATACAAATTCATATCGAATGGATGTGTTATTTCACATATGTGACAACCATTGTGTCTTCAACGGCACAACCTTACCTGAGAAATAATATGGAAGCCCTTCAATTTCATTACATATAATTTTATTAATGATGGATTTATTTCTTTTTAATTGTTCGAAAAAGGTGTTAGAGCCTTAATGAGATTAGTTCTATGAAACTCCATCCTACTGGCACTCAGGCAGTTGAATTTAGTGGAAAGCATATCTTGAATCTCCCCAGAAACTTTTCAAGTTCTTATTCAGGATTTTTTTTGTCTTGAAAGCATATCCTGCTAAATGTTGTGACATCTTCCTTGTGTCCGTACAGTACTGTGATCCTCAGTATGGTTAGCTCACATGGCCAGAATTGGTGCTGGAGGGGAAATTATCCTAGAAGCTGTAGTTCCTTATCCTAGGAATCTGTCTTCATGTTTGATCCCAATTATTTGCAGTGTATCTGTATCACTTGCAAGACAGGTTCAGAAGCAAGAACACATAATATTAAAATACTGAAGTACAAAGTTGTCTATTTAAAACAACGTCTGCATATGTGAAACTAAAAAAAGTGATACCGGTGCTAGCAAAATTGACAACATAAACAATAGTAAAATAAGCTCAGTTTCAAGTGCCTGGTGGAATAAGTATGTCATAACATAAGAGGGAATAAGACAATACAATATTTTATATAACCTTCACTTCACTTTAACTGCAATGTACTGGATGGATGTGTTGCAATAAAATGTAAAACTAGTTATGGAAGGATTGATGACTCAAGAAAGAAACCTCAAAGCCATTCACACCATTAACATGTAGCTAACCCATAGCATTCATATGTATGATAGTCATTAGATGACCATCATACCTTTCCTGTTTTGTGGATTTCAACTCCTACAATTCTCTAGCTAGCATAGCATTGCTGAGAATTCTGATTTTAGAAGCCTCTCCATCTGGAAGGCATTTAGGTTGGGGAAAATCATTTCAAGACAGAGAATATTTATTCTTGAAAGTTCATGTGAATAAGTTCTGGATAAATTGGTGGTTTTGTTACTCTTGTTGTTGCCTGGCCATTTTTTCCATATTGATTCTAGGGACAAAATCACCTTGTTAGACATTCACAAAGTTTATTACCTATACTTTCAAAGGCACACAACACACCCACATAAAATTATATTCACATTGTAATAAAAGGGTTGTTGCGCTCTTTTTCCTAGGCTAGAGTACAATCAATCCCAATTAAAAAGAAAACCTGAGAGTTGAATTTAGCAAATGAATTTTATGTACAGATCAGATCATACCCTGTTTTGTGGTCCTACCTTTTGACCATGCTATTCTTCAATATGAATTACTATATGATTTTCTATATTAGAAAAAGAGCATCAACACATTTACAGCTTTAATGATCTTGACTTACTATTGTGAAAGTGATAACATCAAACAGCTCTCATGCTTTCACACTTAAGTTGCAATGCGGGTCAATGATGAATTTGTGTACAGCAAACTGATGCTAAAGTGCTACAGAGCATTTGCTGTATACTTTTTTCATGCGTTTCTTTTGGTTTTGGTTTAATCACTGATTCTGGCCTGAAGCGGACCAGACAAAATCCCACTGAAATAAGTCCATCAAATTTTCTCTTGAAATGGATAAAAAAAAGTCTGAAACACAACACTGAGTACCTCAAACTCCTGATGACCGGTCCATTAAATTATACCTAGTTCTTTTGCTTCTTTTCTTCATGGTAAAGAACTATCCATCTTATGTGAAGTATCGTCAAGCCTAGTGTTATTTTTCAGACTTCAGCTGCTTCCTTGATCAGCCACTTAAGCACTTTGCAAGCTCAATGGTAAATACCAATGGCTGAAAAGGTAATAGGATTTCTATCATGAAAAAAAAAACCTGTTCTTCATTGATAGGCCTCTGTTAAGGCACTTCCTCTGTTTTTTTCTAGTTTTGCATTAGTTTACACTGTTACATTGCAGCTCAACACAGTCTTGCTTAACTTGTCATTTATAAATACACAAGGCATGATAGGGGGGGGAAGAATTCTCATAGCTCAGGGGTAAGACAATTTTTGTCAATAGATGTTTTATCTCAGGGGTAATCTATTGGAAATGAAAAAGGAGGTAAGGATAAAGGAAATAATGAGTGATACCACAGCCTAAAGCCACCAGGGACACCTACTTTTCCCCCTTCTCGGAAGTTTTTTTTTCCCTCCCTCAGCACTTTCTTCTCTTTCTTTTACATGGAGTACAGATAGTCCTCAACTTACGACCACAATATAGCCCCAAATCTCTGTTGTTAAGTGAAACATATATTAAGTGAGCTTTCTTGCCACAACTGCTAAGTGAACCACTGCAGTTGTTAATTTAGTAACACAGTTGTTAAGTGAATCTGGTTACCTCACTGATTTTCCTTGTCAGAAGGTCTCAAAAGGTGATCACATGACACCCCCCCCAGGACACTGCAGCTGTCATAAATGTGAACCAGTTGTCAAGCGTCTGAATTTTAATCAGGCGACTGCAGGGATGCTGTGATGGTGAAATGGTCATAAGTCCCTTTGTTTTAGCACCGTTGTAATTTTGAATGGTCACTAAGTGAACTGTTTTAAGTTGAGGACTACCTGTTCATGGAGGGAGAAACAGCTCTTACCAGAGATCAGAACGGAAGTTTGATAGAGAACTGCTGAAATGTGGGTGAGTGCTGCAAGGCACCATAGAATTGTATGCTGCCCATATGACCTTGATATAGGATAGGCCCAGCAATGCAAACAGATACTGAACTCTCTTTTTTTTGTAGACTTTAAAATGCTCCCCTGTTACGGTTGCTAAAAATCAGAGGCAACATTTCTGAAGTTCATTTCAGATGGGTTGTAGCTAAGAAACCCCCGAATCAGGCTAAAACAGCAAAACCTGGCCCAGACGTAATGTGAAATAACCAATTAACATTAAAGCATTGCTCACTCTTTGGTCATCCCTGTTCCTCAAATGACTAGATTACTTCTTCACTAACAAAAGGTTGTTCCTCTTTGTACGAGAGGTCCCTCCAGAGACTAGGAGAGCAAAAGTAGGATAAGGGCTTTTTTTCCTATTTTATATTCCAAATTTGTTTGATGGTGGCAGGACTATGTTTATAGTGAAACAAGTTGCCCAACTTAGTGATGATAACCCCTTACTTTTTTTTCCATCATCCATCACTCTTTATTCTGCCTCCTCTCCCCAAACAATTTATTCTCACCAATAATCCGTATCATCAATATCATCCACCAAGAGAAAAGTCATTAGGAAGTACCTTCAGAAAGAATACAGGGTGTTAGTCTTGAAAGGCAGTCCAGACAAGTAGCACAACCAGGAGTACTGCCTCCATCTTTATTGTAAGGTTACATTAATAGAATCTCACAAAGCTGAAACTATTTCTCCTCTTTTTTTCTTTTAGTCTGGAAGGTCCCTTCTGAAATATTTTCCATGCCATCCCCCCTTCTGTGGGCCAAGACATAATAATAATAATAATAATAATAATAATAATAATAATAATAATAATAATAATAATATAGTAATAAGTTGGAAGGGACCTTGGAGGGCATCTAGTCCAACCCCCTGGTCAGGCAGGAAACCCTATACCATTTCGGACAAATGGCTGTCCAGTCTCTTCTTAAAAACTTCCAGTGTTGGAGCATTCACCGCTTCTGGAGGCAGGTTGTTTTACATTTTTTACATGTCCCATCTACGGCTCTCCTTTCTGCCCACATATCATTAATCAAGGTTACAGTAACACCCTTCATGCAAAGGACTCTTTTCCCCCTTAAAAATCAAGCCTAGAATCCCACTTTTTATCAGATGATTTTCATCACTGTCCTACTGTTGATTGAAGACTGAATGCAAGTCTTCAAGCAGATCAATATCCCCAGGGCTTTTTTTTCTCATAGAACACCCAGAACGGAGTTCCGGCACCTTTTTTGGATGGAACCTTGTAGGGTAGGCAAGGCGGGTTGTATGATGTGTGTGGGTTCCGACACCACCTTTTTTTTTTTTTTTTTTTTTTTTAGAAAAAAAGCACTGGATATCCCCACAATTATACAAAAATAAATCTAAGCTGTTTGCCCCTTAACCAGGCCAGAGGACTAACAAATTTAGGAGAAAGCAGGTATATACTATATAGGTAGTCCTCATTCATTTAGTGACTGTTTGAAGTTACAACACCACTGGAAAAAGTGACCATTTTTTCACACTCAGGATCGTTGCCTCATCCCCACGGTCAGGTGATCAAGGTTCGGATGCTTTGCAACCGGAATTTATTTATGATGGTTGTAGTGTCCTGAGGTCATGTGACCACTTTTTGTGACCTTCTGGAAAGCAAAGTCAATGAGGAAGCCAGATTTACTTAACAGTCATGTTACTGACTTAAACAACCACAGTGATTCACTTAACAATTGTGGCAGGACAGGTACTAAAATTGAGCAAAACTCACCTAACAACCTCCTGGTTTAGCAATGGAAATGTTGGGCTCAATTGTGGTTGTAAGTTGAGGACTATCTGTAATATGTACTGTGACGGTCATAAGTGCTATTTTTTTTTTTTTAGTGCCATTGTAGGTGGAGGACTACCTGTATCCTGAAAAATAACTTGTGTCCAGTTCCGTGAGAGGAGCAATACTGACTGATTTCATTGCTGGGGGTTGGCAACAATTTCTCTTCTAAGGATAGTTTCCTCCTGAGTAAAGGAGAAGAAGGCCATGAGATAGGCTCTTAGTATTAGCTTGGCTGATGAGAAGATGCGGCGTAGTGGAATGGAGAAGATTTCCAAATATTCCTCATCGAAGGGAATCAGGGAATCAAAAAGTCTGTCTGTGTAACCCAGCCACTTTGAATGAAATGAAAATTAAGGTCTTGGCTAGATTATAGGCTCACATAGCGACTAGACTAGAAGAAGGCAAAGTGTTGCAGAAGAATAATTGTTTTCTGTCCCAGCCTATGTGAGTCCTTGTTATGCTCACAAGGAGAAACCCCTCTTCCAAGAAACAGGCAGGAACTGCAAAAAACAAAACAAAACCCCAACCCCTTTTATTCTCACAGATCTGAGTCAATGTCCAAGGCAAACAAACACAGTCCACAGAAACTCGATCCTCAACACGAATGGTTGCCTTTGGCAACCAGCACCTCCCACACCTTCCCTTTTATAATTCAGCCAAGGCGTGGCTTCCTAATGCCTTCTCCTTTGCCTTTGGAGCCACCCCATTGCATTCCTCTGTCCTACTCGCTTTTCTTGCTTGCGCTTTCGTGCATCCTGGATTTGTCCCAACTGTTCTTCATCACTGTTCAACTCAGGCTCCCAGCACAGCTGTGTCTCAGCCTGAGCACGAGTAGAGGGGCCAGGCTCCTTGTCCAACTGTAAGTCTTGGAGCTCCTCAGAGCCTTCCTCTGACTCTAATATGACTCCAGGCCCCTCCTCCTCATCTGACTCCTCAGACGCAGCTGCCGGATCTACTGGCTGGCGAGGAATCATAACAAATTGGAAAGAAAGGTGAAGGAAACCTTTAAAAAGTGGATAAAGTAAACTATAGCAATGTAAGCCACCTGTTTAATCACTACAGACTTTTTGAAATCTTGCTGCTTGAAGGCGTTATCGATTCAGCGGCCAAAGAAAACTTGCAATCCCAGATCATTAGGAATATGGAGGTAGATACAAAGTACTGGTGGGACTGAGGAATTGATGATCATAGGATTTTCCTGGACAGAGAGCTAGAATAAGACCAGTGGCCTCCTTTCTACCTTTTTTTTTTGTGACATCCATACAACTTTATCTGACTCATAGCCAGAACAAAGGAAATAAAAGCCAGATAGAGAGAAGGTCTAGCATATAAATCGTGCAGAAGGGAAAATGTGAAACTGTCAAACATTTTAAACAATAGAACAAATAGTTGTGAGATCTGCTCTGGAGGAGATGTGTTAAGTATCCGTCAGAGGTTATTCAAGTGTAAGAAATCTTGCCAGCGTAGGGACTTGCTCTTGAAATTCCTTCCAATTCTTCGATTTTACAAATCAGAAGATTAGAGCATTCTGTGTAGTGTTTTCTTCCTCTTTACGACCAGCAGGAAAATACTTGTTCTGGATGCTCTCTTTTGTGTACAGGGAAGTCTTTTGCACGGCTCAGAGAAGAGTGTTTGCAGGCACAGAGCTAGGGGGATTGCTCTCTGAAAAGAAGTCAGCCAAGCCACATGTTTGTATCCCTTGAGGAAGCATTTATATTGTACTTGCTGGTTTTCAATATAATTTGTGCTTCCTCCTCCTTTTCCCCCTAGATTGCCTCTGATATATAGTTACGAATTGTTTTGCTTAATTTGATTGGGAGGATTTTTAGCAGAAGCTGATGTTCTTGGCAAGGTATTTAGAAGAGGAACAGAGAGATGTACATTTAAAAAAAAACATAAATAAATGAATAAATAAATAAATAGAGCTATCCAGTTTCCTGATATAAATTTAATCTAGAGTCCTATTTACAGGAAGCTTCCCGTAAAATACTGTAAAAAGGGGGGGAAAAAAGAGAGAAGATCTTAGTACAGGTCACAATAGCGTAGGATCTCGATTTTATACCAGTTTGGTCTAGTGATTAAGCCACCAGGCTAAAAAGCTGGAGATCGTGAGTTTAAATCCTGCCTTAGCCATGAAAGCCAGCTGGGCCAGTCACGCTCTGTCAACCCAACCCACCTCACAAGGCTGTTGTTGTGGGGAAATTGGGAGGAGGAAAGTATGTTGAATATGTTTACCACCTTGATTATTTGTAAAAATAATAACATATATAAATCAATCAATCAAACAAATATCAGAGCATAATGTGAATAGCAAGCCATTACTAAGTAATATTGTATGCCTAATTTATTAACAATTTTTTTAAAAAAAATATTCCCTGCAATATTTTGCAGGCTCTCTTCTAGTCTATTTATCAGTCTCTTGTTTGAAGTGTCTCTTGGAGTGATTTTGAAGTTTACAATCGATGGAAAGTCTTGCCATTGTCTCTTTTCAGCTCTTCATCACATTGTGGTTTCTTCCAC
The DNA here is from genome assembly GCA_034064705.1 of Bothrops alternatus. Classification (NCBI taxonomy): domain Eukaryota; kingdom Metazoa; phylum Chordata; class Lepidosauria; order Squamata; family Viperidae; genus Bothrops; species Bothrops alternatus. The sequence goes on along the minus strand of JARGCV010000052.1, from coordinate 6,591,847 downwards.
CACCATCTGATTTGAAAAAGCCAACATGAGAATCCTTCCTTCCTGCTTCTTCTGTTGAGATCTGACTGAAGGTGGTCTACAGAGAGACTGTAGACCACCAGAGAGGTGAATATATTGTACTGAAATTCCAGGCATTGCAAGCGAGCAATGTGTAACTGAGGGAACGGCAAGAAATCTGTAAAAGGGTGTCCACAGAGGATGGTGAAAAAATCCAGATGGTGGCCACCATAGTGTGATTGAAGCTCAACCTGTGTTTTATTTGTGTTACGACAAACATAAAAATGGGTGGAGTTTTGATCACAGTGTAAAAGGAGAAAAAAATGCAGTGATGTTCTGATAATCTGCAAGGTATGGTCAGAAAAGTCAAGATAATAATAATAATAATAATAATAATAATAATAATAATAATAATAATAATAATAAAAAGTTGGAAGGGATCTTGGAGGTCAACTAGTCCAACCCCCTGCTCAGTCAGGAAACCCTATACCATTTCGGACAAATGGCTGTCCAGTCTCTTCTTCAAAAGCTCCAATACTGGAAGTTTTTAAGGAGAGACTGGACAGCCATTTGTCCGAAATGGTATAGGGTTTCCTGCCTGAGCAGGGGGTTGAACTAGATGACCTCCAAGGTCCCTTCCAATATTATTATTATTATTATTATTATTATTATTATTATTATTATTATTATTATTATTATTATTATTATTATTATTATTATTATTATTATCTTGACTTTTTTGACCATACCTTGCAGACACTCCTTTTGCTATCAGAACATCACTGCATTTTTTTCCTCCTTTTGGAACAAAACAAAAAAACTATTCTTTACCAGTTATTCTTTTTTTAAAAAAAGAAATCATCCACATTGTTCTTGATGGCTCACAACAATTAAAAAACCTCTCATAAGAACAAAAATATAAAATAAAGGCATAAATGTGGAAACAGACCCAGCTGATTAAAATATTCTAAATGGCAATCTAACTGTTTGTTAGAACAGGATGTTTTACTCATTTAATGGGGGGGAAAAAAGACAAGGTGCAAAATCAAAATGAAACTCATGGAGAAAACACCCATAATCTGGTTGAGCCCACAACAGAGAACCTTTATTTGTGGAATTGTTTCAGCTTTGAATGAGACATAAGAAGTCAAAAAAACCTTAGTAGGCCAAATGTCTATGGATATTCTCAGTAATCCAGGTCAGGGCTTTTCAACCTTTTCACCCAATGTCCGAGGTTTTCATTGTTGTGAGCATTTCTGTTGAGGATTGGCAGCGGGGGTAGGGTGGGGTGTGTGTTTGTTTGTTTTTTATTCTCCCCTTCTGCTGGGTGGTTGCAGCAGGTTTTGGTCACTTCACATGACCCTGGGACACTGTGACCGTCATAAATATGAATCAGTTGCCAAGCATCTGAATGTAAATCACAAGACCCTGGAGATGCTGCAACATTCCAGCTGCGCTTCTTCTGGGCTCAGCGGAAGCACCAGTATCAGCGCCAAGGTCCAGCTGGAGCCTGGCGCTGATCCTGGCACTTCCACTGAGCCCTGACAGCCCTGCAGTTCCAGCCATCTCTCGCTCAGGCTTGTGCGGTGCTGCCACCGGTTCAGCTCATTCCCCTCCCCCGCTACCACTTTTCTAGGATGGTCACGTACCACCTGCCGATCAGCTGGAATGTTGCAGCATCTCCAGGGTCTTATGATTTACATTCAGATGCTTGGCAACTGATTCATATTTATGACAGTCACAATGTCCCAGGGTCGTGTGAAGTGACCAAAACCTGCTGCAACCACCCAGCAGACGGGGAGAATAAAAACCAAACACCCCCCCACCCCACTCCAGCTGCCAATCCTCTACAGAAATGCTCACAACAATGAAAACCTCAGACAGGAGGAAGAGCGCTGCTAGGTGTGCAGGCAGGGGTATTGCTCGGCTGTGCCTTGGGGGGCACTTTTTCACTGCCATTGTAACTTCGAACAGTCACTAAGCGAACTGTTGTAAGTCGAGGACTACCTGTACTTTATCACTTTTTCCCTTTTTTGGGGGGGGTCATCAAGTTTTTGACACCTTGCTAGGCGATTGATGGTACTTGGATATTGCCATATTCTAAAAGTGGTACAATGGGTGAAAAGGTTGAAAAAGCCCTGTATTATACCATCCCTCCCAGTGGCCTTCTCGAAATCCAGTATGGATCCGTGTCGCTCCCACCCTCTCCGCCTTTCGTAAACTGCTTAAAACATACCTTTGCCGGCAGGCTTGGGGCAGCTAACACCTTGCCCCTAGCCAGTGTATGTTTGTGGAATGATTGTTTTTTTCTTTTTTAACTTAGGGGTTTTTATATTCATATATTTTACTAGGTGATTTCTATTATGTTGTGAGCCGCCCTGAGTTCTTCGGAATAGGGCGGCATAGAAGTCAAATTAAAATAATAAATAAATAAATAAATAAATGGAGGAATCTATGCAAATTGGAGCAACCAAGAGATCTCTTTCATAAGGAGAGAGGCAAAGAAGAAGGGATCGGGAACCGTGCTTTTACTGTGGGGCCCCCAGGCCCCTAGCCAGATCATGCCTGGTGAAGCCTCAAGCAATGAAATGCAGAATTTTAAATCAATGGAACCTGTAGCCAGTAAGTACCCTGCTTGTTTCAAAGCAGCACATCAGGGAAACTTTGCCAACCCCCTTCGCAGGAGCTCTGAAGGGAGGGAGGGGAGCCCCTCAACTACCGTATTTAAGGACAGCTCAGACAGCCAACAGCAGGGAAGTATACCTACCGGTAATTATTTCTGTCATTGTGACTCTAGATTCCAGGCAGAACATGAAACTCTCTGGTCTTGTAGACTTGGGAGTAACTTTTGCTGGTCCACAAAGCCGGAAAGGTTAGAGGCTCACAACTTAATCAGAATGAAAGAAGGGCATAAATATTTATCAGTCTTCAATACAGGATATGGCAAGTTCAAATACAGGTAGCCCTTGTCTTACAACCATTTGTTTAGTGACCACTTGAAGTTACAACAGGACCGAAAAAAAGTGACTTATGACTGTTTTCACGCCTACAACCATTGCAGCATCCCCGTGGTCACGTGATCAAAGCTGGGAGGCTTGGCAACTGGCATGTATTTATGATGGTTGCAATATGATCTTTTGTGACCCTCTGGCAAGCAAACTCAATGGGGAAGCCAGATTCAAATAACAACCATTTTACTAACTTCACATCTGCAATGATTCACTGAACAACTGTGGCAAGACAGGTTGCAAAATGGGGCAAAACTCATTTAACAACTGTCTTGCTTAGCGATGGAAATGTTGGGCTCAATTGTGGTCATAAACCGAGGACTACCGGTACACAGTGATGCCAACTGGCCAACTGTGATGCTGTTTGGTTTTTTTTTCTAGATTCATGAATGAAATATTTTAAAATATATTACATGGTGGTATACTTGCATGACATCTGGATCTTATTTCAAAGGTCTCTCTTTGCATGTCACCTATATCAGAAACATATTGCAAAAATCTTTGGGACAACAACTTTGAGATCTGGAATTCCCACCCTTGAAGACTGGGAAAGTCAGCAGACTTAACCTATTTGTCTGAACCCCTTTAGATTGATTTCTGTATGGCGCAAAAGCCGTAGAATTAGTTCAAGCCTTTGCTTTTAATATATTGTTTGTGTACAAGACAACAATGCCCTTGCTGAAATATCATTTTGGAGGACATTAGTGGAAGAGAATGGCAGGCAAAACTACTCAGAAATGGACCCAACAAGTTCGTTTTGCTACTTAGGCATATTTGTGCAATGGGCAATACCTGGATAAGTTCACAAGGTGGCGGATGAGGGATTTTCTTCCATCTGTCAAATGCCAACTGATCTTGAAAGATTGTTAAGGACCATCTTGTTGAGTCTCACTAACCATATCACACTGCAAAGGTCCCTTGAACACCTTGGAAAGAACATGGCAAAATATTGGGTTCTTTCCCCCCCCCCCAAATGAATAACACTTTTGAATATCCAAAGAGTTCATTAAAAAAGAGAAGAATTGGGGTTGTAAGGAAACCGGTATTTTTTTCCCATAAGGATTGAAGTAGCTACTTCTTTAACTTAATGCTTAATTAAGCCAGCCTTTGTTCTAACACCGATATAACGTTTGTTGCCAGAAATAGTAAGCAAAGCAGTTTTTCTCAGTAACTAACTGCTTATCCAAGAAGCTTCACAAATATCATTAACTATATGCTTGTAAATGAGTATAAAAATATTAGCATCTAGAAAATTGCTAGATCTTATGAATATAACTCTATTCATAATCCAAGGCACGGCTGTGTTTACAAAAAGTGTAATTTAACTTGAAGGAGTAGTGGATGACAAAATTAACACAGAAGTCTTTGTGATGACCCAAATCTCATTTTGCACAGGCAATAAGCTCAGAAGCAGCTGTACGTCTGCAATACCCCCATGATGTTCAAATAATGCATAATGTTGCTGCTTTGAATGTTCTCAGCAAAACAGACTAGATGATGAATTGGAATGGATTGGAGAATGTGAATAATTCTATGTGATGATTTTATATTGCATCTTTTAATTATGAAAGAACTGGGGGACCAGGATATTATTGGAACCCAAAATCTGTGGGTGCTATGAACAGTTTTGAGGTACCTTGCTTATAGTATCAGTTGAATTCTGTGCTGTTGCAAAGGTTTTTAAAAATTATTAATATGGTTCTTACGCATTATTTGTTAGCCATCTAGAATTGCTTGCTTAACCAGGTAGATTTATTTTTTTTTAGAAAAAAAAGGGAGAAGAGCTAAAGGACCGAAACTCATCTTGCTGTGAACAGTACAACCAGCTTTTGTAAAAGATTTAAAGACACATCTTTTGTTCCACTACATGGTAGAAGAAATATTTGGCTGGCACAATTAATACTCTTCTCTTTTGACTTGAAATCTTAGCAGATGCCTATCCAGAAATTAAAATTCTAATTCTAATTTCTGGCTTGGACAATTCAGCGTCAAGTCCAGGAATTCTCTACAGGCCTATAGAAGCTAACTGTAAAATGACACCTCATGGTATCTAATTAAAGATAAAAAATACTTTGTAAAAAGAAAAAATAAAGGCATCATATACGTCAAGCAAAAACAGTATTGTTTTAGATAGGGGGCAGACTGGCTGTGATATATATCATCCCATCAATCACTATGAAGTTAATTTGACTTATATGGATGGTTGAGAGGTGATGTTCATATGCTCCCTGATTGTTTCACCTCCCAAAACTGCACACTCAGTGGAAGAGGGCAACCATCCCAGTTAGAAGTGGTGTATTCATCTCCTGTCAGTGTTCTTCCTGAAGTGAACTATTTTATACATTTTTAAGCATTAGCCACATTTACATGATATCGCTGAAAAATGATATAACTGCATTTTTGTCATAGTAAATCCCTCTTAGAAAGAAGAATTTTGGGGAAGCATGCAGATCAGTAAGAGAAAAAAACAAATGCTCATTTCCAGGAATTTTATTTTGGTCAATGAGAATGGTGGAACTAAAGGAGAAAAGCTCATAGGAGGGGATGTAATATGACATAAAGTTTAGAATAATAATAATAATCTGTATTGAAATCAGTCATGAGTCCCTTGCATACATAAAACAGCCACAGATTAACCAATTAAATGAACAGATTAATCAAACTGCTGCACATTTTACATATTATATGACGAACTCTGGCCATCCTTAAGGAAACTGAATCATTTGAATTTGAAAATAAAACTGTTAAATAAAACTGAACAGAGTGACCAGGATATTTTATTTATTATGTGGGTTTAACTGTGTATAACAAGTGTGAATGTAAAATGGGTAGTATAATAAAACATATTTGGTGATTTTGGTAATTCCTTCACTACATGGACAAAGTCTGGATTTAAATGGCAGTCCCAATAAAATTGGTGATGGAAGCGCATTGAACTGGGCCAAAGTTAAGGCCCTTATCAGTTTGGTAACAGTAATTTGGTTCAGATATCTGGCTGGTCTATAAGGAGTACAAGGACTGCTTAAAATATGTTTTTGGGAAGAGACATCAGTTCTTTGAATTGTTACTTGAGTGCCTCTGCTATATGTTCTTGACCCACAAGTGTACAACTAGGTTAAAGAAAGGTCCAGAATTTCCAGTGTTTAATATATTGCCTTGGCCCAAGAAAAAGCCATTTTTGTTAGAAGTTAGAAGGGAGTTGGCCCTGCCAAGCAGAAGAGCAGAATCGTTTAATATATGAAAATGTGTGTGTGCAGTTTATATAGGTACTGTAGTCCTCAACTTACAGTACATCTGTTTATTTAGTGATTGTTCATAGTTACGATGGTGCTAAAAAATTGTCTCACAAATGGTCCTTGTGCTTGTGACCATTGCAGCATCCTGTGATCATGGGATCAAAATTTAGATTTTTGGCAACAGCCAAAAATCAGGCATGGTTTAATTAATGACCACATTGCTCAGTGGTGGAAGTTCTGGTTCCAGTTATGGTTGTACACTGAGGATTACTTGTATTATAAGCAGGTGATACAAGATTCAAAGAGCCAATTTGGTGTGGTGCTCAAGTCACCTGGAAGATGGTGAGTTCTAGTCCTGCCTTGGCCATAAAGCTAGCTGGGTGACTTGAGCCAGTCATTCTCTCTGAACTCTAGGCAGGAGGCAATCACAAACCACTTCCAAAACCTTGCCAAGAAAACACACACACACACACACACACACACACACACACACACACACACACACGCACACAAACACGACTTACAGCAGGAGTCTTCAAACTTGGCCCTTTTATGACTCATGGACTTCAACTCCCAGAATTCCTCAGGCAGATGCTTTATTTTATTTTATTTTATTATTTTATTTTATTTTAGTTATATGCCACCTTGGCAAGCAAATGACAGGAAGGCAGGCAAGGGAAAAAGGACTGGAGAAAACTAACTTTAATTCATTTCAGAAGATATTTCAGATATCTCTGCTCAGGAAAGCCCAAGCGACTGACTGGTCACAGGTAGAAAACACCTCCAAACCTGTGATACAATAAGCAACTTCTGAGGTAGCTGAACCGGCTGCTTTAATAACCTCACCTACACCCACTTCTTCCCTCCTTATAGGAAGGAGAGTGATTTGGGGTGGGGTTTTTTTTTAATGGCAGGTGACATTTGGTGAGTGAGGAAAAGAAGTGGAGGAATGCACGAATCATTTTTTTCTGCATTAAAACAGTCCAGACTAGAGAATCAAGAAGAAGACCTTTGTACAACTTTACATTTGGCAGGACTGTAATTCAAGTCTATTAAATCTTTATCTGGAAAACCCATCGTGTTGACCCTCTTAACCAGTGCTTTTTTTGTTAAAAAAAAGGTGCTGACACTCACACATGTCATACAACCCGCCTTGCCTACCCTATAAGGTTCCATCCAAAAAAGGTGCTGGAACTCCATTCTGGGAGTTCTATGACAAAAAAAGCCCTGTTCTTAACACTTCCTGTAAGTCAGGGGTCTTCAAACTCAGCCCTTTTATGACTCATCAGGAAGGCATATAGGGTTGCATCAAAATCCAAAGACTCAGAGGCCGTGAGAGTTCCCGATCCTGGTCTCTGTAGATTGGCAGGAATCCTCCAGACTGTCAATTCAGTTTGAGGATGCTGGTTCTGGTTCTGGGATCTTCTGTATAGAAAGCATGTTCTGTATTGCTGAACTATAATCCTGTCTATCTAGGTGTGAAAGTGGTGGAGCCAAGTGGCTCAAACATGAAAATGTGCAAGTTTCCACTTGAAATGTCACCTCAGCTGAGAAGAAACAATTTCTGTGGGTAGCTATGGGAGGTACCAACAAATGCATAAAATTTGTATTCAGTTAGTGAGATTTGAGACTCGGGATAATTATGCACAACTAATTAATTCCAAAGTCTGTTTATCAACAGTAATCTGTAGCTGCAGCATTTTGTCCCAATGGCATTAACAAAGGCTTATTTATCACCTGCTTGCTTGTTGAGATTTGCCTCAAAAGCAGATTACTACCAAAGCTTTGTCTAACTCTATTCCCACAACTAACACTTCCTGGAACTTGCAATAACTTTTTATACATGAAATCAATTAAGTTTTTCAGTTTAAACTTTAGACACCTCCAGTGATGATAAACTGTGCTGAAAACATCAACATTCCCAGTTTTCAATTGTATTGCAGATTTGTACTGTAGTCTAAAAAAAATAACAACAGCAGCAGTGTGGTGGAATGTACACTAGGTATCCCTCCTTGCATCAGTTTGGCATCCTGGCTTATCGGTGCTCTGAATCCTGGTCTCCAAAAGACCATTCCAACACTTTTTGTCCTTGATGTTCACTCCCTTATCTTTTATTCCAAGCCTCCTCCTCAGAGCACTATTTACAGCTCACCACTCAGATACCAAATATAGAAATCTCTATTCCATAATCTTTTAGATAAATTGCCTGGGAAACAAGATTGCTTTCAAGGGTAATTCCTTAAAAGTGTATTATCAACATTCTCACCTGCTCTGTAAAATTGGCTTACATTCTCCTTCTAACTTTTCCCCACCTGCCATCCTCTTAGACGTGTTTGGATTGCTGTCAAAGAATTTTCATCCATACGCATCCAAATCCCAGCACATGTGGGGACACTAATAAAGCTGATCTAGGTCAGGAAGCTTGATCAGAAAGTGATAAGGTGCTCATTTACACTTAACCTTTGGAACTGTGGTCTTTTATCCCTTCTGATTTTATTAATCCCTAAACCATATTGTTCTCAACAGTGCTTTTTTTCTAAAAAAAAAAAAAAAAAAAAAAGGTGCCGGAACTCACACATGTCATATAACCCACCTTGCCTACCCTACAAGGTTCCATCCAAAAAAGATGGCGGAACTCCGTTCTGGGCGTTCTATGAGAAAAAAAAGCCCTAGTTCTCAAGAGGTCAAAAAGAGGGGAAAATGAGGGTTAGATGCCACAAACATGACCAAAAACACCCAAAAATTGCCTTTTCCCCTTTCAAATCTTCTTCAAGCTGTTCAGTTTTACTTGGACATTAGCTTTGTGCTTATATAGTAGGCTTATTAACACTAATGATGTTACTTAGTTTGTGTAATGCAAGAAAAAAACCAAGCTCAAGAGAGCACCAAGGACCCTTCATAGTAGGCTTCTTTTAACATACATTGCAGAACAAATTATACAGACAAAAAGAAAGCTATCTTTCAACTTGCCTGTGGCACTCAACTTATAAATCCGTCCATTCCCCACCATCCAATCAGAACTGAAGAAGCTTCTTGGATGAGAAGCAAAATGTCTTCAAAGAAAAAACAAGAAAGTCCAGTTGCCTTCTGAAAAAGCACCTTTGGGACAACCATGACTTGGATGACTGAATATCTCCATAGACAAAACATGAAGGAATACCAATGTCTGGTACTCAGTGGCATGGGTGACTATGATTCAGATGATAACCAATAGCCTCGAAGACCATTCATTAGCATGCAATGAAACCTCATATTAAAGAACTAACATGTGAAAGGGTCTGTTATTTCCATGTCCAGTGAATCACAATGTATGCCATCACACCTTCACAAATTATGTAAATCCTAATGTATTTGGTTCATTACATGTGAAGTCCATTGCATCAAAGTCCAGAAATTCAAAGTTTCACTGGAACAGCCATTGCCATTTGTTCACCAGCAAGTGGGAATCAGAGATGGATATTCTCCAAGCTGGTTCTGAATGAAAATATATCCTGACAACGGGAATGTGCACATCCCAGAATCACTGTTGTGCAGAATGAATTCATTCTAGGTGAAGCTACAAATACTGGAAGTGAGCTGTTATATTCCTAAGGCAACAATGACTTCTTACCATAAATCCTAGTCCATCTGGGGAACTCATTCTTTCCTATCAAATCCCAGCAATTTTCCCACTCATTCTTTCCTATCAAATCCCAGCAATAAACTGACCTTCAAAGGCTGCTTGAATTGTTTGTGTTTTTCATGAAAGGAATGAGAAACAATAGTTTGTATCATCAGATCAAATTTCATTTTCATAATGCTGGCATAAACAGAGAAAACTCTGTGTACTCTCATGATCATTACCTCTGCCTATTGTGTGAGGGTTTGCTGGTAAATTTATCCAGTCTAAGCTTTGGGATCTAAGGTACATTTACATGGGAATAAGACTTATTCAAAAGAGGGGACACTTTTGAGCAACCATTTACAATATCATTTTGCATAATCTTATCTCCATTCAAGTCCTGAATGCAGGATGTGAAGGCTCATTGTCTGAGGTTGGGTGAGTGGAAAAAAGTATAACATGTTCCACTGTAAGTAAGTGGTGGCATAAAACACTAACATAACAATTTAGTGCATTTGTGTCAATGCAAATTTTTTTAGTAGCTGGAATAGTTTAAAAAATTAGGATATGAAAATTGTAGTTGAAAATGACATACATTTCTCCTTTAGATAAAATAAACTGCACTGTTGTCTACTAAACAGCAAAGCAAGGTGGTATGAAGATTTCTGCCTTCTAAAAACTATACATCAACCGTGTTCCTCAAATCCCCAAATCTTTTGTGCTCCTGTCACAGGAGCAGAGGTGCAATCAAGTGAAGTGATCACAGAAGAGTTAAATGCTTCAAGTTTTTTTTATTAATTTCTTATCATTTCAGGAGATTGTTAAATGTCAAAAAGTGGGTCCCCCTCCCTCCCAGCTATCAGTCGAAAACTGAACATACTGTGAGACATAAGGTAGCAGGTGTCTCGGCTCCAAACTATCACGTCTGTGGGCATTCTGTTATAACAGGTGCTCCAAAAATTTGAACAGATTTTAACAAGAGCTGTATGGGCTTTTTAATTAGCCTGGTTACTCAGCATGTGTAAGAAAGCACTAGGTATAAACTTAAAACATCACAGTGTCTAACAGCAAAAAAGAAAAAAGAAAATAAAAGAAGTAATCTCACCGGCCCATAAATATTTTCTTCTTTTGAGCTTTCGGCAATTCTTTGATTCCTCCTTTCTGATGCGAGGATCTAATCATCCTGTTTGAGGTTATGGAAAAGAAAAGTCCTCTTTAGTAATAAAAAGCTGGGGTGTCAATCCAAACTGGACAGGGCTCACCGAGGTGTATTTGGAACAATGGAATGACAAATATTAGCTAATTAGATAGGTAGGTAGGTAGGTAGGTAGGTAGGTAGATAGATAGATAGATAGATAGATAGATAGATAGATAGATAGATAGATAGATAACTTGTCTTTGAAGCAGTGTGGCATGATTTCAGGTCTGTATTATTATTTCAGCCTGACATGCACTCAGAACTCACTTTAGCCAAAAACATGAAAAACAATCTGCATTCAGATGGAAGAATTCAGGTGGTGTTTCTTTTGGACTTTATGTTTTAAAGGCTAAGTGGAGAAAAGATTTTTATTATCTGTCTTATACATAATTAAAATCAGGAAAAATTCTCACAATACAATCTGAACTTGTTTGGGAATTCATGTGAGAGCTATAGATATACATATTTTTAAAGTGGTAGTAAGAAAAGTTTTACCTCTGTTTTCTTTCATAAGAAGCCAGATTCTGTTTTAAAATCAGACAAGGTCTTCTTTATTTTTCTCATCTGGGACTTTGAGGATTTCCTGGTCTGTGAAGAATTACATCACATATATTATTATTTAGCTGATATCATTGATCAGTTCAGCTGCATAGAAATGTGATCTTTTGCCTCTCATTAAACCTGTTAATCATTGTCAGATTAACTATTTTTTCTTATAAATATTGGATACATTTTCACAGACTCATTTAAACGGATCAAGGTGATGTCTAACATCTGCACACCCCTGTGCTCAAATGTATATAATTTTTCACTCTGTCATAAAATTAAATGCATCGACAAAGCATATGTTTGCACAGCATTATCAAATAGGGCGAGAAGGTGGTGGTGGTGGTTGGGGTGGGGGAAGGAGAAATGGATGCCCTTGTTGAATTAATGGGTAATATAGCCCAGGTGTCCAATATCAGGATTACACACTATTATACAATTAAATAAATGTTTGGGCAATCCAATGTTTAGGTACATTAAGTGAAAAATACCACATACTTCCAATGTGCGTAGTATGTGTGGCAAGCAGTACACACACAAGTTTTTTATACTAATCCTTTGCTTGCTTAGACAAGCATAAATTTCTCTCTGTACTGCCTATCCTGATACCTTGAGGCTAAAACCTTTTACCCCCTTATTTTTAAAAAATAGGATTTTCTTCTCAGTAGTCACAAGTAGGATGGGAACAATGGCTCTTTTAATGCAACATATCTGCAGGGCATCTGGCTCAACAAAGATTAGGTAAGAGGTTTCTGGTGGCAAGAAGAGAGTAAATTCCAAAATGTTGCAGGAATTGCTTAATTTAGATAAGATAAGATAAGAGATAAGATTGTCATTTTTATACTGTGGGCACAATGGCATGCATAAAAAATGAAATTTAGTTGCCGCTCTCAAAATGAAACACATACAGGACACACACCTAAAACATACTATGAACAACATATGTATAGACCCACATCCCTACATATACGTAGCAAATAAATATTAAATATTGTCCATCTTGAATATACTGTATAATGGAAGGAGGAAGCTTGAGAGTTCGCAAGGTTAATGCTGTATGGAATGAAACTCTGGCTGAATCTGGATGTTCTGCTTCGGATACCACGAAGCCTCCTCCCAGAAGGTAACAAGGAAAACAGGTCATGAAGAGGATGCGTAGTGTCTCAGATAATCTTGTGGACCCTGCTCAAGCAGCACTTCTATGCTATGTCCTGGATGGGAGGGAGGGAACTGCCAATGATCTTTTCGGCCATTCTCACCAGTCTCTGTACCGCCTTCCTGTCCGAAGCAGTGATGCCTCCAAACCAGACTGTGATGCTGTATGACAGGATGCTCTCGATTGTCCCCCTGTAGAAAGCTTTCTTTCTTTCTTTCTTTCTTTCTTTCTTTCTTTCTTTCTTTCTTTCTTTCTTTCTTTCTTTCTTTCTTTCTTTCTTTCTTTCTTTCTGAAAAGAGAGTTTTAAGTGGAAATACAATTTTAAATGGAAATAAAAAAAAGCAAAATTGTAGGAAAATATCCTTTAGTGCATGCTTTAATTTTTTTTCTTTGTCCGAAGATCCCAAAGGAGCTAATGGGAGTGTTAGGCAGAGCTGTGACACTGTCGAATTTTCACTTATGGAATGGAATGCATGACTGGCCTTTAGGAAAGAGAGAAGAAGAGATGCTTGCTAGAAAACAGCCAGGCAAGAAAGGCAGGTGATTTTGTGTCATATATAAAGAAACTTAGCAAGGACCCACCCTCGTTGATCAGGCAGTTAAAAGTGTCGGGTGGGAAATTGATACTTTCAAGCTTGCAATATTCTACTAATGCAGCCTTACAATAAAGTAGAATTAGTGCATCTAGTCCTGTTTCCTGTCTGGTTTACCTGGGGTAAGCTGACACACTGAAAGAATGGATCCCACCTGCCATGGCGTTCCTGATTCTATAGTTCAGGTGTGAATGACTGCATGTGCTTGGCAGCTCATTTTATAGAAGCAGGAAAACTTGTTTATACAATCTGCCTGAAAAATTAACTTTCAAAGGGGACGTCATAATTGCAAGTTATACTTGGGAAAAAAATACGCATTGGGGAACTAGGAGTTAAGTTGCTAATTACAGTTTATTTATCTTTTTTATATTTAGTTTGGCAGTTCTGACTATCTTTTCACTGTAGAGTGTTGGAGGTCAATTAGGATTCAGCTGATCCTGGAGTCACTTGACAATGATATTTATAATTAGATGGAGGAAAGTAAAGGAGCTGCTGATTTCTCTTTCTCTTTTTCTCCCTCATTAGGGCTGGTTAGCTCAGCCAGTTTTATTGCTAGCTTAAAGTCAAGGGAAAGGGTCATGTGACATTTTCCTAAATGAACTGCTTTGTAAAGTGCTGTTGCCTTTTTTTTTTTTAACGGAAGATTCCATCCAGAATTCTTCCAGGTTGGCAGCTGAAATGAAACATTCATGGAGGACTCCCATCAAACCAGGATTTTGACCACCGAGAGTCAGATAAGAGAGATCTATTTTAAAGCATTTCTGTGTATTATCATCATCATTATCATCATGTCATTGCAGAACAAATATTTTCCTCTTGGTTACTTAACTTGTATTTATCTTCTGAAGTTTTGGCAAATTTAATACCAGGGTTTTTCCCCCCCTCCTGTTTAGTTGTATCTGATTCTAATTTCAGATTAGTCACTTAAAAATTACCCTGTGAGAATTTGAATGGCAAATATTCTACAGATATTCCTTGACTATTCAAACCTTAACCATATGTTCATTTAATAAACAGTGGTACATATACTTAATTTAGTGTGAATAACTGATATTTAATAAAGAACTAAATTTTTAATAAGGCAAACAAAGAGTGTTGGACTCAGACCTACAAATGTCGGAGTCAAACTATTATATTGCTTTTATTGATGCCCCAAATATCTCCACAATACTTTCTCTGCCCCACCTAGAAGAAGCTTGACCCTAGTGAAATTTGACACTCTACCATTTAAAGAGAATAGAAAGGAGACTTCACAGCATCCCTTTTGAAGAACACTTTTGCATGGATTTGGATTTGGATGGCTTTGGATACAGAGATTGAGACCATTTTGTAGGTATGTTGAATTTCCCCTGTACAAATGCTTGGAAACCATCTCCTTTCTTGGACTGTGTAATCATTACAAAAATTGCAAAATTCTGTGCTATCACAATTGCAGTTGAAAGATAATGATGTTGACATCAATGTCTTTCGCCCCAGCTACAGCTAACCCACTTTGTCTGACCTCCCATTGTACATATACATGTTCACAGACATTTCTATATATATGTAGACGATTTTTAAAAAAGCTGACCCTGCACTTGCTGCAAATGCTAGGAAGAAAAAAATCTGTATACATGTGTACACAAACAGACATATTTATTTTTTTAATTTTAAATCTATTTTATGTAATCTATATTATTTTCTCCATTTAAAAAGTGTCTTATTTGATCTATGTCTATGTAGCAAATATAAAATAAAATAAAAAGTTGATACTATTTTTGTCTATAATTAAGCTCTGTTAGATTCTAACTGGTTCATCTCATAAACGGTGCTTTTGAAGGCAGACTTCAAACTCTGCTTTTTTAGCTGAGTTGTATGAGGAAATAACGTATTTAAATTCTATCCCAAATTTCGTTGGAAGATTGCTTCCTTGACTATTTATTAGGATATGGTTGAAACAGCAATTTGGAAAACAGTCTGACTCAACATGCATTTATTCAAAAGCAATCTGACTCAACTTGTCAAATCTGATGCAAGATTCAAACATCTTCAGCTTCCTACTGGTAATAATCCTACAGACCATCATGGAAAAGTCACTCATGGTTGTAAAAGTTTCACAGAATTAGCTGGAATTTTGAGAAGTAGTAGACTATTTTCAGAAGATTGCCAAAATTCTGAGAATTAGGTATCCCACTGGTTTGCTTCAAAGGCTTTAAATGCTGCTAAGTTTCATAGTAGAAAGGTTGACAGATTATTGATACAGCTGGTCCTTCTGTAGGGAGAAAGCTTGTGTCTAAGGGATAATGCTTAAACAGTTTGTTGCAAGGATGCTTGCACAAGCAGAACTATTCCAAAGTTAGAATAATAAATTTAAAAGGCTCATGAATCCTCTCTACTGTTTAGTGGAAAGCACCTATGAAAACTGCATATTGTATTAAAACTCTCAGCCAAAAGAGCTTAATTTAGTTTGGGACCCGTCCAAGAAGGAAGATGGATTCCATGCATCTATTCAGGGGAAGTTCAGCATACATACAAAATGATCTCAACCTCTGCATCCAAATTCATTCAAATCCAAATCCATGCAAAAGTGTTCTTCAAATGGAATGAAGTCTCCTCTCCATTATCTTTAAATGGCAGAGTGTCAAATTTTAGAGGACACTCCTGATGACTGTTGGACGCTCTTATGAGAGATAAATGATAAACTAACCAAGCAACAAACCAACCAAAATGACATAATAGATTGCAAAGTGGTGTAAATGTGATTTTGGGGTGGCAATTGAGATATGAGACACTTATATTTCCATCCTATGATTCTTTATGAAGTGAATGAAATCTTTTCTTTATACATCTGGGTTGCTTAATAGACTGAATTGGAAATGGAAAGAGCTAAGTAAATGAAAAACTACAATAGGAATAGGAAGTATATTATCAAGAAAGAAAGACAAACTATGTACAAAACTTGGAAAGTTGTTTTGGAGAGCTTAATGTTCATTTTCCCTTACATAAGCTATAAGGATCAGCTATGTGCTATATGTACTGTATGTAGTGTCTGTAGGTAAGCGATGACTTCCCCCATATTTGGCCAGATCAAAAATAGCATTATTTTGCTGCTGAAGTAAAGGTAAGATGACAGACTACTTAGAAAGGCCTTACTAATAGACTCTACCAAGTTGAAGGTTGATCACTCAGAGCCAACATCTAGCTAAGATAGTGGCCTTTAAACTTATCACCTTGTGATCCCATAAAGCCTCTGTTTCATGTTTTTCATAAGGACCTACTTTATCCTCTATCAGACCTGCTATACTAGACTGGATTAATGGAAAAGGGGACACAGCACTTCATTTAAGTTAATGTCTTACCTATAAAATTAAAAAGTCCAGGGAAGGTATTATGGCAAATGTAAGTAAGAGATAAGAAGATCCAAGAAATATGAGCAACCTTCAGCAACAGTAAACAAGTTCCACAACAGATATCTGCAGACTAAAATAATCTTCCAGATACATAGACCATATCTCCTAAAATTCCTCAGCTAGCATGGTTGTTATTGAGAATTTAGAGATCTGAAAATTTGCCCATCTAGGCTTCAGAAAGCCATTTTATAGGAAAAGTTCACATAAGGATGAATGTATTTAAATAGAAAAAGAGTTTAGGAAAAGAATTGAGAATCTGACATTAAAAACAGTTGAAAAAAAATCTCATCTTGAAAAGATAGAGAATTGGGAAGGAATGTTAGCCACAAATAGTCACTTGCTGTATTTGCTCCACCAGAGCTTTTTAAATATTTCTCTAAGGATGAGAGAATTCAGAAAAAAACAGATTATCTAAGATTCAAATTCCTGAAAGCATTGGAATCGGAGAGTTTCTTACAAACCATTGTTCATCATTAGACGTTAATCTCACAGTCATTCAATTCTTCCTCCCCTTTTGTTCATTGCCCTTGTATTTTCCATGTATGGACTAAAGTGATAATTTTTTGCAGACATACCAAAAGTCTTTTTACTGTCCATCCAAATGCCTACAAAGTTTTAGAAAAATCCAAAATTCAGGAACCACATCTTGCCTTAGAAAATCAGAGAAAGCAGTTCAAAGTATGGGAGTTGTCTAAATTCTGTGTTTCTATAGACGCAAGGCTAGTCTAGTCTTCATCAATCTTGTGCTCTCCAGGTATGCAAGATAATTCTTAGATCTAGTTAGCTAGCTAGCATGGGTTACAATGACACCCAATAACAAAAATGTGTCATGACATTGTGACCCAAAGTCTGTTGTCTCTCACTTGAATTATGACATGATATATGCAAATACAGAGAGGTACAGTGGCTCAGTGGCTTAAAAGACATTGGAGTAGGTCTATACTCCACCAGTTCAAGTCCCACCATCGTGTGATGGAGTGAGTTCCTGTCACTTGCCTCAGCTCCTGCCATATTAGCAGTTTAAAAACTGTCATAGACATTTAGCAGTCTGAAAATATGTAAATTCAGGTAGATAAATAGGTACCACTTTGGTGGGAGGATAACAGAATTCCATGTTTTACCATATGCTTTGTGCTGCAGAGTGGTGTCATGCTGGCGACATGACTGCGTCTTCAGACAGTGCTGGCTTAGTGGCTTAAAGAAACGGAGATAAGCACTGCAACAACCCAGCAGAGTTAAATCCGTAGGGACTCCTTTTTATGCAAATAAAAACTCAGGTTATTGAATTTCTACCTCAGGATCTTTTGTTAGGGATCATAAAAGATAAAATGTGACAGGCATATAGTTGAAGTTTGACGTGAGGTGTGAAGAATGTTTATCAAACCAGACGTTTACAAATGGTGTATGTTGTGTTCTATGGTGTATGTTGTGTTCTATGATGATTGCTTCTTAATATGATCTTATGTTTAATGATGATTGCTTTAATATTGAAAAAGCAGAGTGAATTTCCACCTCAGGTTATTGAATTTCTACCTCAGGATTTTTTGGTTAGGGATCACAAAAGATAAAATGTAACAGGTATATAGTTGAGGCTTGAAGTGAGGAGTGAAGAATGTTTACCAAGTCAGACGTCTACAAAGACTAATACTTAGAGTTGTATTACAGGTTCTATAATGATTGCTGCTTAATATGATCCTATGTTTAATGTCGATTGTTTTAATAAAAAAAATTTTATTAAAAAAAAAAGGGCAGAGATTGCATCATGGTGTTGTGACACCTGCTTTACCACTTGCTCCCTTTGTCTTCTTGCAGGCAGTCATACTAGGGAGGGATTATGAGGAATGAAGTCCAATATAACTGAAAGACAAGGTTGAACTTTTTTGTTTTTGCTTTTGACATTTACTCTTCACTCTGCTTGATGACTGATGTGGAACAGCATTTGATGTCAAGGATAGCTGGTTCTGGAGAGCAGATATCATGCAAGAGCATTTATCATTTGACAACTGTTTATAGTCTGCCTCAGTAAATAAAAGCCAGAAACACATGGGACTCAAATCTGTGCTCGAGTTTGTAGCTCTCACAAATGAGAGTATTCACTCATAGATTTGAAAGGAAAACTTGGATAATTTTGGGGAATCTCAAATGAAAGCTAGCATGTGTTTGGGATCTAACAAACTTTAATCTGAATATTTTAATTTGTAAATCCCCTATTGTCCTCCTTCCCATAGACCTTGTGGCTTCTTTCGCTGTTTCTAAGCACCTCTACTGTTTTTTCTCCTAATGTCATCAGATATCCAGTCGGCAGGCCCTTCCAGATGTCAAACAAACTCCTTATTATTCCTATACCTCTATGGCTTTATCTAATTTACAATCTTGTCTTAATCAAGGTTAATAAAAAGATAACATTTCTTCCATCCCTTTCAGCACTTGCTTCCGAATACATGTGAAAATTGTGCATGAGGCTAATAATTCATTCTTCTCTCTGAAGCCAAATAACTCAGATCCAGCTAGTGCCTGAATGGAAGCCATCTAGCCTGCCCTGGATGAGAAATGCCTTGATGGTGGTGATCCTGCCGTCCTTTTTTGTCACCAAGCAGAACCATGTCAATTCACGTAGGCATTTTCCTGGATTGTACATGTTTTGCTGTTTACAATTTTATCTATTATCTTATTATGACACAATTGATTCAGCATAATTCTGAAATTATGAAAGGAATTAATAATAGCTTGTGCATTTATAAACAACCAATTTGCAGCAAGTACGTGATTTGGGAGCTACAACACAGAGGCAAACAGCTACAATCACATTTTATCATTCTGTTCTTGGAAGCTACAATCTTTGCAAGGAACATAATCCGACACTCGGAGCCTCACCATTGAAACTTGAGGACAGCAAGTGAAAAGCGAGGACAAGAAGGCAGAAACTGTGACTGCGACCATGTGTAGGACGACAATTGTGCTCTGATTCAGCAAGAAGAGGCAACTCATTGGAGGAAGCCAAACTAGAACAACCGGTAGAGAGTTGCTGCAGCAGGAGCCTGTATCTGCAGGTATGTTTCTCACCTTTAGCTTTCCTTTGAGGAGGGAAAACCTTTTGCATTGTAACCACTGCCTTCCAAACCTCTGAATTAGTAAGAGGTGTCTTGAATCTGCAAGGAGGCTTTATCCTCCACTGGGGGGGGTCTATGACAATTCACTGCTGCCAACTCATCACAGCCAACCCGCCATGGCCAACTTGCTGTAGGACAACTCATCATGGGACAAGAATTACACTAATATCGAAGAAATAGTGGAATAGAACCATTAAAGAAAGGGTGCAAAAGGAGGGACAGAATGAAATATGATTGACAAAAATTAAAAATATTTTTTTAATTTATTTTAAATAATTATATTGAATTGTTAAATTGTCCTGCAGCGAGTTGTCCCACAGTGAATTGTCACACTGCGAGTTGGCTGTGGCGCATTGTCCATGGCAATTTGCCCCATTCTGCCACTGGGAGCCATTGACTTCCCATTGGGTTGCAGTGCAGAAGGGTTCAAGAATGGGGACACCCCTCATTAAGTCATGGTTTGTTACTGTTTGTTGGAAACTAAATGGCTTTACTAAATGGTAAGTGTGGTGAAACACATAACAAAAAATAGCAGTAGCAACGTACCAGTAAGGTCTCTTATGCAGCTGATAATGAACCCCACAACATGGTAGCATTATTCAAATTCTCACTATTCAGAGTGATATTTCTATGGAGAGTAGGGTAATTGTTTCCAGCTCCATGGGCATGAGCAATTAAAAAAACAGGTAAACATGGATTGTTATATGCTTATTCATGAAATGTAAGCGTAAAAGATTACCAGAATATACTGGTATATAAATTTATTATTTACACAGTCACGAAGCAGTTATAGAAAGCAAAATTAAAAAAATATCTAAATATTATTCCTAAAGCTATCCTACCAAGGTCTGCCCTGCTCAGAAATGATATGTAAAGTAGGAAGTGGTGGCAAGATTACAAATACATCAACTTTCAGTTATGTTTACATGGTTTTTGGTGGGATTTTTTTAATGGCTTTCCAATGGATTATGACCTGCCCTGATATCTTCTAGATAGATCTCATAAATATTTAAAATCAATCAATCAAATGACTAAAGGACAACCTGAAAGATAAACCCTTATCCAAAGACTTCCTGCTATCTCCTGTTTTCTGTTCTAGTTTTTATTCTTCCTTTTGGTGTTTTTCTTGAACAGATTCTTCCCTTTCTCTACTTTGCACAGATGACAATTAGCATCTAAAACCTCAGTGGCAATGACACATGCAATAGCTTCAGTTGTGCATGCACTAGCCTCACATTAATTAAATTTTGGGTCACGTCAAATGTGACTTGGTATCAATTTATAAATTGCACTAAATTGAATATCACAGTATTCAAACTCACATCAATAGCGACCTACCTGTATGCAAAATTTACATCCTTTCCAATTAATTCATAATGAATAATAACACCCTATACCTTCTGGGTATGTCATTCACACACCCCCTATTCCTAAATGTCTGCTTCAATCATCAGGTTTTCAACAGCTTTCTAAATGTTGGCTGGATTCATACAAGAGACTCAGTTAAAGCTTATGATTGGCAAGCACAGTGGCAGGGTTCACACAACCTGCTAAGCCCAAAGAAAGCAAACTGCACGAGCCACTGTAATGAAACCAAAGCAAAGCCAGAAGCTCAGTTGCATGTGGTTAGAGTTCCCTTGGGTCTTCTCTTGGTGCAATTTACAAGACCAGATTCCCCAGTTCATAGATTTTCCTGCATCTGCTGGCTATCATGTAGAGCCAAAGGCACCGGTGGTCACTATAAGAAAACATGAACTTAAGGAGATCCTGATGCACAAACAAAATACTATTCTGCCAAGAATGGCCAGACCTATAATTCAAGAAGTTGGAAAAAGGAGTGTTTAATTTTCAGCCTGATTTTGCGACTGGTACAGTTAGATAAAGAAAGACAAAAAATACTGCAAGAAGTAAAGCAGGAGCTAGTGGAAAAACCTTGAATATTGATAGGCATTTTGCAAATAGTTCAGAACTCGAATTATAAGAGAGTTCTTCATCCCACATTGGATTTCCTCCCCCCCCCAATTTTTGATTTGACATATCTGTAGAACCAAGTTTGAATTTAACATTTAAACTAAGACTTCAAAGTGTTTTGCAACTTAATTTCCCCCAAAATATGAAATATTAATTATTGTGGTTGCTTACGCTCAGCAGCAACTTGATAGCACATAATCAATCAATCAAGGCAATTTACAATATGTTCAATTTTTAAAGCTTTTATTATTGTTGTTATTTTACTATTTTCCTCCCTCTATATGGAGTACAGGATTGCTCCTGGGTATCTGTTCTTCCCACTTCACAAGAACTCTTTGCAATAGGTTGTCTGGGATAGCAAGTGATTAGCTTATGTCACTCAGTGAGTTTTGTCATTGAGAAAGGGATTTGAATTTGGATCTCTCCTTCTTTAAGTTCTGGCTTCTGCCCAAGGTTTGGGACATGACCCTCTTTCTTCAACTTGCTTTTGGAGAAATTCCTTTCAATCCAAATTTTTAATATACCTCCCCTTTAAATCTGTTCGGATGAAGAAATCCTGCATCCCTCACCCTAAATATTCACAACTCAGATCCCCAAATTCAAACACTAGTTACAAAATGATTTATATATATAAAAAAAGATTTTGGAGATGCTTTAGCTTGCCGGCTTGTTGCTAGGGCCTTTGGGGCACAAATTGCATCTTTATTGCCAAGATTTCCTTACAGCCACGAGAAGTAGAAATTTTGAAAAAAAACAAAAACCACAAAACAACAACCCCCTTTTTTTTTTTAAATGTCAAGGGCTAATTTTTCCTTTTTTCATTTTTTTTACACCACCAAAAATACTGAATCTATTGTAAAGATAAATTTCATGGATGTGTCAAAATACTGAAGCTGGAGCCAGTTGGCTGCTTTGGCTCGTATGACCAAATGCCAGCAGAATGAAACCCTCCTTGTCTAGGAAGACCTCATGCTGAATGAGAAGCTGTTGCTGCATTATAGAAAGAATTTGTGTCTCCTTTTGTCTTGACTTTGCCAAGAGACAACACATTTTAGAAGACAATGGAAACCTTCCATCAATCTTTGTTCCCATTTTTTGATGACAGTGCTTCTCACCTGAAGCTGACAAAGTAGAATTCAGGCATTGTGGCCCGGAAAGGTATCATTGTGGAGATATTTGGCTCAGGAGGCTGGGCTAGACGGCAAGCCGTGAAGGACAAAAGGCATACAGAGTGACCGTCTGTCCGCTGACGTGTGATATCACTTTCAAGGTCTTGCTCAATGGAAAGTGGTGATGAGGCTGTCATCCGAAAACTGAGATGGATGTACACTGTAGATGTACCCAAGGAAGCCTTTTCAAATATGGCCCATCATGTCTTCAGTGACACAGAAGGATGGCTCCATTGCCGAAGGCCATAGAAGACTTTTGGGATTGACATCAGATTAAACGTACAATTCTGAACACATTTCATGAGGAACCAATTCAGAATGAACTCAGTAGGGCATAGTCTTGAGTAAACATACAAAGAATTGGACTGTTACCATCCACAGGAAGTCTTTTATAACTTCCCCCATTAGTGGTTTTCATTGATGCATTCAGCGATTCTTCCTCAGTGTAAAAACACACCAAATCATACAGAAAATAGAACAGTCTCTCTACCTTTCCTCTCAATTATGCACACATGAATTTATTAATCCACATATAAGGGATAAAAAAAATCTATTCCCATGGTTTTTGTTAGAATCCTGGATTGGAGCACTGACTGGAATGTAGTCAGTGGGTTCATCTAACAATGATTGAAATGTTTTCATGATGGCTACTTTGTGGCATGCTTTCACCTTGGATCGATGCTATAAAACTGAGCTGTAGCTGCTTATCTACCTCACTTAGAAACATATATATTTGTCCGTATGATACACAGTTCATCATTTCCGAAAAACACAGAGTAATTTTAATACTTGAATGATAAAATTTAAATTAAAAACGACAATGAAATGTAATGAGATCCTAGTTATTACTAGACTTAATGCAATTTATTGTTTTTTGTGTTTTCCACCCTCATAATTACCATAAAAATAAAATATATTTAACGATTCCCGAAATGACAGCAAGTAAGCATCCATTTAAATAGATCTGAATCTTTTCCAGATTTGTCTTCCAAGCATCACTTAAGAAACTGTTTGTTCAGTTTCATATAAGGAGCTGCCAAAAATTTACTGCCAGCTCTGGTCTCTCATTGCAAAATAAAGTGTGGTCACTTAACAGTATATGCAAAAAAAAAATTTTCATTTGGTTTTGTGAAAAAAGTTTAGAGTGTTATTTTAGTTTTTTTTTTTTCAGAAGTAAATTGCTATGCTGAGCTGCTAAGAACCAACTGGGTTTGGTTCAGCTTTTCATGGCTTACAATAAATATTCTTAACTATGGTCTGAGGGATTTGCAGTCTCAAAGCTGATGCGCTGAGCTGTAGCTTACATTCATAATGTTTTTTGTAGCATAATAGGCTGTCAAAACAAATCTGTTTCTACATTTGTGTGTGTGTGTGTGTGTACTTTGCATGTGCTTCCAGCTTTGTGTCCTTCTTTTAATGCAACAGGAATTTTATTTTACACATTACTTTAAGGAGTTAATAGTTTTAATGCAAATCATGTTCATTAACAATGAAAGAACAGGCACCTCTTCTTATTGTAACTTTCTTAGCAAATTCCCACTGCCAAGCACAAAAAAATATAACATTGAAAAGGTCACACATCATATAATCCTAGCAAAAGAAATGCGAGGATATAGTACTCAGTTCCTAACACACACTGATTTTAATGCTTTTAAATTTAGGGAAGGAGAAATATAACTAACAGAACTTACAGTCTCATTTCTTGGGACTATGAAATAGATCTCCCAACATTTTTTTTAAATGCTGTACATGAAAGTAAGATTATACAGGCTTGGTACACATAACTGAAGAGACTGTGTCCTGTTCCAACAGCAAATGAGATTATTTTATTAGTTTGTTTAAGCATCCAGAATAATAATAAAAGGTCTTATGGCATTTTCAAGACAACAAAAATTATCATGGCTTGAGTAATAGGTGAATATTTGCTTAATTCCTTTCCCTCCACTTCTGTTAGTTTTGTGTCTATCCAATATTCCTTTTTCAGTAATATATTCCATTTATCTGATTGGAGATTGTGATCCACAAACACTTATGTGTGGTACTGTAGTATATTTCTTGATCTGAGCAGTCTCAGAGTATTCTTTCTTAATGTCTCTGCCTTTATTTATTTTCGCTGCAGTCTGACTTTTGATCCAAAGATTCCTACATTAATTTATTTACTGCAAAGAGCAAAAACGAAACGGGGGTGGGGGGTGGGAAGCAGTAATTATGTTGGGCAGTAATACGACACTCAAAATGAGTCATATCTTTTAAAATAATATTTATTTTGAATGAAATTATTTTAACTTAGCCAGAACAAAATGTACAAGAATGCACTAAACAGTAACCAATCAGGCTTCCTAAATAAACAGTTCAACAACTGGTAGTTTTAATTTGAGTATGAAACTGAAGGGATAACAAAAATCAATAAGTAATAAAAAATAAAACAGAGTAGCCTGTGCTTTCTGTTGGTTAGTGTTGTCCTGGTTTTTTATGTTCGAGAAATTAGAACTTGCTCCAAATGCTTCAATCCAGCTTCTTGGATGAGAAGCGAGACGTCTTCAAAGAAAAACAAGAAAGTCCAGTTGCCTCTTGAAAAAGCACCTTTGACCTGGATGACTGAGAATCTCCGTAGATATTTCACTCCAAATCTTGTTGAATTGTGATTAGGCATTTGTGATCTCTTTGTGGAGGCATAGCTTCCAATATAATTTTGAATTTAATGAGGCTCGTTTGATCCAGTTTCTAGACTGTGGGACTGAAAGCTGCCATGGTGATCCTTTGGACAAAATCACATTGCAAAATAAAGAGAAAACACCACTATTCTGTTTCTTGCTGTATCATCGTATCCAAAATGCACTTTCCCATTTTCCCTGCACCCAAGGAAGGTTGGGTTAATACTTGTATGGGAAACACCAGGAAACCCTAGGACTAGAATATGGAAATCCAAAATACACCCAAGAAAAAAGTACCAACACATCACTTCTACATCACTGCCAAGAAACGTGCATGTCCATGAAATCACCAGAAGGTGAGCTAGACTCAGTGGAGACTTGGCCTATTAAGATCTCTTACTTGGGACACATCCCCATCATCAATGTTTTCATCCCTCCACCCTCAATAGGGTTTGAAAGAGATCCATGACTGGCTTTACTTTTGCCCACGTGAAATGGGCAAAAGAGCAAGGAGAACGACAAAACCTCCACCATTAAATACATTTTTAAGTGGAGCTATCAAGACTTCCAGTGAATGCAGTTCTTATAGGATTTGAAATTTAGAAATGAAGAGCAGACAAAATGAGGCAAGAGGTCCTTCCAATGGCAAAGGGAGATGTGTTATCCCTCCAAGAAAGATCTCTAGCTTCGCAGCTGTTTCAACTGCACTGACCTAGAAATAAATCCTTTTCATCTCTCACACAGCTGATATAGTGGGAACAAACCCTGTTTTTAAACAGACTGCTGCAGTGGAAATGCTCTTTGAGCGGTGATCTTGACAAACTGAGGTGTCCAGTAAGTTTGGGCGAAGTAGGTGACAGAAGGCTTTAGATGTGTGTGTGTGTGTGTATGCACAATTGTGTAGATCTTCATGATTTTGCTTTGACCTGATGTTCTGTCATTCCATTTCTCCTGATCAGTGTAGGGTTGGCCCTGCTATTAAGTAAATCTGCTCAAGACATAGATTTGTGGAATCTTCCAAGGAAGGAAAATGGTGAATTATTTAATTTGTTATGATTATACTGCCAAGAACAGGGAGAGGTAGAAGTGGGATTTCTGCTTCCTATGTCCCAAATAAACCCAAGGAGAGTGGAATACCAAATGATACTTCACTCAATGGGCCAACCTCCTTTCCACAGCATAGTATTACCACAACAACTAGGTTTCTTAATCAAGAAATTCACAGGCACTCTGTTTCTCAATATTATTATTTCTAGGGGTAGGGAGAAATAATTTCTAGATAGAATGTTACTCTCACATTGCTTCTTGATTATTTTAATGCTAAAAATACACAGTGTGGGTTTGGAGTGATAGGGACTGTACCCTCCACCTCCACAAACATTGTGCATATCACCCCATCTGCCACCCCAAATGCTAAGTCTTAGCAACATCACTGCTTTCCAACATGGTTTATTATTCAAATTGACACAGAAGGAGGGATACAGGAAACCCAGGGATTTCAGATGGATTAAAGGAGCAGAAGTGGAAAATGTGGACCCAGCCCTTCTTCCAAGGCTGGATTGCCACAAAAATAGTTAAATGACAACAGCAATCAGATTTCTGGTAGACGCTGCAATATAGAACATAGAGAGAAGGGAGATGGGAGCACCTCAGTTCAAAAAGGCGAAAGATATTTCTGTAGGCTAAGAACATATGGCAGAAGAAAGCAAGTGGGGGGGGGGGAAGAATGGAAACTAAAATGATCATTTAGATTGTGAAACTGTCACAAAATGTGAGTACAGTACTAGGATTTGATCCCAGTTTTCAGAATTTGGTGGAGGAGGGAGGGAGAGGAAGAGACGCTGTTGGAAAAATATCAGCTACTAATCAATGTTAATGGAGGAATTAGTGGATTAAGAAACTGAGTTGAAGCAGCTATTGGCGATGTCTATCCTTGAGCATCTTGTCAAAATATTTTCATTTTTGTTACCAATGCGAGATCCTTCGGAACTGGCTCTCAGAACTGTGTTATTGAAGATTCTTCCTATATGATGTTCTCGTTCTCTAAATAGTTCTTGAAACTTCAGTGGAAGTATTTTTTTTTTTGAAAACTAACTTTTCCCACTGGGTGTGAATTGGTTTTATCAGACAACACCTTTTAAAATAAAGGAGTTAAGAAGGGATGCAAACACATTCACTTGCTTTGTCAATTTCCTCCCATAATAGAAAACTCCTGGCTCTTATGAGAATGAAAAGTTGGCCAAAATTATAACTCAATGTGCTTGATGTAGTACAAGGGACAGAATATTGGGTCCTTAGGACTGTGAACTCAGCCACCTGCTCTTTAGATGCATGCTCCTTCTGGCTTGTTAAAGCAGCCTGGCGGGTTGGGCGAGCGGGTTCTGAATATTTCTTTGAGTTGTTCCTTTACCTCTTAAGGAGGCTCTGATCACCTTCTCTGCAAGAAATCATTGCTGGACAATATTTGTTCAGTATCTAACCTCCCTTTTGGAGGGAAGATGAGTAAAAATGTGGCTGTGCAGTAGCTTCAGAAGAACTTTGAAGACTTGGACTATCTGGATCGCTTTAGTCAGGACTTAGAGGGGACCAGGATATTCTAAGGTGGCTTTATCATTGTGGTTAATATTGCTCTCTCCTGTGCTTGGTAATTGCATTTTTAATTATGACTTTTTAAATTACTGTTTTATATATTGTTTTATTTTGTTGTTGTAGCTGCCCAGAGTCATTGTGTGTAAGATGGCAACCATATAAATTTTGATAGATAGATAGATAGATAGATAGATAGATAGATAGATAGATAGATAGATAGATAGATAGATAGATATCGGTAGTATACAGCTGATTACAGCCAGGTTCAAGGTCATTTTATGGTTTGCTTAACAATGTTTTTTTAAAATAAACTATATTTATCATCCATACACAATATAAATATAAGCATATTTTGGAAAACCACAATGGCTATATTCCCCCCAAATGCCAGTCAAAATCAAATAAATTACCTGAGGTCATTTAGCAAGAAATATGAGCCCAGGATAAAGTTAAAATCCCCAAGCCATTATGAACTTGGGGTGGTTTGTATAACGTATTATTTCAAAGACTATTGAAATGTGTAAAGTTGAATAGACCTAATAAGAAGAAAAATCACTAGCAGATACCATGTCCACTCTATGAAATGTCCCAGGAATTCTTTGCAGCTGGCAAAGTCAAATCAAGCTGATGGCAAGATAACTTTCTCTGTGCCAAAGTAATTGATTGGTGGGAGGAGCTGAAGGTAAGGTCTGTATCTGCAAAATCCCCTGAAAACAAAAACCTGTGCAGACAAAGCACCATATTAATTCTCTTGTGCATTGATAGCTTCCAAAACATTTTTATTTAGTTTTAATAAAATAGTTTTATTTTATTTCACAAAATAAAATTCAGATCCATTTAAGCTCTTTATGAAGTAGGAAAATAAATCTAAATTGTACCAAATTAATCCACTCAAACAGTGATTTGAAGTGAAATAAATGCACCTTTGTCCAGTAATGGTAGCATTTTACTTTGGGAAACTAAAATTCTGAGGTAGTTAAGAATGAAAGGTTCTCAGAGCAGAAATGGCAGCCACTAACAGTGCCCTAGCTTTAAGGCCAGGAGGCACTGGACACAAGTTCATTAAAGCTTGGGAGAAAGAAGCCCCAGTAATAAAGTATGGTGAGGTATAACCTTGATGTGGATCAGAGCAATCAACTCTGTCAATGGCTTTTCCTAATAAAGGATTCTTTGCAGTAAAGATGCTTAATGTATTACTAATTCTTATCTGTGTCCTGTCTTGGAGACCCTTAAGCTAACCTTGAGCTTCGAACAGTATTTCTCAATCTTAGCAGCTTTAAGCTGGGTGGACTTTGCCTGGGGAAACTGCCTGAGGAATTATGGGAGTTGAAGTCCACATAGCTTAAAATTGCCAAGGTTGAGTAACACTGGCCCAGAGGTGAGTTAAGTGTTAGATTCTGGCATACTTAATAAGGAGCTTTGTCTTTATTTCTTAAGCATCCAGGAATTTTTGCTGAAATCTTCTCTATAAACGTAATACCACCAAGCATGCTCCATGAGGGCTGAAGCATTGTAGGGCAGAGTAGCTGTGGACAAAAGGGACTCTTGTACCCTTGATGCTAGGATTCCATGAGATCAACAAATGTACAGACAACCGGGAGGTAGTGATGATATTATCTGGAGAACAGAAATTTTGTTTGAACATTTACTGTCTCTAAACCCAATCAATTTCTACAGGGTTTTCCGTAGATTTAGCCAGTGTAGTGTTGTGGTTAAAGTGCTAGACTGGCACCAGGAAGACCCACGTTTAAATCCATCCTCAGTTAAGGAAGTCACTAAGTAATTTGGGGCCAGTTTCTCTCTTGTAGCCCAAAATGCTTCACTGGGCTGATACTGGGGGGGGGGGAATCAAGGAGGGAGTGCTATGTGAACTTCTGAAGGAAAGGCGGGATTGAAATCAAATAAATACATAAATGGAGGTGATAGGAAAGCCTCTCTCTGTTGAATTTTGGAGAGCCACTACCTGAGTTGTCTGAAACAATAATCCAGCTTGGTTCAAAACAATATTAGTATATTCTTAGTATATTGGGAGACATGATAAGACCAATGGAAACCATTAACACTGCAACTCTGTTTGACATTCTGTTCTTATTAAATTACCAAGAAGGGCAATTATCTGGTTTTTAATTTATTCTGTGGTGCCATCTAGGCTGTGAGTGATCAGCCATCCCAACTGTAAATAAGCTACAGATTAAGTCTCCCATTGATCAGTTCAGATAATCTCATATCAGATTCTGTGTGGAAATGATCAGGATTTTAATACCATGTGTAATACAATAAAAGAAACCAGAATGTTGGTTTGTGGTTATGAACAGTTAGAAGGGAGCAGTTGTAAATGGCAGTATCTCTGGTTGAAAAGGATTGCTTTACATTTGAATGTTACTGCTGAATATCTGTACTTTGTGGATGTTACACATGGTGCAAAAAGGACGGTGTCTTTATTGGTTCAGTCTAAAGAAATGAAGAGCCTAGAAAAGAAAGACCTGAAATTAGCACAGAATTTGGCCCAATTACACACACATATATACACATGCATATATATAAAAACCCAGGCAAAAACCGACAGCCATTCCTCAGCAAAGAAGCAATGATAAGTATTATCACGTTGTCAAAGAATCTTTTGATCTTGGAAAGATTTAATCTCCAGAAAGTCACCATATTTGACTGTACCACCACAGAAATCTTTTGTTTTAATTGCTAATTCACAAGATGGAAGAGTTACATCTGTTGAGATTGAGAGGACCACACACAGCCCCATTTGCTACCTGGAAGACTTTATAAGCGGCCTTCCCTGCTCAGTGGGAAGGCTCTGGGACTCACACACCGTCTGCTGCCTAATTGTCTTTTGGCTCAATTTGGTGCATGCAAATAGGACTGGGCTGCAAAAGATGGTTCAGGAAACCCTAACAGGATATCAAATACCAGGCAGCACAGAGCAGATGGCAAAATAATTTTCTAAAGCAATGCTCAGGAAGTTTGTAGTAGATGAGGGATCTAGGAAGTAGCAGGTGGGTAAAAATGGAATTGTAACAGGTTACACATTGTCTGTAATATTGTTCTAGGCATATTAATAATATGTCGCTTGAAATAATAGGTATGATTATTAATATGTTCATATGACCCATTATTAATTAATATTAGATAACCGAGTGGTAATATTATAAAATTATCTAGTTATAATTAAAATGCAGGGGAAAATGGACATCATAGTTTTTTATCATTGATGCTCATATTGCTATAGTTTTGTCTTATTGCACTATTTCGTTTTCCTATGCGGAAATCCCAATACTGAGGCTCTGAAAATTGAATAAGTGGAGTCCTTGGTGCTCTTTGGGTTTAGTTGGTTTCATTAACCAACTAGGCAACGTCTTCAACGCCATTGTTGAATATTTACATGTCAACCTTCCCTCCATCCACTCCTAGCCTCTGTTATTGTAGTCTTAGAAATCCTTTCGGGGCCTTCCAACTCCTACAAATGTTTAACCTGTGGAATATCTCATTCAGCAAGACTCCTGAGAAGTGTAAGGGAATTCTGTAACTGTGAAGCATTCCCAGCATGTGAGCCCTGTCTTTGGGTACTTCCGTTGCTACAAACTCCTGAATCCTTGGAATAGTATCCGAATGATCCTGAGTCACACTGTAGGTAGCATAATGCAATCAATACAAGATGCTGCATAAAAATAAACTGTTTAGATTCTCGCACATTTTAAGATTAGAGAGGGCACCATTCCCAGCAGTATTCTCCCTCCCTCAGAGTTCACACCTTTTAAGAGGAAATGGTTGCAAAGTATTAATTTAAGCCAATAGTGGAAACTTATGTTATTCGTTTTTTTTCAGTGATATACATAGTGCTCTTTTTGTATACTATTAACTATGGACATATGTTTTTCGTCTGAATATGCTATTTACACACTAGATTCATATATATATATATATATATATGCTGTAAAGCAAGATATAACAGTTGTCATCAAAGTATTTTTAGATCACTGAAACTACCACTTACATCTGGTGGACAAGGAAAAATATGACCACTTCTCTATTTCCACTCCGATGATGGATGGAGGGAGGTAGTTTCAGAGAGGAAAAAAGTCCAAGGATATCTTGCTTTTATCTAGGCAATAACTAGCCCCAGAGTTTCAGGAATATAATCTGATTATTCTTTTCATAACAATCAGGATGCTTTGACAATCTTACATTAATAATGCAATAAACAGAACAGAATAGAATAAAAACTTTATTGTCACTTTAAATGTACACTATCAGCATACATTAAAAATGAAATTTTGTTGCATTCAGCTCTCAAAAAAATACCATTATGCATATACTCATGTACACACACACACATATATATGACATAGAAACATCATAATATAGTTTGAATGTACACATAACATGGAAAAAAAAGAATCCTGTGAATTTACAAGACAGCATAAAGAACAAAGCTGTTACAGAATCTAGTAGTTCTGCTGTAAATACTTCAAAACCTCCTCCCAGAGGGGAGCAACAGATACAGATCTTGAAGAGGGAGTGTGGGGTCTCTAACAATGCTTCAAGCTCTAAGCACATAGCGCTTATAAACAGTATCCTGAATAACGGGAAGCAAGCTTCCTTTAATCTTTTCAGCTGTCCTTACCAGTCTCTATCTGAGGCACTGCTACCACCAAACCAAACAGTGATGCAATTTGTTAAGATGCTCTCAATCATATCTCTGTACAAAATGGCCAGGGCAGAAGGAGAAAGATGTGCTTTCCTCATTGATGCAAGAAATGCAACACTGGTTTGCACATTTCACTAAAAATAATGTATGAAGAGACTGATTGTTAGTTATCTGCACCCCTAGGTACTTAATACTATTTACCACCTCCACAGCTGCAGCCTTGATACAAGGTGGAGTATGGCTATGCTAGCTCTTTCTAAAATCAACAATGATTTCCTTTATTTTATTAACATTCGAAACAAGATTATTTTTATTGCACCAACAAAGCCTTCTCCTCCTTCCTATAAGAATCTTCATTATCATCCCAGATAAGACCCACCTGCCATGTCATCCGCATACTTCACAATATGATTCATAGCAGACTTAGCGTAACAGTCATGGGTCATCAAGGTGAACAGTAATGGACTCAAAATACAGCCCTGTGAGGAACCCATACTCAAAAAAATGGAATTGGAAACTTTTCTTCCAACTAGTACAAATTGGGGCCTATCAATAAGGAACTCAAGCATCCAGTTCTGTAAGGAAGTATTAAAACCTAATAGACCCAGTTTGTTCACCAAATGCTGAGAAATGATTTTACTGAACGCCGAAGTAAAATCAATAAACAGCATTTGCACGTGAGTATTCTTCTCCAGGTGCTCCAAACTAAAATGAAGCAAACAAGAAAGTGCATCATCTATTGCAGTGTTTCTCAACCTTGACAATTTTAAGGCATGTGGACTTCAACTCCCAGAACTCCACAGCCAGCAATGCTGGCTGTGGAATTCTGGGAGTTGAAGTCCACATGCCTTAAAATTGTCAAGGTTGAGAAACACTGATCTATTGAGTGGTTCTTCCAATAAACAAACTGTAATGAGTCAAATGTAAGGGGAAGGCATGAAACAATATAGTTCTTTACCAATCTCTAAACACTTCATCATAATGGAAGTGAATGCAACTGGACGGTAATCATTAAGGAATGTAATCATAGATTTTGGGGGGACTGGTACAATGATTGCAGTCTTATAGTAAAACATGATGGAACCACGGCCTGATGCAATGAAAGATTGAAGATGTCTGTAAGAACAGAGGCCAGCTGGTCAGCACACTCCTTAAGTACTCGCCCAGGAATGTTATCAGGACCTGCAGCCTTTCACATATTGACTTGCCCTAAGATCTTCCAAACAGCAGTTGTATCAAATTTAAACACCTATTCATCAGGAAAGGGAACAGCCTTTGTTGCTGGAACATTATTTAAGGCCTCAAACCATCCAAAAAACATGTTTTGCTTATTTAGAAAATTCGTATCACTCTTACATGTCAGAGAAGCTGCCTTATAATCAGTGATAACCCAGATATCTTGCCACATAAATCTAGGATCCATAGGATCTTTAAAAAAGTTCTGTACTTTCTGCTTATAGGCCTGCTTTGCTGTTCTTATAGCACATCATAAATCAGCTCTTGCTATAGTAAGTGCTGTCATGTCGCCTGATTTCAAAGCAGCATTTCTCACCTTCAACATCACACGTACCTCCTGAGACATACAAAGTTTCTCATTTGCCGGCATAACAATAGTCTTAAGAACACTGACATCCTCCATACACTTTTGAATATAAGCAGACACAGTAGAAGCATACTCATTCACATCAGTATATTGATCATACGTTGCAGCCTCTTTAAATGTTCCAATTTGTGCACCTGAAAGAAACATAGGAAGAAGAAGAAGAAGAAGAAGAAGAAGAAGAAGAAGAAGAAGAAGAAGAAGAAGAAGAAGAAGAAGAAGAGGAGGAGGAGGAGGAGGAGGGGGGGGGAGGAGGAGGAGAAGGAGGGGGAGGAATAAACAAATTTCCAAAACTCTTTGGAAAAGAACAAATTGCTTCTATTATATCATGAGAGAGGAGGCAAAGTTTGGAAAATTTTCTAAGTTTTTCAAAACCATGTTAAACATTTTTGAAGCATGTATTCCATTCTACTTATATTTCTTAATTCAAAATGGCAAGAAGCCACCATGACAAATTCTGATCTCTTAAATGGCAAGGTCTCTAATTTTCCATCCATATACTGAATGGTTTTCTTTCTCACTGAGTTGAAATGTTTTCCACCCTTCTTTGAGATGGTAGAAAGTATTCCTGTACATATCTTGCTATACATATTACGGATCCCTGCCTGCCAGTATTGTCTCTGCTCCTGTCACTTCCCCTCAAGTTGTAGAGGGCGGGGAGACCAACAGATATGGAACACCTGGAGGCTGGACCATGTTAGGCTAAAGGAGAAAGCACTGCTTTAGTGGCTGAGGAGGAGGCAAGCCTAGCCCCACACATGAGCTGGTGATAAAAAAAGAATGAGGTCAAGACCACACTGCAGAAAAATCATATTATTTATATGATATAAATCATATTACCAGGACAGCTGACTCTTGTTTATGGACTTCATGTTGGTCCTGTTATTGCAACTTTTTGAAAGAGGAAAAGGAAAATAATTTCCTCCCAAAAGTTTTGGTCATTATCAGTGATGACAAAATTGATTTATGTCAGCCTGACTTGATAGGGAAATCTGGGAGATGCTGCCTGAAATAGATTGGGGGAGCAAAGATTATACAGTAATAATTTTCAGCTACTGTTGCTGAAAATCCATCTTCCCTCCCTCACCAATCATGTCTCCACCATTTGTTCTCAACAAGGGGGGGGGAAACTCTTGAAGACCAATCTCAATCTTCTTCTAAATAGTTTCGGGCCCCTTTGGGTATCTCCACCTGTAGCATAGAGGACCTTTAATAGAAGAGAATCATAGTAGCTCAGAGTTGAACTATGGTGTTCTTGGTGCTTTCTGAGTGTGGTTGTTTGTTTGTAGATGCTTCATTACCCAACTGGATAACATCATCAGGGCACCCTGTACAATAAAAATTAGTAATAGAAAAAAGATAAAACATACATGGAAAATCCTAAAATATTCAGAAAAGCAACCATACTAGCCAAAAGAAATACAGTGGACCCATCACTCAATCAAACCAAGATCTGGGGAAAAGCCACATTGTCAAGGCTCTTTTAAACATGGTCAAGGCGGTGGGACAGAGAAACGGGGTTGGGGTGGACAGTGGTATAACAGAGAAGGTAATGACAAAAGATAGCTTAGTAGAGTTTTCTGAAAAATCACTCTTTTTGTTGATTATTTTTTTACAAAAACACAGATGCAGGCTGAACATGTGGACACGGTTGACTGCAATCATCGTAGAAAAGATCTAAGGAAGAGGGAAAGACTGTACATATGACATTAAAGACTTAGAATGATATCCTCTGTAGAGAGAAAATATATTCATGTGTTGATTCTATTAGAAAGTGAGTCAACAGACCAATCGTTACATAGGAAAGCACCAAAATACTCATTAATTCAAGCTGCATGGCAAGAGGCACTTGGTGTTTACAGTTCTATATTGACAAATGTGATCAATATATTATTATTATTATTGCATTTATGTCATGCCTTTATTTTGTACAACTCAAGATAGTATATGCATGCTCCTATCTCCTATCTCTCCCACAACAACTCTGATAGTAGATAAAGCTAAGAGCTGGATTTCCTACCTAAGGGAACTAGAACTCCCAGTCTCTTTGTTCCAAGTCTAGCACCCCAACCACCACACCAAATACCTTCAAGAGTTCTGCTGTAAGTGAATGTGCAACTTATGAACATTGCAACAATACCTCATGCATTAAAAATATTGCCTAACAACTTCTAACCAAGAAGAATGTAATCATCCCGCAGAAACGAATTATGAGATCAGATAGCAGATAGCTAATGTAAAAAAGGTGCAGGTAATGGAGAAAGCACATACAAGAGGTGGTTTTCCTTTTGCTCTACAGAGTACAGATGGTTCTCAACTTATGACCACAATTGAACCCAAAATTTATGTTGTTAAGTGAGAAATTTGCTAAGCGAGTTTTGCCCCATTTTACGACTTTTCTTGCCACATTTGTTAAGTAATTCACTGCAGTTAAATTAATAACACAGTTGCTAATTGAATCTGGTTTCTCCATTGACTTTGCTTGTCAGAAGGTTGCAAAAGATGATCACATGAACCCCTGGGACACTGCAACCATCATAAATGTGAGTCAGTTGCCAAGCATCTGAATTTTGATCATGTGACTATAGGGATGCTGCAATGGTCATAAGTGTGAAAAATGGTCATAAGTCACATTTTTCAGTGCTGTTGTAATTTTGAACTACTAAATGAATTGTTGTAAGTCGAGGGGTCGAGGGCTACCTCTACAGCAAGATAATTATTGCATAGATCATGCCAGAATGTGCAATACATTAATGGGTGTGCTAGATCAGGGGTCCCCAACTCCTGGTCCATGGATCAGTACCAGGCCACGGCATGCCAGCAACTGGTCTGCACAAATAAGCAAAGCCCCATCCACGGGATGCAGGCAGCAAACAAAACCATGCTCCCTCCGGTCCGCGTAAAAACCTCTCTCCACAGAACCGGTCCCTGATGCCCAAAAGGTTGGGGATCTCTGTGCTAGATTATTCTTCATAGAAATTTCTATAATGAACAAGAATCTACTATAAGAACTAAATTTGGAGAAATGGAGTGAATTAGAACAGAAAGAAGAATGAGACAAGGATGCAAATTTCCCCCAATTTGCGTCATTTTTGTAACCACCATGTTATAGCAGTGAAAGGATTGGAAAAGATGATACATGGACTCAGGGGCCTGGAATGCTGAATTATGCAAGCTGCTCTACTTTGTTAGCTGAAAATAAAGAAGAATTAGAAGAACTCATTAAGAAAGTAAAGCATGAGTTATTTCTATGGCAACACAGATCAGAATAGTTAAAGCAATGATCTTTCCAATGGTAATGTATAACTGAAAGCAGAAAGAAAGAAAGAGAAAGAGAGAGAGAGAGAGAGAGAGAGAAAGAAGGGAGGGAGGGAGGGAGGGAGGAAGGAAGGAAGGAAGGAAGGAAGGAAGGAAGGAAGGAAGGAAGGAAGGAAGGAAGGAAGGAAGAAGCCTTCAGATGATTACTCTTGGAATGGTTACTAAGAATACCAAGGGCTGCAAGAAAAGCAGTCAATCAGTTCTTTCCTTTTGATCACATTTTTCCACTAAAGACATTGTTCGATGATTTCTTTATTTAATGCCTTCCTTTCTTTCCTAGCTGAAAAATAATAATAATAAAAGAAGAGAAAATCTAGGAGAATGAAAATCTAGAAGAAAAAACACATATAAAAATTAAATAAGGGCCAGGTGGACCCAAATTTAACTGAGTGGCTTTGGGCCAATCACTGTCTCTCAGAACCTGTACATGGAATGAATTGAGACCTGGTCAACTGAGTATGAGAAGATATCTGGGGAGAGAACTCTTTCCAGTAAAGACATCCCATCCATGATGTTTTCACTAGGTTTTGCCTCCAACTATGTACTCATACTTAGCTGGCAAGAAGCCCTCATAAAACTCCCTTTTTAGTGACATTCACCCTTTTCTATGATTGAAATGGATGTAGGGCATTTTCAGTTTAATAGCAATATTTTCAAGTAAAACTAAACATTACAAAATTAAAAAGGAAGCTAAATAAAGAGCTAAAATAAAAATAATTTCCCCCAAAGGAAAATCAGTGTTAAGAAAAAATTATTTTACTTTTAAATATTTCACAGTAACAAATGTCGCTGAAAATGAAAGAATACTGCAACTGAAGACATTCTAAGATAAATTTAATAGTAATAAATGCAAGTAGGAATCACTGAATTTCTCTTCTTAAATCAAATCACCAAATTTCTCTTCTTAAATAAAATCATAGCTTGTGGGCTGTACATCAGTTAATGTTTCCAGTTTAGTCTTTCTCTTTCTGCTGATTATTTTAGGCAGAAAATTTTATTGGCTCTCCTTATTATTTTATTGTATCTTTTCTCGATTTAGTCTTGCAGTTGAAGAATAAACGAATAATTTTAATGAATATGAAGAGGGAGAATACATTTCTTCATAGAC
Source organism: Bothrops alternatus (assembly GCA_034064705.1). Classification (NCBI taxonomy): domain Eukaryota; kingdom Metazoa; phylum Chordata; class Lepidosauria; order Squamata; family Viperidae; genus Bothrops; species Bothrops alternatus. The sequence continues at coordinate 6,552,944 of JARGCV010000052.1, read as the reverse complement.
ATTTTTGGTGTGAAAATGTTATCACTTTTACACTTATTCATTGTAAATTGTTTGGCATTTGGGCTTACAAGTGTACACTTGCATATGCAAGTTTAAGGTAACAGAAAGATGCAATCTATCTTGGAAGCAATTCATGTTCTGTCCCAGCCTACGTGAGCCCTTGTTAAGCTCACAAGGAGAAACTCCTCTTCCAACAAGCAGGCTGGAACTGCAGGAAAAAACCAATCCGCTTTCATTATTCATAGACCTGAATCAATGCCCAATAAACACAGTTCACAGAAACTCGATTCCTCAACACCAAAGGTTGCCTTCAGCAGCACCTCCCACACCTTTCCTTTTATTATGCAACCAAGGCGTGGCTTTCTAATGCCTTCTCCTTTGCCTTTGAGCCACCCCATTGCATTCCTCTGTCCGACTCGCTTTTCTTGCCGGCGTTTACGTGTATCCTGGATATCTCCCAGCTGTGAATCATCACTGTTCAACTCAGACTCCCAGCACAGCTGTTTCTCATCCTGAGCGTGAGTAGAGGGGCCAGGCTTCTCCTCAGACTGTAAGTATTGGAGCTCCTCAGAGCCTTCCTCTGACTCTGATGTCACTCCAGGTCCCTCCTCCTCCTCTGATTCCTCAGACTCAGCTGCTGGGTCCACTGGCTGGCGAGGAATCACAACAATTCAAGGGAGAGCAGTGGTTTGCACTAACCACAATTAAGGGGGCAGACGGGAACAATCCTATTAAAACCTTTTTTTTAATTAGCAGTTTGGGGAATTCTATTAAATGTGAGGCATTCTTTGAAATGATAAAGATAATTTGAAATAAGTTATCTCATTTAAATCCTAGTCCACTCTGTATTTCTTTTCTGTTTGTCCATTTATCAATTCTAAGTCTGGTTTTTCTACTTGTCCTATCTGTTAGGTTGAATTTTTTCCATGTTGATGCTTCTTATGTTCCATTTTCCCACTCTAATTCTGTCTTTGCCACTTTGATTTTTTTCCCCTCCTGCATGGCAATATCAGCAACTAGGCATCCCAAAGGCTTTCATCTAGACATGCCATAAACTCCATTAATACTCTGAAAGATCCTCAGCTCTTCTTCTGTAAGCATGTTGAGTGCCATCCGATCTGAGGGACCCATAATTTGGCACTATATTGTCAATTATTTTATATATTTTTTCTATTCTGTTTTATGTTTTTTATTTTTTTCTCAGTAAAAATACAGGAATGGCTTACCATTGCCTTCTCCTATGCAGTATTAATTGATGTCTTTGCCATTATCATTAAAATGACTACCTGCCTCCAGCATCTTCCCAGATTGTTGGGGCTTTAAAGAGGTTTCTGTTGGCTTTAGCTGGACAGCTGGGATGAATGTTATGCCTTGGTTGACCCTGCTGGAACATTTAATCTTGATATTCACTCCTGACACTCTTTACTCATCCCTTACAGCTGGGGTTCTCAACCTTGGCAATCTGTGGTGGCCTCAAAGATCTGTTGCATGTGGGAGTCACCCTTAGCTTTCACAGAATATTTCCTACTGCAATTTTTGTGTTGTCTGAATCAAATACTTTTTTGGTATCTTCCACCTGTTTGTTCGACACACCTTTCCCTTGTGTTGTGTTGCCAAGGTTGAGAACCCCTGCTTTACAGGATTACCATTACTGTATTACAGTGAGGCAGCATAACAATACTTTTTTGGGGGGGGGATTATTATTATTATTTACTAAAGCACAATCTCTTTGTTAGGTCTACTAAAAAAACAGAGAAAAGAAAACATAGTCTGAAATTATGGTTTTTCATTGAGAAGAAGGTCAGTAGTTTGTCACTAAATGGAGATATTAAATATTTGAAGGCACACCTTCAAATTTGGGTAAAAAAATCCGAATGATTACTAGATGGCAGGCAAGAGTTGAATGTTTACTGCAGTCTAATGGTGATACAGATTTTTGCACTTTTTATCTGGAAATAAAGTCCTGTAGTACCCTCACATCTGGTCCTCTAACAGTGAAATAACTGATTTTTTCCCCCCTGAGCTTTGGTGATGTTTTGCTGAAGTTTTAAAAAATACCAAGTTAAAAAAATAAAAAAGGGATAACACAGCAGTGAAAATGTTTTCTTTCCATCAGGAAAGCTTAACAAATTAAATATTAAGGTGTGAAAGAAAAAGCACAGAGCTCTATAATCTACCTATAATAAGGATAAGGGTTTTAAAAAAAAGCAAAATAAAGCCAAAAATGCGTTTTCTCAAAAAGGTCTATTTTGAGAAAATGTAACAGCACAATTGTGAAACAGAGCATAAACAAATCCCAAAGCAGGAGCAGCATGATAAATCGACTCAGATCTTGGCTAAAATAATCTGAAAGAAACTCAGAAATGATTAGAGTCTGGAGGCCTGTTTGTGCCAGGATAACAATGTACACTAGGGGGCAGCCTTTAACTGATAAAATCAGATTATGGAAAAATCTGTATCATCTGATTTCAATTAAATGCTGGCCCAGAAGGCAATTATGCTTCCTGTGCAGTTCTAGGAGGAGAAAAAAAAATGCTTGCAGAAACTGTTGAATCAGCACACTTTCACAGTTGTAAGTATGGGAAGGAAAAGGTCTTGCATAACATTAGAATCTTTGCACACAGACAGAAAGGAGAAATATATAGTTCACTGTGGCATTTTTGTATGCTGTAAAAACACAGCACAAATTATTTCCAAGTAATAGAGATGGGGTTCAGGCAGTTTTCCTTCCTGTAAAATTCTAGTCAAAGGGGAATCCTGAAGTTCACATTTTTGGCATGTTGTTATATCTGGTGTGGGTTGTAAGGGAAAGGTCATAAAAGACTGTGGCAGTCTTGTATTGCCACAGAAATCATTAGCGACTTTATTTACTATCTAGCTGTAGCAGTTAGGCTATATATATATATATATATATATATATATATATACTATATATATATAGTAGTCTGAATAATAAAATCAACTGGGGAAAAAAATAAGTTTGTAGATGCAGTTGTGATCCTGCTGTTAATGGTCTGTAATGACAATAATCTCTAAATTCCAAATTGTGATGGGTGCTTAAATCCGGATTACTGTATAACAGTAGAAAATATTTGAAGGCGTACTTCTTCTTTGGCTGCCAGACCTGGGTGACAAAAACCCAGATGACTACTAGATGACAGCCAAGAGTTGGATATTTCACTCCCTTTTTACTGTGTTTTATGTTGATATGGATTTTATCTGGTAGCCCTAGGTATTCTCTTCAAATGTTCTGTGTTTGCTTGAATAAGACTCAGGTCAGAAGTCAGAAGCACAAGTATTACTCAACCAGATGACTTTTGCAACAGTTATTAATAATGTTGCGCTCATATTTGCCATCTTTGGGAGAGAGGCCGCAAATGTTTATTTTCAGGTTTATTCTCTTTCTTTATCTTTATGTCTTTGCCGCTAATGGCAGGTGTTTGATGCTTTCTTTCCCAAGACCTCTTGCTATTGTGGCATTCCAGACCACCTAGGGGAGGTTAGAAGTGCAACTTTCAGATTCCCCATTGAATTTACAAATTAGATTGGCTTTCACTTCAGTCCTACTTTTCTTTCGTTCAAATTTTCTTTATTTCTCCTCATACTAGTGAGGGAACCAAAGCAACCGGATTTGGACATAAACATCTCAACAGAAGGAGCTCTAAGGGGGTAATGGTGGCATCTCCTTTGGCCTCAAGCAGAAATAAAGTTGGAAGAAAGGAAGACCACAACTGCTGATCGCCCAGCATATTGTTTGCCTAAAAGTGAGTAGCAACACATAATGAGGAGAGAATGAATGAGCAGAGTGGCAGGTAACCTGGACTTAATGACAGCCCTTCTTCCATCTCAGCTGGTCAATCTCCTTGTAGTGATCCCCAGGAACCTACTTCATCTACTGGGGAAACTGTGTTTGTGAATTGATGAAACAATGCACTTTCTTCAAAATAGTCTATGTTATTTGTTCTCTTCTTCCTTTGAATTCTTCTCTTATTGTCTCCCTCTTAAACTTCACTATCATGATTCCAGATTTCTAAATTCAGCTATTTATTTATTTATTTATCCACCCATCCATCCATCCATCCATTCATTTTCAGTATGGCAGAAGCGCTATAAATTACTTAGTTCATTGGATGTCTCAAAGAACTCTGGGCAATATTCTCTCTCTCTCTCTCTCTCTCTCTCACTCACACACACACACACACACACACATCCACACACACACACACACACACACACACACACAGAGAGAAAGAGAGAGAGAGAGAGAGAGAGAGAGAGAGAGAGAGAGACAGACAGACAGACAGACAGACAGACAGAGACACCTTTAAATGTATATGGCCACCCATCTCAATGTCACGATTCTGGGAGGCAAAGAGCAGTTAAAAAACATAAAATAACAATACCCCCCCACACTAAACAAGTAAATAATAGTCATGTTAAAAACCATCAATGGAACCAGGCTACGACTCTAACACATATTCCAATCTCCATGCCTGGTGACATAACCAGGTCTTCAAAGCTGTATGAAAGGCCTCCCTGGTTGGGTTTAATCAGATCTCCTACGAGAGGGATGGTGTTCCCAAGAGACAGAAAAGGCCCCCTTCCCCCACTCACCAGATGGAATTCAGATAGATGAGGTCCGTAACATGCTTCTCTTGCTGGATCTGATGGAATGGGTAGACTTCACTGGGGAGAGGTGGCCCTGAAAATAATCTGGTCCCATGCCATGAAGTCTTTATAGCAGGGGTGTCAAACTGGTGGCCCATGGACTAGATGCGTCATGCGCAGGCCACACCCACCCCAGTTCCGCAAAGGCAAAATACGCTGTGATACGTCACGATACGTCAGGTGACGTGATCGAGTTTGACACCTGTGCTTTATAAGCACAAAGGTTGACTTCTAAAAGGCTCTGCCTGAGAAATTAATAGAAATGGGCAGAGTGCTTAAAATTTCCTTTGCTTCCCTTTTGCTCATAATGGTTGAGCTGATTAGAAGTCCTAATGGACCAAATGTTATTTTCCTAGTTTCCTAGCAAATGGACCTGTTTCATCCTTAGGAGATATCACTGAGCTTAACAGAGAGAGTAGCAGAAAACAAAGTACAGAATTTGTTGAAAAAAAACCCAGAACAATTCATTTTCTCATTTCTTTTCTCCTGGACCACCCCCTAAGATTAAAAGCTTAACTTAGTGTGATTGGGTTGTTCCCTTTATTTATCATTTCCAAATTAATCAGCCTCCCATTGTGACAGTGCAAGAGAAAACATTGATCTAGCCTCAAGGCAATTTCTTCCATCACAGCAATTGACACTAAATGTGGGGACAGCCTGAGGTAAAGAATTTAAATTCTAATTTCTAGAAGAATATTTCTGAAGGTTTAAATTAAACTGGAAGGCCTGCACACGCTTGGAGCGCAGCCCATGTGGAAGTGAAAGCTTGGCAAGGCAGTCAGGGTGAGGTCAGTGAGTCTTGCATTTCAGCCTGCCATCCTACTTGCCATTCTGCATGGGTGATAATTATCGTAACCTTCAATTTGTTTTCCGCTTGGGAAGTTTTGACACTGATGCTGCCTCCAAGCATTACTGACAAATCACCAATACCAATGTATGACCAACACAATTACAGGAGGGGAACAACAATTAAATTCCATTAAATAAATGCAAATGCTTGTCAGTTGGGGCTCTTGGGCTAATGAATATCACTGAGTGAGAACAGCAGCAGTTTTTGCTTGAAATAGTTTTGGGTTCAATCAGCAGGCGTCGGAACCATGAATGAAAGAACGAATGAACAAGGGAGGGGGGGTGTCTCTAGCAATGCTTATGGGAGAAATGAAAATACACACTCTCTCTTGCTGATGGGTACGTAGCTGCTCGGACGCAGATTCTGGAGATAAAAGTGGAAAATTTCAAATATGACGTACTGTAAAATGCCTGGACTTCTGTGTTTTACACCAACCAGAGTCCAGATGGATTGAGAAGTTGTATAAGTGTCACATGAATAAATAAAGGAGAGAGAAGAAATAAAAGGCCTATGTTGTGCAACCTTGTTATATTAGGCCTCACCGTTCTACTGAGAGAAGAGAAGTCTAAGTACAGGTAGTCCTCAATTTACCACCACAATTGAGCCCAACATTTCTGCTGCTAAGCGAGATAGTTAAGTAAGTTTTTTTTTACATTTTACAACCTTTCTTGTCACACTAATTAAGTGAAATACTGTAGTTGATAAGTTAGTGACACAGTTGTTAAGTGAATCTGGCTTCCCCATTGACTTTTCTTGTCAGAAGGTCGCAGAGCCCGGGGTGCTGCAACCATAAAAAAACACACGCGAGTTGCCAAGCATGTGAATTTTGATGACGTGACCAGGGTGATGCTGCCATGGTCCTCAGTGTGAAAAACAATCATAAGTCCCTTTTTTCAGTGCCATTGTAACTCTGAACAGTCACTAAATGAACTGTGGTAAGTCGAGGACTACCTGTAAATGTGTATGTGTGGGTGTGCGCGCATGTCTTTGAATGTACAGTATATAGATATAAATTTCCCACCAAATTAAAAAATATATACCTTTTGGGGAATAAAGTGATATGTTTTTCTTGCATTTGTTTACTTTGCTGTAAGCTCCTGAGATGGCTAACATGCTAGTTGTTAACCATGCCATCTGTTGTAGCGCTTTTCAGCTAAATGAATCAATTCAAACTTCCTCCCCACACATACACTCACACACTTTCTATGTAGCTTTTTTTTATGAACAATATGTTTGTGTCTATTACCCCCATCATTTGGCAATGTAATATGAGATATTTAATTTTCCAATTTTTCCATCTCCAAATATTTTTTTAAAAAAAATATGCATACACCATGGAAAAGCTGTGTCTATTGATTTCTTTAGCATTGAAAACATTGGGGAAAATCTGTTTCTTTCTGCTGTCAAATTTCAACCATCTGATTCTATTGAAATGAGTTCTTTTCAATATGTTTTCTCTAAATGACCCTCTGCAAAGGGATTCATATGCTGCCCTGCAGATGGCAGTGGTGTTTAATATAGCAGAGATTGCTTACTAATTGTAGGCAGTTAAGTTGTAAAATCTAGACTCTTTTTCCATGTATCTTTGCAACAGAAGAAACCTCTAACACAGGGGTCCCCAACCTATGGGCTACGGCCCGGTACCGGGACAAAGGCTTTTGGCCAGTGAGCCGCAGAAATGGCTAGCCAGGGTGCACACGTGTGGGTGCGCATTCCTCCCCACCCGTGCACACCATGTTTGTGCATGTGTGAACAGGCCACTAGTGTGTGTGTGTTTGTGTGTGTGTGTGTATGTGTGTGGCCCATTTGTACATGCGCAAATGGGTGCTAGCCGCCATGAGGTGTGCACCAGTGCACGCTGCATGCACAAATGCAGCCACTAGTACTGCACCAGTTATTGTGTCCCCGTTTGCATGCATGCATGCGTGCATGCATGCAGTAATTTGGAAGCTGCTCTCCCCTCTGGGCTGTGAGCCCAGAAAGGTTGAAGAAGTTTGCTCTAATATGCTTTTTCCTTCCTTCCTTCCTTCCTTCCTTCCTTCCTTCCTTCCTTCCTTCCTTCCTTCCTTCCTTCCTTCCTTCCCTCCCTCCCTCCTCCTCCTCCTCCTCCTCCTCCTCCTCCTCCTCCTCCTCCTTCTCCTTCTCCTTCTCCTTCTCCTTCTCCTTCTTCTTCTTCTCCTCCTCCTCCTCCTCCTCCTTCTAGAGCAGCTTGATGCTTAATACAAACAGCCTTAAATATTCTCCAAGAATGCAAGCCAAAGAATCTTGCAAGTTCCAAAAGATAGAGCCCGTTTTTGTCATGTGTACTCTTTACATTCCTCTGTACTCCCTTGCAACAACACAAATACCGCAAAGAAGACGGCTTCACAATGAGGTTGTCCACTGCCAAAACAATGCTTGAAAGCACCCACAAATCAAGGAGATGGTAGCTGGCTGCGTATTTAGATAAGCTGGACTAAATATAGGTCCTCCTGGACTTACAACAGTTCGTTTTGTGACTGTTCAAAGTTACAACGGCACTGAAAAAACGTGACTTTTTTCACATTTGCAGCATCCCCATGGTCCCGTGATTTATATTCTGATGCTTGACAACTGGTTCATATTTTCTGACCTTCTGACCAGCAAAGTCAATGGGGAAGCCAGAGTCACTTAACAACCATGTTACTAATTTAACAACTGCAGTGATTCACTTAACAACCGTGGCAAGAAAAGGTCACAAAATGGGACAAAACTCACTTAACGAATTTCTTACTTAGCAGCATAAATTCTGAGCTCAATTGTGGCCGAACGTCGAGGATTACCTATAACCTCAATTGTATTTATTTAGAAGATCTATAGGGCTATGCATCTTAAGCAACTCTGGGCATCTCAAAACAACAGTAAAAACCAATAACTATAAAATAACAGTAAAACAGTAAAAACAATAAAGCAAAACCCCCTCTTGGGATGTCCTCTTGCAGCAAATTCCAGTGACTGTCTCATCCCACACTTTCTATCTATGCCAGTGGTTCTCAACCTTTCTAATGCCGTGACCCCTTAATACAGTTCCTCATGTTGTGGTGACCCCCAACCATAAAATTATTCCAGGGTCATGTGATCACCTTTTGCAACCTTGTGACAAGCAAAGTTAGTGGGGAAACCAGATTCACTGAACAACCATGTTAGTAATTTAATCTCTCTCCCTCTTTCTTTCTTTCTCTCTCTCCCTCTCTTTCTCTGTCTCTCCCTTTCTCTTTCCCTCTCTCCCTTTCTCTCTCCCTGTCTCTCTTTCTCTCTCCTTCTTCCTCTCCCTCTTTCTCCCTTTCTTTCTCTCTCTCTGTCTCCCTTTCTCTCTCTCTCTCCGTCTCCCTCTCTTCTCTCTCCCTCTTTCTCTCTCTCCCTCTTTCTAGTTCTCTTTCCCTCTTTCTCTCCCTCTATTTCTCTCTCCCTCTCAAAGATCCTTAAAATCCTTAAAAGTTATACTTGGGTGGAAGACTTTTTCTTTTACAGATGGGGCGGGTGGGCCCGATATTCGCGGGCAGGCAGGATTTCGCATGCCGGGCTGCTGCCTCCCCATCACCCTCCATGCCAGCAGGCTCCCTTGCCAAACCTCCCAGCTGACAAGCGCAAATTTGAGGGTTGCCAGCTGATGGGCGCAGAGTTCGGCACTGCGGCAGTCTCCCCTTCGCCTTCCTCACTGGCCAAAGCGTTGCCGGACGTTCCAGCTGATGGGTGCAGGTCTGGAGGTTGCCAGCTGATGGGCGCAAGAGGTCGGCGCCGCAGCAGCCTCCCAGCTGCCTGCTTCTTTGGCTGGAGCAGTTACCAGGGTCGCCGGCTGCGGAGAGCGCGTCAGTGGCCCTTGCGGGCCATGCAAGCCCTGTCAACTGCTCCAGCCGAAGAAGCAGGTGGCTGGGAGGCCGCCACGGCGCCGATCTCCTGCGCCTGTCAGCTGGCAACCTCTGGACCTGCGCCCATCAGCTGGAACATCCAGCAATGCTTTGGCCAGTGCGAAGGGCGAAGGGGAGGCGGCAGAGCGCCGACTTCCTGCGCCTGTCAGCTGGCGACCTCCGGACCTGCGTCTGTCAGCTAGAACGTCCGGCAATGCTTTGGCTGGTGCGGAGGGCGAAGGGGAGGCAGCGGAGTGCCGAACTCCTGCACCCGTCAGCTGGCGACCTCTGGACCTGCGCTGGCAGCTGGGAGGTCTGGCGATGGAGCTGGCTGGTGTGGAGGGTGATGGGGAGGCGGCAGCTCGGCGGGCGGAATCCTGCCTGCCCACGAATGTTGGGCCCACTCGCCCCATCTGTAAAAGAAAAAATCTTCCGCCCAAGCATAACGCCAGCAGTTCTGTGCCATGGAGGCTTGAGACACGGAGGCACGGTGCTGTGGGAGGTGGCAGGACAGGGGGGAGGGGTTACCTGCATCCTGCCAGCCGAATTCTGGAAGCCTGCCTGAGTAAAGAATTTTAGGGGGTGTTGAAAGGGAGACAGACTGAGGGCTGTATTAAGACCATAGATGGGAGAGTGGAAGGGAGGCGAATTCGGGGTGGAGCAGAAAACACAGGGGTAGGGAAGATGTTAGGAAATAAGCACCAAGGTACATGGCGCCTTGCAAGGGATTCCCGAGTGTTCTGCAATTGTTTTTCCTCTCTCCTCTGCGCGAGAAAAACTTTTGCAGTGTAAATCTGAAACAAGGTGTTCCTGTGAGGTGGCGCAGGAGATTCTTGGGAGAGGCGAAGACAAGCTTGGCGTTTCCTCTCTTCCAATCCCCTTCTTCTTCTTTACCCCCTTCCCCAGCCTGCCTGCGATCTTAGCTCACGGCTCCGTGGCTTTTCTTTGCCTAGCCTACGCCTGCCCTGTTCCCGGGAGCGCCGAGGAGGTACGGCAGAAACACATGAATTGGGATTGCCCTTGGGAAGCTGATCCTGCTTTGAACCTTAGGAGAGGAGGAGGAGTCCTTTCCTCCTTCCCTCCCTCTATCCCTGTCAAGCCCCTGCGGGCTCGACATGAACAGGCAGGGGAGGGGTCGAGGACAATGTGCCGGTCAGTTCCACAGGCGTCCCGACCAACAGCTGAGCAGCTCCAACTTCCGGCCGCTGAACAGCTGAGTCCTCCGGGAGGCAACTTGAGGCCCTGAGGGGTATTGCAAGCTCACAGGGGGGTGGGAAGGAAAAGAAGATGGAAGAGAGTGAAGCTGCAACAGAGAGAGCGGTGTTTCGGTTCCTAAGACCATCGGAAATATGTGTTTTCCAATGGTCTTAGGCGACCCCTGTGAAAGAGTCGTTCGACCCCCAAAAGGGTCGCAACCCACAGGTTGAGAACCGCTGATCTATGTGATCCTGTCCCTGCACCTCAGTAAAAAGCCAGGATAGCCTTGCCAAAGGATAAAAGGGTGGGGGTGGGGTGGGGTCTGCCAAATCACCAGAGAAGAACATTTCATAAGGAGCAGGCAGCCATGGGAAAGGCAGGCTTCCAAGGTCCCCATAAGATAGCGTGGTTTCATACCTGAAGGAGACCTTTTTAGAGCAGCAATTGTACATATATACGAAAGCCAGTTTGGTTTAGTGCAGGGGTAGGCAACCTTGGCTCTTTTATGACTCGTGGACTTCAACTCCCAGAATAGTTGAAGTCCACGAGTCATAAAAGAGCCAAGGTTGCCTACCCCTGTGGTTTTAAGGCACCAGGCTAGAAACCAGGAAACCATGAGTTCTATTCCTGCCTTAGACACAAAGCCAGCTAGATGACCTTGGCCAGCCTCTCTTTCTCAACCCTAGGAAGCAAGAAATGGCAAGCCACTTCCAAAAAATCTTGCCAAGAAAGCTTCAGAAATTTTACCACTTGCTTGGATTTCAGACCAAGGCACAATATAAGGTAAACAGTGACTGCATAAGTACACGTATAATAGAAATAGCAGGTTAGGAACCATGTCTTGATCTCAAAAGGAGTGGATATGTAAGAAAGAAGTAGACTTTAACCCATTGGCATCCACGCTTGGAGGGACAAAGAGGTCAGAAAAATCAAGATGACAGCAACTCCATTGAAGCAGGGCAAGGCATGGATTGCACAATCATTTTGACTTTTGATCCTTTCCCACAGATGCCCTTCCTTCTATAGATGCCCCTCCATCTAGATCAGGGGTAGGCAACCTTGGCTCTTGTATGACTTCTGGACTTCAACTCCCAGAATTCCTGAGCCAGCCATGTTGAAGTCCACGAGTCATAAAAGTGCCAAGGTTGCCTACCCCTGATCTAGACCAATAGCAACACTTTTGTTTACAAAGCAAAAAGATTAGATTTGACTGGTCATTTTTCCACTTGCATCTTTTAACATTATTCAACCACAGTCATGTCAATATAACAGTAATTAGGATAACCTTTCTATCATCTGACTGATAACTGGGTGATGCTGTAAATCACTATTGGGGAACTGGCCTCTCTTTATCTTGTCTTAATCTTGATCCACACAGAAGATCCTAATCATGAAAGAAACTCCATGCATTTGTTAACTTATTTACTTTTTTGCATGAAAATGTCACATGGTGAGGTCAGGGAGCAGAGCCAGGCACACAATAGAATGCATCTGGATGAACCTAGAAAAAGGCTTAAATCTGCCAGTAATTCTTTAAATCCGCTGTAATTTTTGGCCATAATTACATGATAAACTCTCTCCCCTTTGAGTGTTTTAGTCAGAGTTGCTTATAGATCCCAACATTGTCTGTGTTTCAGCAGAAATTTAGGAATAGTGCTTCAGACTTCATGGGTGTGCAGCATCTCTCTGCTGTTCTGCACAGCAGACAGAAAGAAGTGAGGTTATTTTAAAGAAAAGCATAGAGATTCTGTGCTGGTGTAAGATCTGAAGCACTTCCTTTTTTTCCCAAATCTTATTTTGAACATGAATAGCCCTAACATTATTTCTTCCCATAAGAAATTCACTAAAAGTTGTCGTTATCTTGGAAGACATTGTTCATCTCTGAAGAAATAGCAAATTCAAGGAGATGCGAAACAGAGTCGTTTACACCAGGGGTCCCCAACTTTTGGGCACCAGGGACCGGTTCCGTGGAGAAAGGTTTTTCTGGGACTGGAGGGTGTGTGGTTTTGTGTGCTGCCTGCATCCCACAGATGGGGCTTTGCTTGTTTGTGCAGACCAGTTGCTGGCATGCTGCAGCCCGGTACCAGTCCATGGACCGGGGATTGGAGACCCCTGGTTTACATAACACAGAGTACCTTAAAAAAAGTTAGACTGGTTCCTTCTGGATTTGTGATGCTACAATGTGGTTCTTTTTGGCCAGGTCTGGTCTAAAGGTTTTGCTACTAATGGAGGCCATCTACTATCACATCAAGGTAACAAAGTGATACAGAATTGTCACAAAAGGATATTGCAGTAGTAAACAGAGCAAATTAATCTATGTTATCATACCTTCTCTCTTCAGTATCTTTCCCAAATCCAAGAAAATGATGCTTAGCGATAGATGAGGGGCACAGATTAGCTGGGCTGTAGGTTACAACCACTCTTTGAATGGCATGTCAGGGGCTAATTGAGAAGGGTCCGGGTTGTATTAAATTCTTAAAACTGAGTGGAGAGGAAATTGACATTAAATTAATGAAATGAAATGTTAACAGTATATTTAACATTACCTTTCTAAAAAATATCTTTTCTCTTCAAGAGATTAAAAGTTTAAGAACAAAATTCAAAACACCTGAGAAGAGCCCCCAAGGTGCTTTTTCAAAAGGCAACTGGACTGTTTTTTCTTGAAGACGTTTCACTACTCATCCAAGAAGCTTCTCCAATTCTGACCAATTGGTCCAGTTGCCATTTGAAAAACACCTTTGGGACAACCTTGACCTGGATGACTGAGAATCTCCATAGATCTGACAAAAACCTTTATTTTATTTCCATTTCCTCCACTTTCTCAATTATTTCACACTGGCTTCCTTTCAAAGATATGACCAAGGAAGGGATTAGATTGCGTCATTGCATTTTCCCCTCAAGTGCTGCTCCTTGCCTCAGACTGCTCTACAGACCTTACAAAGGCTGACACTGGGCTCCTCCAGCATCTCCCTGAAAATTGTATTGTGATCCTAGAATTACTGTTCTTGCGTTTCAAATGGTCCTTGACATATAATCATAGTTGGGTTTGGAACCTCCGTTACCATGTGATGCAGTGGTTAAGGGGGCCCTGCCCAATTTTACAGCTGGTTTTTTTTTGTAGTGGTTGTTAAGCAAATTATTGCAAATCACCCTTGACTTTGCTTGTCAGAAGCTGGCTGGGAAAGTCCCAAATGGCGATCGTGTGACTCCCAGATACTGCAACCATTATAAATACATGCCAGTTGCTAAGCATCTCAGTTTTGATCATGTGACTGTGGAGATATGTGACTGGTTGTAAGTCACATTTTTCAGCACCGTTGTAACTTCAAATGGTTACTAAATGAATGGTCCTACGTTGAGGAGTACCTATGTGAGCCTTTTAGGCTAAGTCAGGGGTAGGCAATCTTGGCTCTTTTATGACTCATGGACTTCAACTCCCAGAATTCCTGAGCCAGCCATGCTGAGGGGAAAGGGAGAGGTTTCCAAGTTGAACCATGCTGGCTCAGGAATTCTGGGAGTTGAAGTCCATGAGTCATAAAAGAGCCAAGGTTGCCTATCCCTGGGCTAAGTAAATAAGAGATGAGGATAGTAAAAGAGAAGAAATGCTAGGAAAACAGAACTGGAACTGGCATCTATCATGCCTGCTCATGTGGTCACAGGCCAAAATGATTTCCTTTCAAAGTGCACCCCACGCATCCTTGAGGAGGTAGAAAACAATAATGGCTGACATTGGCCTCCCTGCACCACCAATCCCAAACCTGCCTCTACTAACTGCAGTCACCTGACTTCCCAAAGCCCAAGGCCCAAGGTTTTATACATCTTGAGCCTGCCTTGGATGGTGTTCAAGCAAGGAAGGAAAACCACGTGGGCAGGTGTCAACCCTTCGAGAGAGGCCAGGTCAGGAAACAGATTCTCCAAGTTTAACTGGAATACTTGTCTATTGTGGCATAGGACCCAGTTATTTACAAGACCGCCTTCTGCCAGTAAATACCTCCCATCGACCAGTTCGCTCCCACAGAGAGGGCCTCCTCAGGGTGCCATTGGCTAAGCAGTGTCGGCTGGTGGCGCCCAGGGGGAGAGCCTTTTCTGTGGGGGCACCGACGATGTGGAACGAGCTCCCCCCTGAACTCCGGACGTGTCATGATCTCCGCACCTTCAGAAGAGAGTTGAAGACTCATCTCTTCAATCAAGCCGGCCTGGCCTAGATCTCCTCGGGTTTTAAATTTTTAAACAAGGCTGTTCGAAGGTTTTAGAATTGGGTTTTTAACAGGTTTTTAGTACAGCCTTGTATTTATTTAATTTAATTTAATTTTAAATATTTATTGTTTTATATGTTTTTATTGGGTTGTAAACCACCCCGAGTCCTACGGGAGAGGGGCGGTATAGAAATTTAATAAATATAATATAAATATAATATATTGCTCTAGTCTAGGCCAAAGGTCTTCAAATTTGGCAACTTTAAGACTTATGGACTTCAACTCCCAGAATTCCTCAGCCAGGAATTCTGGGAGTTGAAGTCCACAAGTCTTAAAGTTGCCAAGTTTGGAGAGCCCTGCTCTAGGCTTTAGTAACAGAATCTTGGCTGCTCTCCCTTCCCTCATACCTCATTGAAGTAGGGTGGAGCTAGTCTGAGTTTCTGATGTTTTCACTTCCTGGGCCTTAAGGATGCTTCTCTTTTTGCAACTGTTTTTGCATATTTTCTCCATGTTGCTCTCCAACCAGTGTATGTGCCATTGTTTGATGCAAGTGGGGAAGGGACCTGAAAGCCAGCAGTATACAGTTTTTATTTTCAGAGCCAGAGATGCTGCTTCCCTCTCCAGTGAACCCTGCTTTGTGACCTTTGGAGCTGGCATCATTCTCACACAATCTGGAGTATGCTGATAGTTGACTTACAAATCTCCTGCTCATAGAAGGCACAGGAGCATTTCTGCTTTGAGCCCTTCACAGACTGTAATACAGCAAACCTTATATTTACCTTTTGACTGGGTCAATGTTAAGCACTAATCAGCCCTCACTGATAAAGCTAGAGGTTTCTAAACATCCCCTCACCGGCGGCTGTCAACTCGCAAGAATCTGAGGAGGGACAAAGAAATACATTTAATGCCAAAGTCATCCTTCCAGTCAAGACATTTGATTCTTCCTCAAGCATCCACACCCCAGAAATCAGTCCACACCCGAAGGACAAACCTAAGGTGACCAACCGTCCTCCTTTAGGGAGGACAGTCCTCCTTTTGTAAGTTCTGTCCTCCCTCAAAAAGTGTCCTCCTTCATGTCCTCCTTTTCGATATTTGAAGACTAATCTGCAGGGCTATTTTTCCCCTCATAGAACGCTCAGAACGGCGTTCTGGCACCTTTTTTTGATGAAAGCTTCAGGAGGCTCAGGACATAACACCTAGCTTAGGGCAAACCAAACATAATTGAATGGTAGTTCAAATATTTTCACATACGAAGAAACCCTGTAAAAAAAAAAATCAAATACCGGTAATAGTTAATAGAACTTCAGTGCATTAGGAACAGTGTTTTTATAGCAGAAAACTCAGGAAATGCATTCTAGTATGTTAAGCCATGTCATCATCATCATCATCATCATCATCATCATCATCATTATTATTATTATTATTATTATTATTATTATTATTATTATTATTATTATTATTATTATTATTATTATTATTATTATTATTATTATTTTCAAAAGGAAAAGCCAGCATCTTTGTTTACTTGATTGTGAGACTTTTTTACTTATCAGTGAGAACCAGTATGGGTAGTGGTTCAGGAGAGGTCCAAGTTATATCCTCAACTGCAGAAGCTTATTTCTATATGACAGAATCATTCTCTTTATTAATTTTCCAAAGGGGCCTCAGGCAGTGGTGGGATTCAAATATGTGAACAACCGGTTCTCTGTGTGGATGCTGCTTCCGGAAGTCCATTCTGGGCCTGGGCAACAAAAAATTAGATACCGGTTCTGCTAAAGTGGTGCGAACCACCTGAATCCCACCACTGGCCTCAGGAGAAACTGCTGTGGAGGGCCGAACCCATAGGGCTTTGAAGTTGCGCAGGCACAGACGCACAAAGTAAGTAAATTTTAAGAAGAATTGCCTTCAAAATAAAAGCAATGCACTTGTATTGCGTTCATGGCATACTCTGATTTAATTGGATTTTTAATTTCTGATTGACCTCATGTGGGCCGGATAGGGACAGCCAAAGGGACTAATGTGACCCGGGGGCCATAAATTGCCCAGGTCTGCTTTATAGAGAGAAATAGGTTTTCCACTGCACCTAGATATAAACTCATACCATGTTTTTTTTTAAAAAAACCCAATGATATCACTTCCATTTTTTCTTCCCAGCTTGCTACCGAAGCAACTTAAGTTAAATCCATCTTTAAATGATCCAGTTTGGAAATTTTTTCTTTCTGCTGACACAGCATTTCCCATGTACGCCATCTTCTCTGTTCACATTACTGTGAATATATGAATGAGGAAATCTGGCTCTTTTTGTGGACCTTTGGGTTGTGATGGTTGGTATCATAATTAGATGATGGTGTTACTTCTGTTCGGATCAGCATTTTATAGTTTTATGATTTCATTATTGTTTAACAGTATCAGTATTGTGGTTTTGCATTCTTTGCATTAAGCTTTGTTGAGTCACTTCAATGAAGTTGGGGAGCATTAAAAAGGCTTAAATAAAGTTTAAGTAAAAATATTGCTGCCAATAATGCATAGAAAGCCATCAAATTGTTTTATAAAAATATTGCTCTATAGAAAAATTAATAAAATCAATAAAATAAGATATAACTGTTGACACGCACTTGATAATTTCAAAAGACAAAGAAAAACTAGAAGAAGTCAGTTTGTATTTCACCGATTATGGAAACACCTTTGATTTGTGTCAATCACATATTAATTAATTTTATTATTTATTTATTTGTTATTTTAATAATAAATTTAATTAATATCAATAATTATTAACCTGTTAATTAATTTTCTAAGCAACTATGGAGTTACATTATTCTTTTAGCCCTGATCAAATAACGTGACTTTTAAAATCTTCCCTGAAATTTAATTTCTGTTCATCTCTTTTCATAGCTACATTTTTTCAAAACTTTAACATACTGTATTTCTTTTGTACCTTCAGTGAACAACATTTGTCCTTTTGTTTGCCCCCTCCAAATAAGTTATTCAAGACCTTAGCAAAATTATTTTATATGCCAAGTAAGAAAAAACTATCCAAACCCATAATTGTACATCTTCTTTAGGAATAAATCATCCATCAATTCCATTTGTATGTCCATATCTTTCTCAATATCTTTGTTTATCATTTTATTTATATTTATTTATTAAATTTATGTGCTGCTCATCTCACCATCAATCTACTTTTATCACGGTTAGGTATTCCTTCAAAATAATTTCAAAATTATCCATTGCAACTTGTTCTTGATTTGTAACTTCATTATAACATGCTCTGTCCATTTTATTAAGAAGTTTGTCGATGGCGCATTCCGTTTGCAGTGGTAACGGGGGATTACTGAAAGTTTCCTCCCTCCGCTCGACCGCTGTCCGTGTTTTCATCAGCTTAGCTATCTCCGGGGAAGGAAGAGAGACTGCCTCCATGATGGATAATTGTACTTTTCCAAGATACAGTGACAATGACATTGTGGTACACATTCACAACTCTTTATTGAGTGGAAATGAAGCTAAAAATTTTTCAAAGAGTGATTTATTTCCAAACGTGAAGCCTGAAATATTGCATATGATTTTCATGAGAGCTTTGCAAAGTGTGTATGGAATCCGTATGGAACATTTTTACATGATGCCAGTGACATTTGAAACAGCATATCCTCAGATTTTTGAAGGCTTTCTACCCATAGGAAATCTATTTATTAATATGGAGCGATTTTTCCCGATCTGTCGTGTCAATGACTTCCAGATTGCAGACATTATAAATCCAAAAGCAAAGAGGACAACTCGGTTTTTGAGTGGTATTCTTAATTTTCTATTCTTCTGTAACTCACAGCGTGAAGTCTACTTGGAAATCCAGAGTGCACATAAAACATCAATGGAGAAAGAGCAACAACTTCAGGTGGCATTCCAGGATGCAACACTGAAGCTTGAAAAGATGGATATTATTCCTTCAGACCAACAAGTAGAATTCAAGGAAGGAGCTGTCTCGAGAAATTCAAGAACTACAGAATAAACTCAATCAAGAATATCAGCAGAAAACAAATGTTTTGCAAGAAGTGATCCACCAAAAAAGAATGGAAATTGCAGAAAAAAAATCAAAATTTAAACGATCTGAAACTGGCAATTTGTTATCTAAAACAAGAACAAAAGCAATTGAAGTCCAGGATTACAGAGTCTCCAGAGAAACTCACTAATTGCAGGGAACGGATGAAGCAGACACAGCAGAAGATTAAAAAAGACAAGCAAGAAGTAATTGAGAAGTATGAAGCTTATAGAGACTTGGTAGAGATGTTTCCATCATGTCAACTGGAGGTCCAATTGTACCGAAAGAAAATGCAAACACAAGGAGCAAATATGGATAAGCTATCAAATATATTGGCCCAGATCAGAATGTTAGAGGATCAGCTTGAGAATAGCACAAGTGGATTCAAGAATGTTAAGACGGAGGAAATGTCATTGAAGAGATTAGTCACAGTTAAACGTGAAAAACTTACTGCTGTTGAAATCAAACTTAAAAAGATATATGAGAATACTGAACTGCAGAAACAGGCAATAACTGAATACTGCAATAAATTTCAAGAGAAGAGAGGAGCTGTCTGTGAAAAACTGACAACAACAGACACAGAAATCATGTAACTCAAAGGTGTCATTCAACAGCTCAGTGACAATGTTGGGAAAGAGAAGGTGAAAGAGAAGGAGATCTACCTCAGCTTGAGAGTTGGTTTGGAGAAATACCATGAAAATCTGATGAGGACAGTGAACAGCTACATATCATCCAGAGAAGAAAAAAATGCTCAATTAACTGGACTTTTTTGATATTATAATTCTAATTATTTTACATCATTTTCTTGTTCTAAAAATATGGAGTAGTCTGCTAATTGCAAGAACTGTAGAGCTTACAAATCTTTGTTGAAGAAGTGTCAAATGACTATTTTCTGCTTCCATTATGTTAATATTTTTAACTGAATAGAATTGAGAGATGCAAAGTTGAATTAGCTTTCATCAGATAATAATAATAACTTACAAATGGACATATATTTGTAAATTTTCTTTAGTCATAAAGATTTGTGAATATAAAACTTTATAAACCATAACCCAACATTTTCTCTGTTAAATTGATTCTTTTTAATCACATTGTAAAATATCACTTGAATTTTCAGCAACAAATATTGGCCATTTACTTTTTTAAAATTTTGAGATCTTATGCATACTATTATAGATAGTTTCTGTAGTACCAATTATTTTAACAGTCCAAATCTCAGAAGATTACCAAGATACTGGTCTATAAGATACTGGCCTCCTTGCAGGAAATCTTGTAAACATTTGAATGAGCACACCATGCTTTACTAAGAATTTGTTGTCTTGAGATTTGGGGTCCTATGAACGTCCTCTGAATGACTTGCATGAGCCAGGGTGCTCACTGGCATCATGTTTCTGATTGTGGGCTTACATATGATGATTTAGAATTCTGCTAAAAAGAAAAAAAAATAAGAATTACTAACCTACGCGTTTCGTTTTTCTAAATAATAAAATCCAAATTTGATTAAAAAAAAAAGAAGTTTGTCTATTTTTTTTTCAAAATATTGGCAGAAAAATTGCACAGTAACTTCAGCTATAAAATTCTGCTCCATTCTTCTTTTTATCCTCTAGCTCCCTCTAGTGTGTAGCCTTCAAGGCCCCCTTTTCATAAAATTCAAAAACCAAACACCATTTTTTGGTGAGAATTTTTTTTCTAATTAAACCAAGGCTATATTTCTAAATCAGTCTGGCTCCTTAATCTATTGTAAACTTTCTGAAATCCATATTCCGAGCATACTTTTATTGTACGATCCAAAAATTTGAATTTGGTTTTTAAAAATCAAATTTGCATTGTTTTTCTTTAAAGGAGAAGGGGAATCACCCAATGAATACAAGAAAACCTTACAGAACTGAAGAGTCTTAATCTCTCCAATATAACAATCATAATCATGATCACGATCACAACCACAATCACAATCACATCATAATCATAATCCAAAAGGTGATTAAGCAATGAGGCTTGGTCAACTTTAACATCTATAGGAGGCTGCATTACAGGGTGTCAGACCTGCCAAAAGTTAAATCTCTAAATAAAAATGATTCTTGGTTCCATTTGTTGACAAAGGTATAGGTGTATTGCAATGGTGCAAAGTCAGAACTGAAAATCGTGTGCCAAAATCCCTAAGTCCTACTTTTCCCTCCCTTAATAGTCTCTCATTGCCCACCCCAGTATAACCAATCAGGTTCAGGCAAGATATTTTCTTGTCAGTCCAAGTGTAGTTTGGTATGCACTCCCCCTTTCTTCCAGCTGGGTGACCTTGAGGCAGCATCTGGAGGAGACATAGCACTTACCGGTACTTTCATTTCCCCAAGCATTCCCTCCTTCATTCCCCCTCCCCATAGTTCATGGCAGTCTGTCTCAGCGTTGCAATGAAGCACAAACACGCATAAGGTGGCAGCTGGTACTGGGTGAACTTGATGGAATCCTGACTCTCAGCCATTCAACTCTAAGCTGCCTGCAGAATGACAGTTTCTGTGTTCTAAACATGAGGCTCACCTGTATGGAATCACATGAATGAATGATCTCAACAAGCTCTCCTTCCTCTGGAAAGATTTCACTGGATTATACATCCAGGCACAATTTCTTTGCAAATACAGTCCTGCAATTTGGCAGGATGTCAGCCTGCCATGGTGCTCACTCGAAGGGAGTACATCTTGTTTTCCTCATGTGAAACCTATGTACAGGTCAGAAAGCCACAGTAAGGACTAGAACATGGGGAAAACCAGTTCTGTGGAGAAGACAGGTTAGGGGCCAATCAGAGCACAGCCAAGCCCCTAACCAATCAGAACATAGCCAAGCTCCCAGCCAATCAGTTCAAACCCCCACTGGCAGTTAAAAGGAAAAAACAGCTTAGACCACACATTGCTCCTAGAAGCAGAAGCCAAAAGCACCAGCCTGAAGATGATGAATGAGATTTCATCGAAACGTTGCCAAGACACTTCAAATTCTACGCGGGAGAAAACCCGAAGAACCAAAGACCTACATATATATATATATATATATATATATATATATATATATATATATATATATATGTATGTATGTATGTATGTATGTATGTATGTATGTATGTATGTATGTATGTATGTATGTATGTGTGTGTGTGTGTGTGTGTGTATGTATGTATGTATGTGTATGTATGTATGTGTGTATATATATATATATGTTTTTTAAAATTGTTGACAAAGAAATAAGGGATTTCTGAGATAGCTATTTCGAGTTATTTAACTCTCTTCAGTCAGAACTCACCCTTCCGGGATTCGAACCTGGGCAGTCTGCACACTAGGCAGATGCTTAAACCTCTAAGCCATAGGCTCTCTCCCGCTTTGTCCTGCTGAAACAGGCAAAAGGAAAGAAAGATTTCTTCCTCCCATATTTGGGTTTACAGGGTGCTATCTAAAAAAGAAACATTTGGGGTCGAACGACCATTTCACGGGGGTCGCCAAACAACGCAGTCCACCATTTCCCCCCCTTTTCCTTAGTTATGCTACTCCCACTTATTCAAGAGATTCTATTCTATTGGCGTTCGAAAGCCAATATAAACTAAGGAAGTTTCGGTTTCGGAGCGCGTGGCAGAAAGCAAGACAGAGAACAAGCAGCAGAAAGCGAGAGAGAAAAAGCAGCAGAAAGCAAGAGAGAGAACAAGCAAAAACAGTAAGTTTTGTCTCTGGCCTGCTGCTGAGCTTCCTCTGCATGGCCACCGGACACTCCAGCGGCCCCAGAACACCCTGCCTCCATTTCCTGCAATTTCACAGCCGGCCCACCGACTACAAAACACCCTGCAGCCACCAGCGTTCCCGTAAGCCTCCTCCCCAGCCCACTGGCTCAGCCTCCTCCGGTCCGTCCTTCCTCACCTGTCCCGCGTGGTGACCCAGCTGGTGGTTTTGGTGGCATGGTCGATATCATAGTTGCGAGCTTCCTCCCAGCCTTTGGGCAAAGGCAGCTTCTGCCGGGGCATTTTTCCCGGCAGCAGGCACAGCAGTGAAGAGACGGACCGAGGCCAGAGGCGAGCCTGCTCCCCCTCCCCATCTGTTTGGCTGAGGCCTGTCATCTGTCCTGCTCCCCCTCCCCATTTGTTTGACTGAGGATGTGGGGGGGGCTGGGAGCCACTGCCTCCCATCCTGCTCCCCTCCCCATCTGTTTGGCTGAGGACGTGGGGGGGCGGCTGGGAGCTGCTGCCTCCCATCCTGCTCCCCTCCCCATCTGTTTGGCTGAGGATGTGGGGGGGCAGCTGGGAGCCGCTGCCTCCCATCCTGCTCGCCGTCGCCGCCTGTTCGGCTGAAGATGCGGGGGAGGCGGCTGGGAGCTGCTGCCTCCCGTCCTGCTCCCCCTCCCTGTCTGGTTGGCACCATCTGCCTTTCGCTCTCTCTCTCTCTCTCTCTTCACCTGGAGGGAGAGGGAGAGAGAGAGAAAGAGGAAAGAGAGAGAGAGGAAGAGAAGAGAAAGAGGAAAGAGAAAGAGAAGAGAGAGAGAGAGGAAAAAGAAAGTTAGAGGAAAAAGAGAAAGAGGAAAGAAAAAGGAAAGAGGGAGAAAGAGAAAGAGGGAGAGGAAAGAGAAAAAGAGGAAAGAGAAAAAAGATTGAGAAAAGAGAGGAAAGAGAAAGAGAGGAAAGAAAGAGAAAGTTAGAGGAAAGAGAAAGAAAGAGAAATAAGAGAAAGAGGAAAGAGAAAGGAAAGAGAAAGAGAGGAAAAAAGAGGAAAAAGAAAGAGAAGAAAAAGAGGAAAGAGAGAGAAAGTTAGAGGAAAGAGAGAGAAATAAGAGAAAGGAAAGAGAAAGAGAGGAAAGAAAGAGAGGAAAGAGAGAGAGAAAGTTAGAAGAAAGAGAGAAAGAGAAATAAGATAAAGGAAAGAGAAAGAGGAAAGAAAGAGAGGAAAGAGAGAGAAAGTTAGAAGAAAGAGATAAAGAGAAATAAGAGAGAGGAAAGAGAAAGGAAAGAGAAAGAGAGGAAAAAAGAGGAAAGAGAAAGAGAAGAAAAAGAGGAGAGAGAGAGAAAGTTAGAGGAAAGAGAAAGAGAAATAAGAGAAAGGAAAGAGAAAGAGAGGAAAGAAAGAGAGGAAAGAGAGAGAGAAAGTTAGAAGAAAGAGAGAAAGAGAAATAAGATAAAGGAAAGAGAAAGAGGAAAGAAAGAGAGGAAAGAGAGAGAGAAAGTTAGAAGAAAGAGATAAAGAGAAATAAGAGAGAGGAAAGAGAAAGAAAAGAGAAAGAGGAAAAAAGAGGAAAGAGAAAGAGAAATAAGAGAAAGGAAAGAGAAAGAGAGGAAAGAAAGAGAGGAAAGAGAGAGGGAAAGAGGAAAGAGGGAGAGAGAGAAAGAAGAAAGAGAAAGGGGGAGAGGAAAGAGAAAAAAGATTGAGAAAAGAGAGAAAGGAAAGAAAGAAGAGAAAGAGGAAAGAGGAAAGAAAGAAGAGAAAGAGAGAGGAAAGAAAGAGTGGAAAGAGGATAAAAGAGACAGAAAGAGAAAGTTAGAGGAAAGAGGGAAAGAGGAAAGAGAAAGGGAGGAAAGAAAAAGAGAGAGAGAGGAAAGTGACAGAGAAAGACCCTTTTGACATCTAAAATGAAGATAACACTGCATATATCCTTTTTTTAACCTTTATTTTATATATACACACACAAAGACACACACACACATACATTAAAGGTAAAAAAGGATATCTGCAGTGTTATCTTCATTTTAGATATCAAAAGGGTTTTGCGGCTCCCAGTGTTTTGTTTTCGGTGGGAAACGGGTCCAAGTGGCTTTTTGAGTGTTTTGGGTTGCCTACCCCTGGGGTGGGTGGACTCCCACATGCTATTAACTTTGTTAGCAAATGGGAGGGGGGGTTGAACAAAGTTGCTTCATTTATTCATTCATTTATTGCACAATAAAATTATTTGAAACCAACATTTTGTGCTATTCTAATGCACAACTGCACAAATATGCATGTAATCTCTGAGGAGGCTATCACATCTGGGCTACAAAAATTTGGTTAAAGCATTCGTGTTTGCTGATATTTATTTCCTTTAAACTGCTTTGCTTCTTCCATTTATTGTTTAAAGTGGTTTAATACTTCCATTTATTTCCTTTTATTCCCTTAAAACTAGTTTGAATCTTCCATTTGTTGCCATTTATTCTTTTAAAACTGATTTAATTGTTTTGTTTATTTCTGATCCACGAAACCTATAACCTCCATGCCATTTCTCACTCTTCTTATTCCTTTCTGCTTTGCTTTTTATTCCCTCTCTTTCATATACTTTCTTTTATCTTCACTGAAAGAAAATCCCTCCAGATCCCCACTATAATCTATGGTTCAAATGAAAGCAGCCTGTTCTTATTTATTATTTACTAACTTTCTGTAAATTTTGGTCCCACATTTAAAGGCAGGGTAAACATGCATTAAAATACATGCAGCGGCGGCACAGCATTAATGGTGGCCGGGGCTGTCTTTCTTGCCATGCCCATTTGGTGGCCACGCCCACTTGGCCACGGCCACTTGGTGGCCATGCCCACTTGGTGGCCACACCCACTCAGCCACGCCCCCAGCACCTGGCAATGTAGAAACGAAAATAATTTTATGGTTGGGGGTCACCACAACATGAGGAACTGTATTATGGGGTCGCGGCATTAGAAAGGTTGAGAACCACTGATATATATATATGGGATATTCTACAAGAGTATGACAAAATGGGCAGGCCTAGGTAGCATGTACATACTGCATCTCTTTCTCTCAAATTATATATACACACACACACATAGACACACATCCACACATCCATCCATGCATCCATAACATGCCATCATTATAATACAACTCCCAGTTTTGTGCCATGCACAAAAATCAGCACTTGGGTTGTTTTATGAACAGTTGCAGCCCCTTTAAGGGCATTAATGACACAGCTGCTGAAATTCCAATTTTTCATTGCTTGTATAAATAATAGTTGCTGCTCAGAACTTTTGTACAAAAATATCTGCTGGCTTTTGTGTCTTGGTGCTGTGTGATTATATTCTTCTTCCCCTCTGTCTCTTGACAGTGTTCATTGGCAAAAATGTGTTTAGTTGCGTTAGATTGCAGGCATGAAGCCAGTGAGATGCTGTAAGTGTGCCATCTGTCTGGCCTTTGGCCTTCATTAGAAATCTGAACGGAAAAAATGCTAAAGAATCCCACTCTGGAAAGTAAGTCTACAGTACTGTAGAAGAGACTCCCTCCCTCATTTACCCTTGAATAACTTTTATTTTTTTATTTAATTTATGTATCACCCATTTGCTGTTTGGGGCACAGGACTGCGGTGATATCATTGTGGAAGTTGCCTCGTGGGGTTTGGGTAGTCCCTAGATCAATTTAATGTTGTTGATAAGATTAGACAATATGTCAACTTTGAAAATGAGCATGCCTGTGGCCATTTTCCCTATTAATTTTTGGTTGACACATTGAAGGGAGGAGGGGGGATTGCCAGGTGCTTCGCTAGTCAAAATATCTTTTGTCCCATGGGAACCAAGGTCATCGGCTGCTCCCGAGACTGCTGGCTGGATGTTTCGTTCAAAGCCCACCAAGAAGATGTATTGCGGAACATAGTTGCATAGCTTTAGAGTGGGATTTCTTAACTTTGTATTGGGGAATTGTTACGTGTGCCTTCGCACTTGGTTTTACTTTTGACATGCTGATACTTTGTAACTAATAAACATGTTCTTTGAGGAATTTCCAAGCTTGGAGTTCTGCTTTATTTGTCTCTGTCTGTCGGAACCTTGATACAATAATCATAATTTCCCTAGAAAAGTATCTGCCCCAAGATCAAGTAGCCCATGAAACAATTTTCATAACCAATACTTATTATTGTTTTGTCCCTTTGAGTCAGTTTTTGATTCCTGGTAATTGCCTAGACAAGTCCCTTCAATTTCCTTGGCAGGATTCCAGAACTGGTTTGCTATTGTCTCCTTCCTAGGACTGAGAGAGAACAACTGGCTCTAGGTCACTTAGCTGGTTTTGTGCCTAAGGCAGGAGTAGGAGTCACAGAATCCTGGGTTCTGGCCTGATGCCTTAACCATTACACCAAACTGGCTTTATGTATACTTATTTTAGCCTGATTTGGATGATACTCTGGCCATCTTGACCACAGTGAATGGTTGAGTTGTTGGCAACTGATGCAAAAATGAAAACTGTGCTCTACAACCCATGTACCTAAATCCCAGGAGTGGAATTCACACAATGTGCTTGACCTGATTACTGAATTAACCCATTTTCTGGATTCACCCAAAATATTGAACCATAAAAAAGTAACTAAAAAGGCTGAGTCTTCTGACTTACCAAGCTACTCCAAAGTGGGAAGAAAGCTAAGATGAAACAAATCAAGTTAGCATACTGTGCATACGCAACTGCTTGGTCTCTAATTCTAGTCCATAGAGGGAGTAGTTGATTCCTTTTGGGTAACTGGATAAGTACATTTTTGTGCCATTCAAGATGTGATTTCAGAGGACCTCTCTTCATTAAAACCCCAAAATGGAAAGCTTTGCTGCTATTTGATCAAGAAAAGTACCCACTCCCACCCAGCCTTCCGAATGCCAGTCCTTCCTGCTGACATTGTCCTCCACCCTTGAGAATTCTGTTCTAGAATTCCCTCACATTACCAAGGCAGCTCTGCCATTGGCTCAAGAGGCAAACAAATCATTTTTATGATACTTTCAAGCAGAAACTCTCACGTCACAAACTATCAGCCTTCCACAAAATACTACATTTGCTTCTTCTTTGAGATCACGCTATGCTTTAGGCATGGTCTCCTTTCACTCCTCCTAGAGCCAATGGAAAATAGGGTCAATAACTTCAGCTCAATCCTGAAGCCCAATACTAAATAATTTCTTTTGTTATTATACTAAATTGCTGTCATCTCTAAGGAATAACCTGCATAATGTGTTGACATGGACTGAAAACCAACAAAGTAATCTTAATTAGAATAATTTTATTCGCCATCACCAGTTACTGAACATACAGGTTGAGTCTCTCGGCACAAACAGTTTGAAGTCCAGCCATGATTGAGTTCCAGAATCATTCACTTTTGCATAATATTCTGCTCTTCTTGACCTACCAAATTGACTAGTATGTTCTTAAGTGGACAGACTAAGAGAGGAAAACCACAAAAGCAGAACAAACTCTTGCTAATGGAACAATGATCATGGCCCTCTAAATTGTCCAACCATACTGACAGCACACTTAGAGAAGATCTTTCCTGTTTTATCTAGCCATGTTGATTCTTGGAACAAACTACTGATAAGTGACAAGTAGAACTGCTATTTTCTTCTAAGGGGGATGCAGAAAATTTAATACTTATTGGTATTGGAGATATGGGGGCAATAAAGGGCGTGTCAGTTATATGTTGGAGGAGGATATCTATGGAGTCTGATTGGGCAAAGTTATAAATCATGGGTTGGATCCTATATATTGAGATGATCCTACATCCCAATGATCCCAATATGATCCTACATATTGCCCTCCACAGTAGGAATGGGTAACCTTCAGTTCCTGGATTAGCTGTAGGCCTTCAGGATGGAATGGGACAATTCAGCACAGCCATCTTGCCACCGCCAAGTCATTTCTGCCAACTCACTGCTGCCAAGTCATCACAGGACAACTCAACATGGCCAATTTGCTGCAGGGACAATCACCGCGGCAGTTGCAGGAAGAACCGGGCAGGTGAGCGGATGGGCAAAACACCACCCACTCTGCCCATTGCTACCGCCCCCAAATGGCCCAAGCATTGTCGGTGCTGCTGAACAGCCTGCAGGAGCAGCGCATCAGCAAAGTGTGTGTGAAAATGGGAAACCCCTAGGTACTGCCTCCACTGCTCTTTGCTCTATCCATCCACTCACCTGCCCACCCACCCACCTGTTACTCTGGCTGTGAGTTGTCTCTGGGGCAATTTAGCTTTGTTGAGTTGTACTGTGACAACTTAGGTGGCAGAGATGACTTGGCAGTGGTGAGCTGGCCCTGCCGAGTAGCTGCACCAAGTTGTCCTAGAGCCCCTTCAATGTACTTTTCTCTGGTCATCCCAAGTCTTAGACCTTCTCCCAGTGGTGGGATTCAGATATGTGAACAACTGGTTCTCTGTGTGGATGCCGCTTCTGGAAGTCCATTCTGAGTCTGGGCAACAAAAAATTAGCTACCGTACCAGTTGTGCCAAAGTGGTGCGAACCGGCTGAATCCCACCACTGCCTTCCCCTCATTTGCCTGTCCCATTGTAATTTACAGCTGCTGTAGCTTTCCAGCAGAGCTAGTTTGGATAAGGTCCAGTTGCCAAAGCTTCAACTTTTCTCCTGAAATAGTTTAATGGCCTCTAGGTCTTCCAGGAAGAAGAGATTGAATGAAAAAGCTTTAATTTTTCCTCAGTAATTTTTCTCTTAGTGATAAAAGAGTGAAATCTGGAGACACTTTACCAACCTCACTCTGTTTTAATAGATATCTCATCCTCTTCCACCAAATTGTTTCCTTCACAGCATCAAATGGAGGAGGGAGGGAATCACCTGTTAACCCACTTTCCATCTCTATTCTGGTGCTTTTGTGTACATAAAAGGTTTAAGACTGAAATAAGGCAGGGACTGTCCCTTGGGACTCTCTGTGCTAATTACCAATTGTATTGTTTCTATTGAGTCTGGACATTTAAGTGCCTTTTGATAGATATAGATAGATAAATAACATTGTCCATGTCTCTCTCCCTGGTTTAGCCTGCCTTTTGTCCCATTTTTAAATATTTTTTGTTGGTTTGTTTGCTGATACTTAATTTTTAAAAAATCAAGCTATGTTTTTTGCTAGATGAATTGAATAGTCCTATGTGTGCCTATGTGCTCTGATGTAGATATAGAGATCAATGGGGTATGTGGTCAGCACACACTAAACTGGAACTTACCCACTGTGATTTTTCAGCAATAAGAATGTCACTTAGGGTTACCTTGAACCCCAGAGTGAGACAGACACTAGAATGGGCCAGACATGGTGCCCTGTCTTTTGGGAGGGAACACTAAAGAAATAACATAAAAAAAAATGGGAGCAGCTGAACACTACCTCTGCCAGGACATAACGGTGCAAAAAATGTTCCCTGCTTATATTCTGGAAGTCAAATCTTGCCAAAGCAAACGTACACCCACACCCACACACTCTTACACGGACGTCCCTATGCACGTGTGTGTATGCATACACAAACACACACACATACATATATACTCATTATGAACACTCATGCAATGGACCTGCATCTCCTTGGTTTCAGTGAAAGGCAAGAACATGGTTTTTCCCCCCCTCAATATGATATGATGTAAAAATGTTAGTGTTGGCTCGGTCATGTTCTAATTTTATGAGAACTTGGCTGAATTATTTTTTTCAAAAAAAAAGCCCATATTACCTTGTTTTATTCTGCAGGAAAAAAGTGTTTTGTTACTATATGCTGTCACCAGGCACCCTCAAATGTTATGAAAAGTGCCCTACTGTTTTGAAATCCTACACCTTTTAAATAAAATAGATTAATTTCTTAGGTGATGGTGGATGCTTAGAGTTGTTTCTTCAAGGCCTAAGGAAAAAAGATGTGGAGTAAAGTGTACAACTGTAGCATTGAAATAAACTGGACACGAGAACAAAAGTCTGGAAATGAATATTGAATTTGGCATGATTCTGTCTTCCCACAGAAAGCCTAAAAAAGTCCCAAGAATTTCTTGTAATAGAAAATGGGCATGAAATAGAAAAAAGCTTTTAGAGTTTTCTCTCCAAATCAAGAAGAAAAAAAAAGAAAGAGGAAAGAGCCATGCAATGGTCATATAAATGAAGCATTTTATGAAGCATTTATCAAGTATTTGGGGGGGGGGTTGAAAAAAAATGTAATAGAGGATACACAGCAATGTGGATTCTCAGGTGTTACCCCTTGTGTAATAGACTAGCTAAGTGAAAGGAAGAGAGAGAACAAATCCTGCTGTTCCCATCTCCTTTTCCACCCTTCTGGCCCCTCCTTACACTATCTACGAACTGGAGTAGTACAGATGTAGAGGAGATCCTGTGGAATCTTCTCTCCAAAGATTTGATCTTGCAAATATCGGGTTTGTGAAGTTTTTCCAGAGGCTGCTGAGCTACAATTCCTTACAGTTCTAGCCAGGCTAACCTATAGTGTGGGGAGTTATAGCCCACTGAAGTCTTGAGGGCCAAGGATTCCCCAGCCCTGCAGAGATGATGTGGCTAAAAACCTATACGGGTAATCCTCGACTTATGACCATAATTGAGCCCAAAAATTCTTTTGTTAGGTGAGACATCTGTTGAGTGAATTTTGCCACATTTTATGACCTTTCTTGCCACATTTGTTAAGGGAATCACTGCAGTTGATAAGTTGGTAACACGGTTGTGAGGTGAACCTGGCTTCCCCATTGATTTTGCTGGTCAAAAGATTGCAAAAACATGACCTTGGGAAACATCAACGGTCATAATTTTGAACCATTTACCAAACATCTAAATTTTGATCACATGATCATGGGGATGCTAAAAAGGTTGTAAGTGTGAAAAATGGTCATAAGTCCCTTTTTTTCAGTGTCATTGTAACTTTGAATGGCCACTAAATGAACTGTTGTAAGTCGAGGACTACCTATATATGTTGAGTACAGTCCCACTGAAGTACTGGCATGTTGGGAGTATGGCCTTGGTACAAATATACATGAACTGTTACCTAGATAAAAAGGGGCTGAAACACTTTTAAAGTCCAGAACAATGAGAGAAAATTCAGAAGCAGAATATAAGAAGAAAGGGAGAGGTAGCACAGTGAGGCTTGAAAGATTATTAAAGCCAATCTCAATAAATATAATTTTAACCTTAATTTTCTGACCTGGTCCACCTACTGGGGATGGCATGATGGTGAGGACAGAAAGAATGTCACCAGCCAACTTGCCATTGGTTTCCCCCTTGTGGGTCTGTGTTGCTAGGATGAATACCCTAAATACAGGGCTAGGCAACCTTGGCTCTTTTATGACTCGTGGACTTCAACTCCCAGAATTCCTGAGCCAGCCAATTCTGGGAGATGAAGTCCACGAGTCATAAAAGAGCCAAGGTTGCCTAGCCCTGCAGAACTTCCCTCTGTTAAGAGGCTGGTGGGAGATATCCCAAAAATGTAGCTTTAAGCATGAGCTATGTTTTTTTTTTTAAAAAAAATACAAAATTAAGTATAGGATCGTAGTTTGCATCTGCTGTGGATTTCTTAAGAATGCCTTGTTCGTGCAAGGGCAATGAGAATAGACTCCGTTCAAAGTAAGAGTCAGGAAGTCAGAATATTTGGCTTCTATACTATGGGTAGGGCTATGCGCTACAACACAGCTACTCCAGGTTCAGAAGCAATATGTTTCTACAAACAAGTTGCTGGAGAACAGGAGCAGAAGCACCTTATTGTCCACTGTTCAATGGAGGGAACAGAAGGCTAGATAGGCCTTTGGTCTAACAGGCAAAACTATGAACAACACACTGCTAGATTTATTTGAAAAAGGATGTCTGGAGAAAGTAGTAGCTTAGGAAACAAAAAATAATAATAATAAAACAATAAATGTTTACTGCCAGGTTTACAGTATAAGCCAGTAACCTCATACTTATAAGGCAAGCATTGTAACCATTGTGCTATTATAGCGTTTCTGGCAAAAGAAGACATTGGAGACTATCTGATTCAGTTGAGGGGGGTGTCCCTGACTGGATAAGGTAGCAAATGAACTCCTGAGGTTAGCCTATAAAGCACACCAGCTGAAATAGACAGGAGCCCTTGAGCTGACAAGAGTACTTTAAAACCACAGCGAGAAAATGCAAGTGGGGGTGGGGAGAACACGGAATGCTATTATCAGTTCCTGTTTTCCAAAAATGGCTGCTAGCTTGTTCTGTCAACAGGGCAAAAATGAGCAGTATGGATAAGCCATTGATTATATTCAGGGCTTTTTTTCTCATAGAACGCCCAGAACGAAGTTCCAGCACCTTTTTGGGATGGAACCTTGAAGGGTAGGCAAGGCCGGGTGTATGACATGTGTGAGTTCTGGCACCTTTTTTTTTTTTTTAGAAAAAAAGCACTGATTATATTTAATATTTAATAACAATGGTTTCCATGGCTTAATCTTCAGAAAACAGAATCTCTCTCTCTCTCTCTCTCTCTCTCTCTCTCTCTCTCTCTCTCTCTCTCTCTCTCTCTCTCACTCTCACTCTCTCTCTCCCTCCCTCCCTCCCTCCCCCCCCCTCTCTCTCTCCTCTCCTTCTCCCTCTCCCTCTCCTTCTCTCTCCCTTTTGTTTTTCTATTCCCAATACAGGCAGTGAAAGTACACAGTCTCTTGAAAGCATTAGATACAAAAAATGGATGTGGAGTATTTCTTGCCAAATCCGTAGGACAACATAGGCTGTTCTGCAGCAGGAAACTGACTCTCAAAGGCATTGCAATTCAAGGGCTGAGTCTTTTTAATCTGAATGGAGATAGGAGTAACACCTGCTTGGCTAGGGAGGATCTGGAGAACAAGAAAACTATCAACAAGCCCTTTCTTTGAGCTGTTATCTAGATCCGAAAATGACAGCAAAATATGGGAGATAGTATCATATCAGATATAGGTTTATGGATGCCTTGTTGTGGTAGAGTCACTTTTTCATTCAGTCATGTCCACATTTTTTTTTTTAATCCCAGATGGTCTTTATGTATGGCAGCATTTGGACCTAATTCAGGATTAAATTAGTAGCAATGAAATGAAAAGGAAACGCTTGTTTTTATTAAATAGATTTTTTCCAATGGATTTTTTCAATAGGGTTAAAATATGAATAATTTTATTCATTTATGTATTATTCATCAATAATATACATTGTTTTTGTTGGGCTACTAAAACCATTAACTTTGGAATGTTTTATTTTTACTTAGGGTTAAGGAGAAGATTAAGAAGATACATTAATTGGTTTGCCATAGAAAAGCACGGGATTTTGATTCCTCTTAAACTACAGAAACAGAGAACAGCATGGAGATGGCCCCCATGCTCTTTTTGTCTCCAAGCAGTGTAACTGCAACACCAATGGTGAGCGGTTTCTTTGACAGAAATCGTTTTGTATGATTGCTACTTTGGGGTCATGGCAACCACAGAATACGCCATGATTTTAAGCTCAGTTGTTAATGGGTTAACAGCTGCACATCAGGCTTCTCCTTAAATAAACTGTGGAAAGTGTATTTCTGTAGGGAAATAAGGAAAGGAGAAGTTTCATAGTTGCTTCACAAGGGAAAAGGAACCGAATGCATTTAAAGCGTTTCACAGTAAATAGCCCTTTCCTGTAGTACAGCATGACTAATTAAATTGCTGAAAAATTTCAGCGGGTTACCCAAAGCCCTCAGACCACATGCAGCCTGCAAATAACATCTGGTATGGTAAAGGTGCTAGACAGATACTAGGGGGATCCAAGTGCTGGTCTGCCCTCAGCCTCAGCCTGACTGTGGCTCAATCACACTTTTGCACACTATCCTATCCCACAGGAATTTCTGGGGATAATTGGGAGAAGGCACACTATTTAAGTGCAAAGGTATGTGGGAATCGACCTTGAGGGATGAGGGGAAGAGATGCTGCCAAGAGAATAATCAGAAAAGAGAGGGAGGAGCCCCCAGTGGCTTAATGGTGAGAGAAAGAAACTTAGGAAGGACTCACGCTAATGGATCAGGCTGTTAAAAGTGACTGTGGGAGATTTGTATTTTCAGTTTCATAAGATTTTGATCCTTACAATAAAGTAGAATTAGCTCATCTTGTTTCCTGTCTGGTTTATCTGGAAGGGCTGACACTAAACCATCTGGAGTTCTTTCTCCCCCTACTTCTTCTTCCTATTGATAACAGTAACAACCCTTCTTACTGTAGGCTGGCCATCCAATCTACTTTGAGACATTTTGGGGAATTGTCAGAATGTTACAGGTGTATCTTAGAACACTTCCATTCATATTTCCACTGTAAAAATCATATAATATGGCTAAAAGATTTGTTCCTCTCATTCTAGGGGCATAAAAATAGCACCTGAAGGACTCTTTGCCATCCTCCAAAATTTGAGTAGGCCAGGTTTCAACATCCAACATCTCCAAGGTTGCCCACCCCTGCAGTGAAATGCAAAAACAAGATTCTGAGGGAAAGGGCTAATCAGCTTGGTTCTGATCCTGAACCACAAATGTAATTTGTGCCAGCTTCAGCCTGAGATGTTGTTTTGCCTCTGGCTCCAGTCATAACCTCCCAATTCTAGTTAAAAAAAAACCAACCTCAGATAGATTCCACAAAAAATCATTAGCTCTTAATAACTGGCATCCTTACAGAATAATTTATTGGAAAAAAGTCTGAGTTTCTGTCTGTGAGAAATCTATCAGAAACAGTCCTTCGCAGATTGCACAAACAAGGAAGACTTTGATACCCCAATCCAATCCAACCCAACCCAACCCAGCCCAAATGAACTGAACAGGAAATGAGTCCAATTAAAAACTTAGCAAAAGACATTGTAACATCTTCTATTTGCTGCAGTTGTTTCAAGGATAATGGCTTTGCTAGATCCTTTCCCACTCTTTGCTTCTTGAGAGGAAGTGTCAACTTTATACACACATGCGCGTGCGCGCGCGCGCACACACACACACACACACACACACACACACACACACACACACACACAAAATGCTGGTAGTACCTAGTAGATACGAATGATAACAGCCAGAAATCCTGTAAAATAGCTTGTTCATAGAAATTCTCTGACCAAACTGACTCCAGATAATTGATATTCATCTTTTTCTTTTATGCCTGGCTGGAATCTGATATAACTTTTTCAGAAACTTACTAAGCAGATCAAGAGAGCCAACATTCCAGATAGTGAGGTAGCCAATTTGCTATTAACATACACCTACAATGGGGGGGAGAGCACACCCTTGAGGAGAGGAATCAGCTGTGGAAGGAGAGCCAAGCAGGCAGGGAGGAAGAAGAGAGAGGAGAGTGAGAGAGGAAGAAGGGACGGCCAGCCAGCTGACCCCCTAAGATAGTGATGCATATTAATAAATATGGATAAATTCATCATACATTTCAGTGCAAAGGGAAAGTGATTCAGCAAAGGAACTGCCACCGAAGAAATTAAAACCAGTACTCCCCCCCTTTTTATGGTTTGTAACATTTTATTAGATTATAGAATAAAATACAAAAATGCAAAAGCAAATAGTAGGATAGGAAGAAGGTAGTAGGGAGGAAGAAAAGAAAAAAAGTGAGGGGGAGAAGGGAAAAAGAAAAGAAAAGGCATTGACTTTCAACTTCCTCTGTTGCAGTAGAGTAAAGCATTAACATCGAACTGCAACTTTTTACTTTTCCATAATAGTATAAACTAGCCATTTCTATAACAACAAATGAATCTAATTAGTAAAACCCCAAATCCCCCTCTTTTTTTTAGTCATCAAGTTTTTGACATCTTGTTAAGCACTGGTGGTACTTGAATATTGTCATGTCCTAAAAGTGGTACCATCTGTGAAAAGGTTGAAAAGCCATGGCTGTACAAAATAACCACAGAGGCAAAAAGTTATTTTGCATAATAAAAAGTAGTGGGTGTTAAACAGTCCTTTGCAAGCGTTCCTCTCATTTTGACCTTTTGGAACAATTTGTGTTGAAGGCTACCTTTTGAATTCTTCTAGGCAGATAATAGTTTGACTTGAGAAGTCAGTGCAGAAAACAGAAATAAAAAAGTGAATTCATGTCTGCCGTCCTTTTTTTTTATAGACATAAAATAGGTTTATCAATTTTGTTAAAATTACACAAAGAAAATAAAAAACCCAAACTCCAAATTGTGAATACCATTCAAATAAAATATTCTGAATCCAAATAAAACAGCCTAACAAACTAACATAAAATAAAAGCGAAAAGGGGGGGGGAGGGGAAATTGAAAAAAAGGGGGAGAACCCAGTAGAATTGTTCTACTTGTCTACAATACAGGTAAAATAGTTATAACTTGGTAAAACTTAGTTCAACTCAATGTTTAAATACCAACTGAATTTTGATGATATGGAATTATATTGTCTGTTTTTTCCATTTGTCTATAAAGGCAATTATAAAAGGGTTGAAAGAATTTGTTAAGACAACAACCTTTAGAAAATGATACACAGGAATCCATCCAGAAGTACAAACTCATGTATATATATTTACATATTCCAGACACAATATATCCAGAATACAGACATTTCCTACATGCAGGGATATAATTTCACAACACATTTACATTTTGTTTTTTAAAATATATTTTATTATTTTTTTAACATTATCCCCTTAATATTTGGTAAACAGTGTGTTGTCTGGGTTTATATTTACAAACAATCAGTAACAATTAGTTTCTATAATTTCATAATCCACATAGTAGCTTTCTTTGATTTTCTCTTCTTCCAATAATATTCTCATTTATCAGCCTTAAATTAGTACATTTCTTAGTATTTTAATAGATAAACAATTGAATATAAATATTTTTCTAGTATTTCTACAAGTAACAACCACATCAATATGAAGCTTCTTTTCTAATTAATCATCTTAATCACCTTATCATAAGTCCTGTTTTTAAAGTTCTTATTTAAATTTATTTTCCCCACAATGTTCAAAAACATTTTTACCTGTTAAGATTTTCTTAGGGTTAATTACACTTAAGTATTTAAGTCTTTTTCCTAATATAAGCCATCCCAACAATTTTACATTTCTTATATCTTAAAACAAAAACAAAAAAAGAGAAGAAAAAAAGAAGTAAATAATATACTACTTGAAAAACATGTACCTCTTAAGCTAAAATACATTTATATCCAAAAAAAATTTCTATTCTTTTAAACCATATTCAAACAAATATTTAATCTTTAAGTATTTCATCTAATAAATCCACAACTAATCTTTTAGAACTATTCAAAACATTCTTATTAATTGAAATTTTCTCAAAATCCATTACATTTGAGTATCTAAAACATTTCCCTCATATAAATCATCCCAACATTTTTATATTTTCTCATATCATAAAAAAATACTATGTTACTTCAGGAGCCTATCCCTCTTAAACTAAAATTAATTTATATCCAAAATTTTATTTCTTTAACCATATTCAAACAAGTGCTTAATCTTTAAATATTCCATCTGATAAGTCCCATCATTTAATTTCTTAATTATAACATTAGCCTCTTTTTTTGCCAAACATCTTTCCTAATCAATATGCTCTGCTGGACCAAAAGGTCTTCCCATAGTTTTGCAGATATTGTTGTAAGTACAAGAGACTAGTCAAGTAAGGTGTTTTTGTGGGAGCATTTCACCCCTTTGTATTCCTTGTTTTCTTTTTTCAAGAGATCAATTATCAAGTAGAAGAGAGAGAATTGGTATTCTTACCCACTTCCAAACATGTTGTTTATGATCAAGCTTAACTTAGTGCTTTTTGGCTTTGGCTGCTTGTAGCTTGGGCTAGACTCTGAAGTAAAGCTAGCCTTTCTTCTATTGGTTTACGGAGGGCTTTCCCTGAATGACCGGATCAACTGCCATCTCTCCACGGTTGGCGGTGCTCCCCTCCTTCTTTGTCGCCTCTGTGGGGTGACTTTAGGCCCGTTTAGGGTCCCCAAACAGAAAAGAATTGGGCATAGGGTGCGGAGCCCCGCCATCCATCAGCTACTTACACTACTGCGCAAAACCAGAAGCCAGCACATTTACATTTTAATTTCCCCCAAATATATTGTCCTCTGTTGCGATAATATCCAAACAATAAGCAATGTGCCTTCAATTTAAACTGCATCTCCAGCATACAAAAAATGATAACCACACTTTTTAAAGCAAAAAACACTGAAATGCCCCATTAAACCCCCTCAAATATATATTGATGTTTTAACTTTCTTTTTAGAGTAAAAGGGCAATTCTGCAGTGCAATCTAAGCTGCTTCTTTCCCACTCTGCTCCCAGATGTTTCTTAACCTAATGTCAGAAACTCCAGTCTGGATTGCATCCGCTAGGATGATGCACAGATTTGGGTGATGGCCACTGCAGGACCTGATGCTTTTTGCTGATTCTTGCTGTTCCTATCTGAGCAGGGAAGGCAACTCTCTCTGGCTGTCTCCTCTGCAGAGAAAACCCAGCCAGTGACAGACTTTTCCTTTTAGGGATTTGCTCCCTCCTCAGTAGTCCCCACCCCTTTCCTTTTCCAGATGTTGCATATAGGGATGCTTTCACCCCATCCCCACCCCCTCTCATGCTTTAGCACACTCTTATTTTTTCTTCCATTGCTCTGGTGCCACAAGAATCAAAACAATAGAGAACAAAAAAAAATTTATTCTTATCTCCCTCCAGTCGTCCAGGGAAACAGTGTAGAAACAAAGTGCCAACATGCCTATGTTGAGAAAGGAAGGAAGGAAGAAAGAAAGAAAGGAAGGAAGGAAGGAAGGAAGGAAGAAGGAAGGAAGGAAGGAAGAGGGAGGAAGGAGATGGGGAGAATAGAGAGAAAGAAAGAGAGAAATGGAGAAGGGAATGGAGAAGGAGCCCCAAAGGTGCTTTTTCAAAGGCATCTAGACTTTGTTTCTCCTTGAAGATGTTTCGTTTATCATCCAAGAAGCTTCTTCAGTTCTGGCAGCTTCTTAGATGAGAAGCAAAATGTCTTCAAGGAGAAACAAAGTCCAGTTGCCCTTGAAAAAGCATTTTGGGGACAGCCATGACCTGGGTGACTGAGAATCTCCATAGACAAGGAGAAGGAAAAGCTTTGTTATACAGTGGGAAGAGGGTGGAAAAACAGAAGGACCTTGTTTCATCCCACAGAGGCAAAATCCTGTCTTCAGGGAGATGGAAAGGCTGAAAAGAACATGAGCATCTTAGGGTGAGGATGCTTCTCTGACTTAATGGGCTCTTGACAGTGCAGCAACCACCTGCTGGAAGGGAAAGATGCGTACCAGGCATTGCAGCTGATCAGAATGTGGGGTTGCTGCTGGATTTCAACAAAGTGCTGGAAATCATCTTCTCTGAAGACCGGAAGATAGCAGGATTTTTTCCACACAATTTTGAATTGAACTTGGAAAGCCCAGGCAAGTGGGGTATTTGCAATGGGCTGGGAAGGAAGAGGGCAAACTCCTTTGTTCCTGCACTCAGGAAGCAGGGAGCAGGTCGTAATGGTGATGGGTCAGGCAGAAAGTGTGGCTCTGCTCAAAGAAACTTTTAAAAAGTTTCTTAAGACCTGTAACTTCCAGCTTTGCAATATAGAAAAGTCCAATAGTGTATTTCCCATGTTTTGTAAATTATCCAATTTTATTTTTGCAAATATCATAAAATATTTTATTTTAAGTTATTTGTAATATTGAATTGTTGGTTTGGTCTTTGTAAAAAAATGTTCCCGCATGCACTGAAAAATACTGGAGTGTAAGAGACAGACAAGATAGCTGGAGCAAATAAGAAATATAACTCACTGAAATTGCATTCCACTGTTTTGGGCAAAGTGCTTCCCTTTTATAAACCTTCAAAAGTTTTGAAAGTGTCATTAGCAATCAGGAAAGAGTAATTATTCATTTTCCACTCAGTTTTTCCAAAGAAAAAGGTTTCCTACTGTTTTAAATAAATTATTCCAAAGTGTCAATTTCTGATGAGAAAATATTTTTTTTTTATTCTTTACCCATCAACAGCCAAATATGTCTAATCAGCTTCATTGTTAATTGTTCCTAGGCTTGAAACCAAGTTCTGGCCAGAGTTTATTTGCCACTCTAGTGAAATCTGGATTTTGCCACCCTAATTTATATTTATATAGAAAGTTTTTCAGACAGACAGGTCTGATTGATTGCACCTTGGCATTTTGACTGCAGTTCCGCTTCTTCTGAATTAGTGGCAATGATTATTAATTTATTTCCTGCCATTTTCTGTTCTTCTCGTGCTCATAAAATATTTGAAACCGTTTCCCCCCTCCCAACAGGAAAGCACATTTATTCCCTACTCAGAAGCATTTCAATTCCCTGACTCAGAAGAGAGAGAGATGAAGATTGTACATTCCACCTAATCTCCAGCAACCTTATACTTAACATTTTACTGTTGCATAATTATCCTGTTTACAATGTTCTGTACATCTTTTCTCACAGAAAATGTTTTTAGGTTTGGATTCCCAGCTTCATGCAAATGCCAGAAACCTTTGGCAAGGAGCTGGCCTCTGCATACTTAGGGATATTTCATGGAGGAAAAAAATATGTTTGCAATAAGGAATGCACAGAAGTGTGCTGGTTCCATTGGAACAAACCCAAGCCAGCCAGTTTAACCTTCCAGCAAGAGGATTGTGTGAGCTGAAGTGGATAAACACAGCTTAGGTTAGAGTTATTAAAAGAAAGATGTCAGGGCCTCTCAACTCCTCCTTCAGCTTCTTACTTAACACCTTTGATCACTGCTTGAAATACGAAACAGTAGTATCACTTGATTCTTCTGAGTTTTAATCAGCCAATGATTGCACAGTGGAAATTAGGGCTCTTCTAAACCACGACAGATCCCATGCTTTGATTGCTCCAAAGCAATTTGAAGTTGAACTCTGATTACCTTCAGACCTGGTAATGCTGGGAACAAGGAGCAGGAATCTCTTCCTCATCCCATCTCCTGCATTAACAAAGTGTGTCTTGCCAATAATTCCTTACATACAAGTTTAAATTTCATTGCTTCAAACGAACTCTAGGTTTTTTTCTTAACCAAACAAGCCGCCATAACAGGGCCACCCTTTCAAATAATAAGTCTCTCTTCGTTATTTCTTCAACCCCGTAAATAAATTGCTTCTGAAACTGAATCTTCCTTTCTTGAATCAATTCCTCTTGCTTTCCATAAATAAACTGCTCATCAAACAAAGTCCATTTCACTTTGTAGCCTAAGTGCTTCTTGAGGTGAAACAATGTCTCTCTTTTGTGAATTAAATCCTCTTCTTGGTGCTTAACTGGATAGAATTCCTTTTCTTGAAACAAAACCTCTTCCTGTCCATAAATAAACTTTTCATCAAGCAAAATCCAATTATAGTCCCCATTCTCAGAAGTATCCTCTTCCTTTCCCTGTTGATCTCCTAATTTCTCTTGTATTGTATAATACTCAACAGAGGATTGTAATTCATTTGAAGGGGAGATTCCAGTTAAATGTTCCAACTCTTCTCCAAATTCAAATTGTGATATAAATTGTTCAGCAGTAAGTTGTTCAGCTTCACTCAAAGGAAGGTATCCAGCACATATAGTAAATATTTCTGTAAAAGCCTCTTTCAAAAGTGCTTTAATCTCTTTAAACTCTTGCGTAAAAGTCTTCTGTGTATCAGGTCTTTTTTCATAAAATTCATCAGTACAATCCAACATAGGTTTAGCATATGACTGTAGATTCCACTCCATTTTAAATTTCAAATAGTCACAGCCATCTCTCTAGCTGCACTTAAAGAAGCAGGAAGTGAGAAATAACAAATCGACTTTCACTATCCAGCACTTTCCCTAACAATGAAAGCAGTGAAAATTAAGCGCCATCTTAAAGCATTATGTTGATTGTGAACGTTAGAAATGCATAGCCAAAAAAAAAACAATAAAAATACTTGCAATCCATTTAAAACTCCTGTATTCATTCAGCCTGCTTGCAGTCTCTCCAGTGTTGAACTTAGAAGAAGCAGAGGTGGTCGCGGCGTCTTTGTCTGTCAAAAGACAGAAGCGTCTCTGGGAAGGAGCGTTCTCCGGAGCTATAGGGTGCTCACTCTTAATCCCTGAAAACTTATTTTCCAGGGATCTAAGAAGGCTCAACCTTACTCCCGATGCTCTACACCTCTCCTTTGCCCGGAGAGGGGATTTTTCACCGCGAAAAAACAGCTGATGAGCGCTGTTTTTCGCGGCTTTACAAATCCAGAGAGCGGAGTCTCACAAAGGAGACCCAGCAGGGGCCGCGGAGCCACCGGAAGTCTCGCGGAGCCAAATTATGGACTGAATTGAGGACCAAGATTAGGAGTAAGATGCAAGAGAAGATGTTTAATGGTTGACATAATTAAATTGATGAAGGATGTATTTGTTTTGATGATCTGGGTTTGACATTAGATTGATTTAATGATGAGATAGATAGACTGGATAAAATTGAAGGAATGTAAGTTAGAAATGCTATAAATAGTTTGTTAGATGAGAGAGCCCAGAAGCCGATTGATTAAATGAAATTTATAGATGATAAATATTATTTTTAACAAGATGAGTTAATTGTTTAATAAGGAATTAAGCTTAATTTAAGATTATGGGTTGAATTAAAGATAAATATTATAGCTAAGGTTTTGGTGAGGATGGTTAAATGAAGATATATTAAGATATATTATGAGAAATTAAATTGATTAGAATGTAATTGATATTGCTACTATTATTATTATTATTACTTTTCTTTTTTGAACTGAGGGATTCATTGATATTGTTATCGTTATTAATATTATCTGTTTAATTCTAATAAGATGAGTTTTTTTTTTTAGAATGTAATTGATATTGCTACTACTATTATTATTACTATTTTTCTTTTTTTGAATTGAGGGATTTATTGATATTATTATCGTCATTAATATCATCTGTTTAATTCTAATAAGATGAGGTTTTTTTTTTAATGGATTGTTTTGATTTAGAGAATGTATATATTACATAGTTTAAAATTCTTGTTAAGATTATATAATAATTATGTTTGATGTAGTGGGGTTTTCTTTTGTTATACCCTGTAAGCATTCTGGGAAGTCGTGGGTTAGGGAGGGATTATAATTTTAGATGTGATGTTTTTTCAACTGTATTTGGGGTTGGTGGAAGAATAATTAATTATTGTTACTAAAGGGTTGTTTGGGTGGCCTTTGGTGGAGTGAAGATTGATTTAAGTGGAAGTTGATAAGAAGGGGGAATAATAGGATGGAGATAGAGAAGGATGAAGGTTATTTGTTTGAGATGTTTATTTTCAGTTGAGTTATTACCATTAGATGCATTGGAAAATGTATTTATGCTCTGTTTATGGATGATTGTTTATTTTAATACTATGATTTGATATGATTAGTCTCTTTTTTCTGTTAAAATTTTTAAAAAAACCAATAAAAATATTATTAAAAAAAAAAAAAACAAAGTGTGTCTTGTCTCCCACTCTATTTAGAGGTAAAGAAAGAATTAGAAGAAGCAGACTTGGAGATTTGAACACAGAACATAGGATAATAGGGTTGAAGGGACTTTGGAGGTTTTCTAGTCCAATCCTCTGCTCAAACAGGAGACCCTGTACTATTGGACAAATAGCTGTCCAATCTCTTCTTGAAAATCTCCAGAGATGGAGCACCCACAACTTCTGAAAGCAACCTGTTCCACTGATTAATTGTTCTCACTATCAGGAAATTTCTCCTTAGTTCCAGATTGGTTCTCTCCTTGATTACTTTCCATCCATTGCTTCTTGTCCTGCAATAGCTCAGAATAGGTCAGCCCCTTCTTCTC
Organism: Bothrops alternatus; assembly: GCA_034064705.1. Taxonomy (NCBI): domain Eukaryota; kingdom Metazoa; phylum Chordata; class Lepidosauria; order Squamata; family Viperidae; genus Bothrops; species Bothrops alternatus. The sequence goes on along the minus strand of JARGCV010000052.1, from coordinate 6,508,716 downwards.
TCTGATGGCCCCTCAAATACTGCAAGATTGTTATCATATCAGCCCTAGTTCTTTTCTTTCTTAGACTGAACACACCTAGTTTCCTCAATTGTTCATCACATGGCTTTGTCTCCAGACCTCTTATCATCTTTATGTCTCTTCTCTACCTGCAGTTTGTTCTCTATCTGGGAGAAGGAAGAACCTGATAGTGTCTTGCTAGTTTCCCCCCTCTTTTTCCACTTCTAAGGGGGAAATGCAGGGTAATTTAGCCCGTCCGTTTAGGATCTTCTGGGTTAGCTGAAGTTCAAGAGCCGAAGAAAGAGATGAGAAAAGCATTTCTGTCAGTAGGACAATGATGAGTCCCTAGCGTCTGCAGAGCTCCAGTGGTATCCAGTAAAAAAGGGGGGGGGCTTTGGAGCAGATCTTCTCCCATTGCCACTAAGAATTAAATCAGCTGCCAAAAAAGCAAGGTGGAGCACAAACATGCACAGGCACTCTCAAATAGAGACATCAGAAGCCCAGTAACAAGAGAAATTTTGTAAAGCGCTATCATTATTTGTAATTTCTGGCAGGCCATCATAAATGAGATAAGTTCTAAACGAATGCATTTGCAACAACTTTCTCCAAGCTGGCGCCATCGAAATACAATTATACTTCCCAGAATTCCCAGATAATGTGGCCAAGGGCTATCAGACTAGGGTAGCTACAGTTCCAACACCTCTGCTGGCTGATTTATATGCCCAATCCTGTTTGCATTTTAACTGCAATCATTGGCTTTCTCTCAAAATTAAGTGGCTAGAGGATTGCGGCCTTAACTATTCTGTCTTTTCTTTTCCAGCCATAGTATTTCTCTTCTTTCCAGCATCACACCACATCTGGATTTTTCATATCATTTATTTGTTCAAAATATAGCTTATATTATCCTTCCAGAATTTTCAGTTCAAATGCCTTTTCCTGCCTTGCTGGAATTATGCCTATTTCTCTTTGTGCTGACTCCTTCCATTTTCCATCCCAGTTGGAAGTATGTTCCTTCATCTAGGTGTTCCATCTTTGGATATGTTATTTTATCTCCTTTTTGGGGATTATCTGCTCTCCTTCTGCCGCCTCCTGTTTTTTTCTGTTATGTTCTCAATCTTTCCTCCACATTTCTTTTCAGCAAAGCAAAACTACCAAAGTAATACAGTCAAAAGGTTGAAAGTAATGAGGCTGATGAGGAACAGGGTAAAGCAGAGACTGAAATTTTTAAGGCCTTCATATCGGAGGCCAGAGATGCTCTATGGGTGAGTACTGGGGGTCCATATGCCACTGAAATCTCTGCTACCCTCACAGTTTTCTCACAGGACCACTAAATTGTAAGTTTTAGAAAATTATTAAATACTTGGAAAATAATTATAAAAAACATATCTGTTCATTGTCAATTTGAATTTAATTCCTTTTATTCTGGTTCTGTCCACATCTTTCTTTTTAATCACCTCCTTCTGGAAGTGCAATTCCTACCATGCTGCTCAAAGGTTCTTTCTGTACTCTCTCTCTCTCTCTCTCTCTCTCTCTCTCTCTCTCTCTCTCTCTCTCTCTCTCTCTCTCTCTCTCTCTCTCTCTCTCTCTCTCTCACACACACACACACACACACACACACACACACACACACACACAGAGAGAGAGAGAGAGAGAGAGAGAGAGAGAGAGAGACAGACAGACAGAAGATGCATATTCCCAGAAACTGCTTTATAGTACTGTTTAAAAAACCTCTTTGTTTTGGGGTGGATTTTTTCCCCCTACCATAATACTAAATCCTACTAGTAATTAATCTTTAAAATGGAAGCATCGTGTCAGATTCCTGCCCCTTCTTCTCTTTTTTTTTAAAGAGAGGGATTTTAGTATCTTAAATTCAAGATCACTCTCCTGTTGAGCAAATGTGGCTGTTACCATGATTCTTCCTCATTAAATATAAATGGGGGTTTGTTGAAAAGATAACAGCTTTCCAGTCAACAAGGGAGATGCAAATACAGCCAAAGCTGTATTCAACTCTCAAAGCAGAATAAAACATGACATCATCAAAAACTATGATCATGTTACAAGAAGGAGTTTTGTGTTTTTAAGAAATGTACCAATGCATGTAGGGTGATGGATTTATGTTGTACTACATACAGGTTGGTGGTTCAAAGTGCCTCAAATGGTTTTACAATAAATCACAAATTGAGAAGTGTTTCATCATTGCATGCCCCAGGGCTCCTGGATCTGCTAGCTGGAATGAACCCACATGAATGAACCATGACTAATAAGCATTTCGACCAGCCTTGATGCCCATTCGGGCTTTGAAGTGCACTCAGCTTGAACTGAGATTGGACGTGCAGACACTTTGTCTAAGGAAGAAAAGGTTAGGGAATTTTGGAGCCAGAAAAGAAATGGGACCTTTCACTAAGTAAGAGCTTTATATGCTGCTGCAGTCAACGTTCTCTTATGCATGGACCTTGGCTCCTGCTGGGCTAAGTAATTACTGCACTTCATCTAAAACCCAAAAGCAATTTCTCAAGGCTGAGCGAGATTAGGTGCACGAGTAAATCCCTGAAGCTGCCTTCAGTGTCAGTTCACTCAGACAACCAGTGGACTCATGGTGGCCACATGATATTCCCTCCTGTTGACCAACTAATTGTGTGAAACCACTGCCTGACTCAGGAATAAATGGCATGCTCATCCACTGTCCCAGATACTATCCCAAATAGCTGTGCAAGAAGTTCCAGGCTAATTGTAGATGGGGAGCCAATCTGAACAGCAGTATGAAGTAGCCACCAGAAGCCTGGAACTCAGGATTTTGGATCTGGTAAAATGGTTATTTGCCTGTTATTTGCCTGTTTCTTCTGACACTAGGGGCTAGGTCAGTAACTTGCCATGCTCCGTAGATGGTTTATGACCTTCCATTGCTTATTTAACAGAAGACCTGGCCAACATGCGTTGAGTTCTCAAATTTCTTATTGTTGAACAATGATGACATTTCAAAAGCTAGCTCAGAACGCAGATCTCACATTGGGAAAACAGACAAACGCTAATTATATTTCCAAAGTTAAGTTTCTCTGAGAAGTCAGAGCATCTGCTTTATTATAATCTGGGTCTCTTTCTGCCAGGATTGAGGCCCAGGTGTGGGTTATAAGTAGCACTATTCGTGCATTTGGATGATCTCAGGCATAGACAAGATAAAGGTTGTGGATCTGTGCTTGCTCTGCTTGATCCCTCCACGGCTGTTGATATAATTCACCATGGTATCCTTCTGGATTGGCTCCAAGGATTGCAGGTGGGCAGCGTTATATTGTATTGATTTACTTCCTTTGTCTATGATTAATACCTCGGGTATGAATCGGAGGGAGAGCTCTCCTACCTGTGGAATTCCATAGTGTTGGGTGCACTTCTTTTTCCTATTTAACATTTACAGGTGCTCCTCGACTTACAGCAGTTTGATTAGTGACCGTTCAAAGTTACAACAGTATTGAAAAAAGGGACTTATGACCATTTTTCACACTTATGACCATTGCAGCATCCCCATGGCCATGTCATTTACATTCAAATGCTTGACAATTGACTCACGTTTATGAGAGTTGCAGTGTCCCAGAGTCATGTGATCCCGTTTTGCCACCTTCTAATAAGCAAAGCCAATGGGAAAACCAGATTCACTTAACAACTGTGTTCTTAATTTAACAACTGCCGTGATTCACTTAACAAATGTGACGAGAAAAGTTGTAAAATGGGCAAAACTCACTTAACAAATGTCTCAGTTAGCAGTATAAATTTTGGGCTCAATTTTGGTCGTAAGTGGAGGGCTACCTGTACATGAAACCATTGGGTGAGTTCTTCTGTTGCCATGGGGTGAGGTATCTATCCTCAATTGATTGTACCCAGTTATACCTTTCTGCCTTTGGCAACTTAAGTGATGCTGCTGGCATCCTTTCTCTCTGCCTGGAGGCTGTGTGGGCCTGGATGGGGAACAACAGTCTTCAGCTGGATCCTGTCCAGATGGAGTGACTCTGGGCTTGGGGGGTCCTCTGGCTCAGGGACTATACCATGTTTGGTATGGAAGAGGTTGCATTGCCCCAAACAGACCTGGTTTTACGGATTTGCTAATTATTTTTTACATTACTATTTTATCATTTTTACTGTATCATACTATAAATCTAAGTATTAGATAATATAAATAAAAGTCAGGAGCAGAATGCTCAACTGTCACATTTTTTTCATATGCCAAATATTCTAGGGAAACCACCACTATTGATACCCATTGTCACCTTAGATTTATTCATGCTATATGTTTAAAAGGTACTTTTCGTGTCTTGGTAATATCAAGCTAGAGTCGTTTGTTGCAAAAGAATGTTACACCCATGCAGACATTCCTTGAATGAAAACCAGATCCTTGTGTGATCATAGAGATGGCTAGAAACAGCTGGCCACATATTTTGGCAAGTTTGCTCACTTCTTTGCGATCCTCTGGAGGACTGGCTCATTTCCTTGAGGCATCTGGCACAGTTGTTCTTATAGTAGGGCTTTTCATATCACATGATTCAGTTGTTTAAACAAAGGGGCAGAGGAGCTTGTGACCCATCAAATGTTGTTGATTTGCAACTTTCAGCATCCACAGACTGCCTGTGAATAATGCTCAGAATTGTAGTTCCGGTAAGCTATATTTATATCCTAGGGCAGGGGTCTGCAACTTTGACAACTTTAAGACTTGTGGACTTCAGCTCCCAGAATTCCTCAGCAGCATAGCTGGCTGGCATAGCTGGCTAAGGAATTCTGGGAGCTGAAGTCTACAAGTCTTAAAAGTTGTCAAGGTTGCAGACCCCTGCCCTAAGGATATGCGATTGCAGACTATTGCTTTGATTGTTAGTTTTAACCTTCTCTGACCTCAAAAACTAAGTGGGTTCTGAGTTGATTAGAATTTGGATGGAAGACCATCCAACTTGTAGTTATAGTACAGACTGGGAAGTGAAAATAGACCTTGGAAAAACCCAACGGCAAACCACTTCGGAGATTTTGCCAGAGAAAACGGCATGAAATTACCAAGAAATGAGCTTCCTTTGACAGAGATTTTACTTTTATTTTCTCTACAACTAGTTGCACTTATCCTAACAGCCACTTTCTACAGATATGGAACAATAAAGACATTTGCTTTGAGGAATGCCTACGTATCTTTCTTGGTTCTTGGGACTAACATCAAACTGAAGACCGCTACTATCTGCATCATACATAAACTCTGAGAGCTATTAGGGAGGGGCTGTCTTCACCCCTTGTTCTCTCACACAAAATATCTTAATTGAGCTGCCTCTTATTCCTCTGGAATGCACCTCCTTCCTCCTGGGAATTTGGACTACAACATTCCTTGACAGGATCCCAGGGATGGGTACGGTTTCCCCATAAATGAAGAGAAAGCCCCAGTCCACAAATGTGTACAGCCCCTTTTTTAACCATCTTCACTTCCTTCCTCAGCCATAGCCCCAGTTTACATGGGATGTGATGGTGCCAGTAGAGAAATCTTAACTTAGCTAACAGCAGTGCTTTTTTTCTTAAAAAAAAAAAAAGTGCCGGAACTCACACACATCATACAACCTGCCTTGCCTACCCTACAAGGTTCCATCCAAAAAAGGTTTCAGAACTCTGTTCTGGGCATTCTATGAGAAAAAAGCCCTGGCTAACAGTAAATGGTTAAGACAGGTTGAGGCACCAGCTCCATGAGTTAAGATGGGCAGCGTAGAGAGAACAAGTTTATGCTGGCATATTTTGTCAGGGACCTGAGGAAAGCCAGCTCAACCAGTTGTCTGCATGTGCTTTATAGGTCACTAGGAGGGACATGATCCTAAATTCCTGTGGGAAGAACCCAGAGAAACCTCTCAGGAGACAAGAAAGAAAGACAGTCCATGTGATCTACTATTATTATTCCTCCAAGGAAGAAATTAACAAAAATTTGTGTGTATCCTATTTTCACTTGGCCAATAAGCATTTGCTTAAGGAAAAAATAGGTCAACAGATAAGAATCTGGATGTAGGGATAGAGTTTGGTGCAAAATCCATGGAGAATTAGGAAGGGAAAATTGGCTTCTATAATACAAATTGATTGACACAAGTCCAACCCTTCCAACATTCTCTATTCTTCTTTAAGCTCAAATAAAGTTTTTGTAACTATGTAAATGTTTATAACATTATCCCCTCTATTTCTATCATTATTTTGGCTCAAGAGCTATTGACTATTTTTACTTCTCTCTCTGATCATGTCATTCTTACTCCCCAAAACATTGACCTATTGTCCAGGGTTATGGAGAATGCAAAAAGGTAGTGGAAGCAAATATTAGGAAAAGGAGGGCCCCTCTCCCTCCCCTTCCCCCCTCCCCTTTCTACAAGGAAAAAAGAGAGAGAAAGAGAGACAGTGTCACCCCAGGAATCTCAGTGTAGATATGGATAGTTATGAACAGGCCTTCAGTTCTTTTTGAGGTTAATGAGACTGGCATTCTTTTATATGGAAAAATTAGCTTCAGCTAGACAATATACTTTCAAGTCAAAAAGAATAAAAATGTAGCGTAATTATATGTACAAATAGTTGTGGCTAGTTTCAAGAAATATCATGAGTCATCTATTTCTGGAAACAATTAAAGCTAACTGAAGTGCATCCTCAAAGTAATAAGCTGCCATTTGTGTGTTCCTTTATCTGGGTAATTTTATTTCATTCCCCACCCATCCTTGATTATCTGCTTGTTTGGGAAGCATTTTGCTGCTTTTACGAGTTTTCAAATAGAGCTTGGTGCATTGCTGGGATGTGGGAGGCAGTTTTTCTTCTTTAGTTTTACTCCAGACTTCCTCATTCTTTAAACTTTTTCCCCCCAGTGTGCAGCTTCCTTCTAATTAAAACATTGGCTATTGGTATTGCATACTAACAAACATTGGCATCCCCCTCCAGTTATGAAATGATTCTGAATTCCATTTGGAATGAAGCATATGACTGTGGTTTTCTCTTAATCCTCTGTCTACTTTGCCTCACTTAATGCTATCCTGCCAAAGCCCTTGTCACAATCTTTCCGTAATCTAACCTTATATTTGCCTAGTTATAAAATTACTTATAACTTCTCTTCAGTGTATATCCTGAATATGGCAATCAACTGTCTATCACACATGATGGTTATTGTAATTCTTAAACTGTACGTTGTATTTGACCATAGAGCAGGGGTTCTCAACCTTGGCAACTTTAAGACTTGTGGACTTCAACTCCCAGAATTCCTCAGCCAGCAAAGCTGGCTGAGGAATTCTGGGAGTTGAAGTCCACAAGTCTTAAAGTTGCCAAGGTTGAGAACCCCTGCCATAGAGTATAGGTGGTTCTCGACTTACAACAGTTCATTTAGTGACCGTTCAAAGTTACAACAACACTGAAAAAGTGACTTATGACCAGTTTTTACACTTACGACCGTTGTAGCATCCCCATGTTTGTGTGATCAAAATTCAGACGCTTGGCAACTGACTCATATTTATGACAGTTGCAGTGCCCTAGGGTAACTTGATCCCTTTTTCTACCTTCTGACAAGCAAAATCAATGGAGAAGCCAGATTCACTTAACAACAATTTGACTAATTTAAAAATTACAGTGATTCACTGAACAACGGTGGCAATAAAGGTTGTAAAATGGGGCAAATTCACTTAAAAAATGTTTCACTTAGCAACAGAAATTTTGGGTTCAATTGTGGTCGTACGTTGAGAACTATCTGTAAAGGCTACAATGAGCAGTGTAAGGACTGTAACAGCCACCATGTAGGACAGATAGATAAAAGATTGAGAGGATGCATCCATGAACATCAACTGGCTGTCAGAAGCCATGGGGAAAATCCCATCATCTCTCAGCACATACAGTAGACAATTTCAGCTGGGAGCTGTTGACATTGCAGATCAAGCCAAATGAAAAAGTGGTCTAGAATTCCTGGAAATCTGAATCAACCATCAACAAACCCTATCTATCAAACAGTAAAATGCACAACCAAAAGTCCAGGAAGGAAAAACAAACAAACACAGAATACATCCTTCCTAGCAGCCAATGTCCAGATAACTGTCATGGTTCCAATAGATGAGACCAGTAAAAATAAGAACTCTGAGGCAAATGCTTTCCTCAAAGAACACATTTAATGGTTATATAGTATCGGCATGAACAAAAATGAAACCAAGAACTGAAAGTTCCCCTCCCCCCTTACAATATAACAAGTTGAACTTCCCACCCCTGCAGTATGTCATAAATCACAATTCCCAATTAATTACTTTGGTGGGCTTTCTAACAGAAGCTCCAGCCCACCAAAACTTAGGTAGCTTGACCTTGGTTCCCACAGGAAAGTTATTGTTATGACTAAACTAGAAGAACATATCTCCCCCCTCCCATTACTGTGGCAACCGAACATGAAATGAAGATGGCTGCAGCCAGAATTGGTTGAAGGCTGGCAATAACCAGGAAACAGCACCAAATAAACAAATAATATCTTCATCAAGGAACCATCAAGGAAGAAACTGCATCTCCACCATTGGTGGGGCAAGTGACTACATGTAAATAACCAGCAAACTCCACTATCCCATGCATTCACACAATATTACCTAGCTCTGTAATGAAAAAGAAAAAAAAACAATCAAGGTGAGAGAACACTAAGAACCCAAGAGAGAAACACAAATGTCGCATTATATCATGCTTTTGGATAGAAGGTTTCATAGGAGTTTCATCAATCTTCTAGAATAGTATGGGAGGAGTTTTCTATTTTTACACACTATGTATCCTGTGTAGCATTTTATAGACCACAAGGAGGCAAAATGTGACCAATTTTGTCTCAAATTGGGAGTTGTCAGACACAAGAGTGTCATGCAACCCTGGGGCCGGTAAGGTGGGCTGAAGGTGCTCCCTCTGCTTTTTTAACTTTTCAATTGCTCTTTCTATCCCTATTTTGATTCTGTTTTTAACTTTGTTTTTAATGATGGCTTTTATATTATTTTATTTGTAAACTGCCTGGAATCACACAAGTGTGATGGGTGGTATAAAAATTTGATAAATAAATAAATATAAATATATAAGTACCTGGGAGAAGAAAGGAGCAGTCAAGGTACAGACAAGAGTAGGCATATTCCATTCATGACTAATAGTGGAAGGGAATAGGGGTGCTGGTGTCAACTTTAGAATGAGCATGGTTGCAGCCATCTTCCTTTTCCTTCTCATTCCCAGTTGCCACATAGCACGGAGGGAGGGGGGATTGCCAGGTGTTGCGCTAGATAAAACAGACTTTCTCTCTCGGTCTTTCTCTCATGGGAAAGACAGCTTAAAAATATCTCAGCTATGGGCTGGGTATCAAACAAAAGCAGCTTAACAAAGATTTGGGAGGAAAAAAAGGTAATTGCTGAAGCATTTCATTCTGTTGTTAGGGGAATGTAAGGAAGAACCTTCTGTCTTATCTGCCATGTAATCTTTGCTCCTGAAAACTGCCTGATCCCCCAACTCAATATTTCTGACTCCCAGCCCAGCCCTCACTTTCCTCTTTTACACCTCTTGTGTGATCTCAGAAAAACACTTTCCTCCAAAATTCCACAAGAGGTTCTCCGACCGTTATAAGTTTCAACTCTGAGTCTTAGAGGTGGTTGTTAAGTGGTTACTATTTTAAAAAAAAGTTCTACCACCTCCTAATTCTTCACCCTGAAAATTACAACAGCGATAGCTTCACAGATGTCTTTGAGGCTCTGAGGTTAGGAAGTCTCTATATAGGGCACTAAATGAAGGTGCAGATTGCTGACATCTGCCCTGGTTTTTCCATAAATTCTTAGGAACCTAACCAGATCATCCCATCCTGTTTTCCCTTGTCTGCCATTAGAGTCCTTCCTAGATCCAACTGCTTGCTACTCCGCAGACAAAACTTACTGGAAGAGTAGTCCATCCTGGCCTAAGCCTGACTAATTGGATGAATCCCACTAAATAGCGTCACACCAGGATTGGTTATAGCAATAGCAATAGCATTTAGACTTATATATAGCTTCACAGTGCTTTACAGCCCTCTCTATGTGGTTTACAGAGTCAGCATATTGTCCCCAACAAACTGGGTCTTCATTTTACTGACCTTGGTAGGAAGGGTGGAAGTCAACCTTGAGCCTGGCAGGATCGAACTCCTGGCAGTGGACAGAATTAGCCTGCAAATATTTCATTAGCAAATATTTCATCACACACACACACACACACACACACACACACACACACACACACACAAATTTGGAAGGGATCTTGGAGGTCATCTAGTCCAACCCCCTTTCAGACAAATGGCTGCCCAGTCTCTTCTTAAAAACTTCCAGTGTTGGAGCATTTGCCGCTTCTGGAGGCAGGTTGTTCCACTGGTTAATTGTTCTAAGTGTCTGTGTTCTCTCTCTCTCTCTCTCTCTCTCTCTTCTCTCTCTCTCTCTCTCTCTCTCTCTCTCTCTCTCTCTCTCTCTCTGTATGAGAAAAACATCAGCTTTTAGGATACTGTACCTGCTTCATTATATATTACATTTGTCTATCACTGCTGTTTCTTTTTAAATTGTCACCAAGCAATGCTTTTCTTACTTGCAGACCAAATTTTTATTTGACACAGAGAAAATGTTAAATTGCATCAGTCTAAAAGACACTGGATGATTGTAGTCATCTTGGTTTCCTAACTGCTGCTCAATCAATATTGACAATTAAATGAGAATTTTGATTCTATGTGCTTTTCTGCAATAGTTTTCTGGGACTGATTAAATATTTGCATGGTTCAGTTGTGTTTCTTCAGGTTCAACATCCAGGAATGCAGCAGATTGCAATTCTGCACCCTCCCTTGGTGAAGTTTCATTCTTCATTCATATGTAAAGCGAAAGAAGAAAAGAACATTGAATCAGTGATTAAAAGATATCTGACTAAATATACAGTTGAGCCATGAATGGGTATATTTTTTCTTTTTAAAAATGTACTTATATCTTAATGCATGTAATTATTCAGAATACTGGAAATATTAAAACGATATGCATTATCAAGGGTGGAGGTCATGCAAAATAATTCCTTATCAAATAAAAAAGGAGTAAAATGGGTCACAGGATGAGAAAAACAAATATAGCTTAGTGCACTTCATAGATGAAATGTTTCCTAATGATGCATTCTGAAGTTGAACTCTGATACCTAAATTTGTTTCTGGGAGCAGAGCTATTAGGAGCCCCTGCCTGACATCAGGCACTGGATATTTTCCAGTTAGAAGGTTCACCACCTGCTTTGGTACCTTGGGGCACAAAGAGAAACCCCTGGAGCCGTTCCAAGAAGTAATTTGATGGTAATCCCAGGAAAAGGATTTCACTTCGCTTTCTAACCAAATGCCAAAGCACTGCTTTGAGTAAATCCTTTAAATAAATACAGGCAGGTATAGACTCTAGCAGTTGCAGGGAATGGAGACAAGGTCTTAAAGGACCCAACCACACATGTTCTGGAATGGAGTGCCAGTGTTTATATACCACAGCTCTTGCATTCAATCTTATTCTCTGGTCTCTGGACCTTCAGAGATCCCAGCTTTCAGCTGCTGCTCTCAGTATGGTCAATATGCAATAAAGGTTCCCTTATTTGTGATCACAGGTGAGAAGGTTAATCTGGAGTATATCACTGACACCTAGATGAGTCTCAAATAAATGAACAGCTCTGAGCAATCCAGTAAAAGTGGCCCTGTAGTTAATTTGGAAAGGGTCTTTTTCTGCCAAAGGGGGTCCTCAACTCCTGCTAAAAAATCAGGTAGAAGACAGGGAAAGGGAAGTTTTACTTGGTTTTGACTGGTGTACCAGTTAGGAAAAATCCTGTTAAATAAATTACATGACTATTCAATTGAATAGGACTGTGTAACCTGGAAGAAAGAAACTCTAACTGCTGCAGGCATCAACGATCTTGGGTCAGTCCCGAAGGTTATGCAGTAATTTGATAAGGCAAGCACCGTGGTGCTACTGACTAAATATAGGTTGTCCTCAACTTACAACCACAATTGAGACCATTTCCGTTGCTAAGCGTGACAGGTGAGTTTTGCCCCATTTTGTGATCTTGCTTGCCATGGTTATTAAGTGAATCACACAGTTGTTAAGTTGATAACACAGTTGTTAAGTGAATCTGGCTTCGCCACTGAGTTTGCTTGTCAGAAGATCGCAAAAGGTGATCACAGGACCCGCGGGACACGGCAACCGTCATAAATAAATGCCAGTTGTCAGGCATCTGAACTTTGATCATGTCACCATGGGGATGCTGCAACAGTCGTAAGTGTGAAAAATGGTTACTTTTTTCAGTACCGTTGCAACTTCCAACGGTCACTGAACAAATGATGGTAAGTCAAGGACTATCTGTGTTATCTCTGGCTTTGTATACAGTCATTATATTAAGTAAGAACACAGGAGTCACTAGTCTAACCCCCGAGTCCCATGCCACTCTCAACTCTCATCAATATCTTGCTCTTTGTTCATGAAGTTTCCTCGTTTCTTCCTACTAGGAACTATACATATCATTTTTTTTCTTCCATTCAATCATGTTTGATTCTCAGAGACCACCTGAAGGAATCCCTGCAGTTTTCTTGGCAAGATTTTTGAGAAATGGTTTGCCATTGCTTCCTTCCTAGGGCTAAGAGAGAGTGACTGGCCCAAGGTCACACAGCTAGCTTTGTGTCCATTGTGGGACTAGAATTCAGCCTCCCAGGTTCTAGCCTGATGCCTTATACCTACACCAAACCGACTCTCACATGTATTAATAGCGTAATGTAAATATCAATATAATATTTAATGCTGCTGGGATGTTCAGTGACATTTTTCAAACCATTTTTAAGTCCTGTGATTTTCTTCAGCACTTGTTTTATGGAATATAAAAGGACTTGTTTTTATGGAACATATTGGGAGAGCTTCCAAAAGAGCCATGTGAGCCTTCCAAAGAACAGGGCTGGTTTCATACTTTGAAAAGTTCCTCTATAAATTGTGTACAGCAATAATGTTTGGTATGTGCACACACTTGCTGGATCTCTGTACTCTTAAATCCCAACTTAAATCCCATCTCTCTCACACAGATGAAAATAGCATTTTGCTTAGGTTTGTTTTTGGTTAGATCAAAATGCTAAAATTAAAATTCTAGGGTAATGAATACTTAATTTACAACTGTTAATATATTTAGGAAAAATGAAATTGTAGACTTCCAAATGTCTTCCTTCCTTCCTTCCTTCCTTTCTTCCTCCCTCTCTCCCTCCTTCTCTCCCTCCCTCCCTCCTTCCCTCAATTTAGATGGAAATAAGTTCTTCAAACTGCAATGTTTTCAGATATGTAAATCATATGATAATGTAAAGTTGTGGTAAAAGTATTCATTAAATACACCACAACTGAAATGAACACATTTTCTTGCCATAGTCAATAAATTAAAAGCAGAATTCTTTTAGGTTCTGAAAGGAATTCACATTTGACTGTGTGTAGAAATGCCTATTAATATAAAGCATTGCTCAGTTCTTTACAGTTTCAAACTTCTTCCAGAAATAGGTCCTTTGCATCCAAGCGAGCTTCTACTCTTATGTGTGCTTAGGACTGCAGCCTTAAAAAAAAGTCCCTAAGTATTAATATTTTGCACAAAACTTGGAGAATTGTATTTTGAGTTCTGGTGTAAGATACTGTCTTACATTGGCAGTGCGGTAGCTCAGCAGTTAAGATGCTGGGCTTGTCAGCTGGAAAGCAAACAGCGCAGGTTTGAGACCTGAGCTCCATGTGATGGGGTGAGCTCCTATCCATGCACCAACTCCTGTCAATCTAGCAGCTTGAAAGCATGCAAATATGAGCAGATAAATATATACCACTTCAGTGGGTAGGTAACAGTGCTCCATGACATCATGCTGGCCACATGACTGCAGAAATGTCTTTGGATATCTTAAGTTCTCATAGTTCTTCTGGTAGCTCTGTAATCCATTTTGTCAAATCTTTTTTCTTGTCCTCAGACTTATTTTGTGATCTTAAAGTATAAGTTATCTTTTCCATGTCCATTATTTCCTGTAAGTTTTTTTTCCACCTGGGTTGAGTCATACTTCCTTCTGTTGTTAGATTACATCTTTAAATCTTTCTTCTCTAATTCATCAGTTGTCTGTTTTATCTGCTCACTCTTTATTTTTATTTTCTGAGAGTTTTTTGTTGTAAAGTTAAATTAGAGATGCATTCATTTATATTTTCAAAGTTATTTTTAATTTCCTTGTGGTTTGAGATCTTTGTTGTTTGAATTAGTTGCAACATAGCATATATCTCCTCCTGGAAAGTATTTGTTTTTCCTTGGTATATTCTTTCTGCAGATCTCTGGTTTTCTATGATAGTCAAAAATCAGGGTTTTCCTTTCTCTGCACAGAGCTTTAAAGTCACAATTGAATAGATATTTGTAATCCAGAAAGGTCAATTTTTCCCCCTAAAGTTTATAGTTCTCGCTTTGTAGGTAGCCCAAAATGTTTTCTTTTTGTCACAGCTGTTCTCTGCCATTAAGACATTGAAGGTCACCCCAGAACAAATGATCTTTTCCTGGGCTTTTCATCCACCAGTAGATGTCAGCACTAGTTTATTTTTCAGTTTTTAGTTTTCAAAATAAACTATTATTTTCTTCTATTTTCATGATTTAAAAAAAAATCTTAACACATTCCACCAATTTCAAACTTATCCAGATTTAGGTCATATTCATTTAATTTCAGTATATTTTTGTCCCCACTTAAGAGGGGGTTTCCATCTGTAGGAGGGTGGGGCAAAGATCCCCCTCCTTCTCACTTTTGGAGGCTTTTTGCTTCTTGTTTTTTTTCTTCAGAAAATCAATTATCAAGTAGAAGAGAGAAAATCACTGTTCTTACCCAGTTCCAAGCATGTTGTTTACAGTCAGTTTAAAATAGTGCTTTTGGGCTTCAGCTACTTGTAGCTTGGGCTAGACTGTGAAGTTAAACTAGCCTTTCTCCTGCTGATTTCTGGAGGGCTTTTCCTGGACCAATCAGATCGTCCGCCATCTCTCCGCACTCGGTGAGACTTCCCTCCTTCTTTATCGCTTCTATGGGGCGACTTCAGGCCCATTTAGGGTCCCCTAGCAGGCAGAAATCGGCCATAGGGTGTGCGGAGCCCTGCGATCCCTCGACTGCTGCACTACTGCACAAAACTGGAAGTTTACTTTTATACTTTCTTAAGCAATTGGAAGACACTGTTTTCTTCCCAAATAATTATAATACCTGTGAAGATGGGAGTAGGGGTGGGGGTGTAATTTTACATGAAAAGGAGCAAAGGGATGGAAGGGGCAATAGACTGCAGACCTATAACTTGGATGCCTTGATGATAGGAATAACTATCAGCCAATTTGGAAGGCAGTAGGGTTCTTTTCTGCTGCTTACCTACTAAGTTTAACTCTTTATATAGCACATAACCTGGGAATCACTATTCTCTTTCCTTTCCCATCTCCATTTTTCCTTTGCCTAATCTCCACCAAACTAGGATCTTCTCTTTATTTTTCCTTCCCTTGCTGCTACCCCTTCCTCTTAACTCACAGCAAGGTTTCAGGAGAGATTGAGGGGAAGACTTGGGGTGAAGTTCTTTTGGTTTTTTTTAAAATTTACTTATTTATTTGTGGGGGAGAGTTTAAGATTGGAAACTGCTGTTTCCATCCTTTAAAGATTTCCAGAAATGTTTTAAAATTATGCAGCTGAATTTTGGTAGCACAATTTTAAAACTTTGGGAGGATTGGTTAATGATGGAAAGGAAGCTGTTTGCCTCTTGAAATCTATTTTTGCTATTTCCAGCCTATTTAAAAACAAAAATAAAAACAGCCACTTGGCATCAAATTTCAGCAGCCTGAGGGAGGAATGCCTGTGCCCCCTTGCCCCCACTGTAGGCAGATAATTTCCATGGCTGCTGTTAACTTTAAAAAGCCAGTAAGTATAAAGACATCAGAAGGAAGTTTTTTTTTTTTGTGAAGCACTAGCAAGAAAAATGTAAGACAAAAGAAATTTCTAAATGGTTTTATTACATTCCACTGCATTTTACTAGCTTTTACTTTGGTTTTAGCTACACTGTTCAGAGGATTATGATTAATTCCCTAGAATCTTTTGGTTTTCTGTTTTAAAAATCTTTATGTGGTCTTTAATATCTTTCCCCCTAATTCTTGTCTAACTAAATAAAAATAAAATTTAAAAGCAAAGATCTATGTAACAATTAATTTTACCACATTTTAACCACCAAATTCAGAATATAAATGTTTTTTCCCCACAAAGTGTGTGTGTGTGTGTGTGTGTGTGTGTGTGTGTGTGTGTGTGTATATGTAGGTCTTTTGGTTCTTCGGGTTTTCTCCCACGTAGAATTTGAAGTGTCTTGGTAATGTTTCGATGAAGTCTCATTCATCATCTTCAGGCTGGTGCGTATATATACATACACACACACACACACACACACACACACACACACATATATACATATACATATATACATATATATACATATATATACATATACATACATACATACATACATACATACATACATATAATTATACGTGCAAGATTTAACCTAAAAAGGCAAGAGGGCAAAATTTTGATATATGCATCACAACTCTATTCCTTTTATATATGCATTGGCACCTACTGTACACATAAAGGGGTAGTATTTGCAAGATGTCACAATACACATTTTATCATTCTGATGAAATCTCCTGATTTAATGGATGCCGTCTGGGCACACTCAATGTTTTAGGGGCTTCAGCAGAGTCCTTAAATAACCTTCAAGCCATCTGGGATTTTCAAGGTTTCTGCTGCTGATGGTGCTGCAATGGATTTTCTTCTAAACTTTACCACATCTGGAAGTATAATATAAGACAGGGGTTTCCAGCCTTGGCGACTTTAAGACTTGTGGACTTTATGGCTGGCTTGCAAATTCTGGGAGTTGAAGTCCACAAGCGTTAAAGTCGCTAAGGTTAGAGACTCCTGGTATAAGAGATGGTTGCTTCTAGCATTGCAAAACTCTATACTATGAAGACACTTCAGAGTTATCCAAAACTCCACACCCAATCTTGCAGTTCCTTGAAAATGTGTACAGCTGTACCAAATTACTTAAATTCTGCTATTTTGGTTTTGCATTGGAGCTACACTGATAAAAGATTTCTGGATCTGTGTAACTTTGTTCTGACTTCTCTAACTTAATCAGGCCTTTTCTAAATTTACATGTTAATACAAATTCCTTCAGATCTTTATAGTTCTACAGAAAAAAAAACACCATTTTTGCTCATGCTTCTTTGGTTCACCTTACTTGCCCTCTGCTAATTAATGCAGCTTATCTAACCAAACAGATGCTATTTTGAAAAATTTAGGCTCTCAAGGAGAGCCTTGATAGTATAGCACCTGATAAGGATTTGTTCCACTCTTTAAAACTTTTCTGTAAAAAAACAGAACTTTCTTATTAACATACCTTTACTTTATTTTGAAAGATACTTTCTTTATGAAAGATAATTCTGTTTTGATTTTTTTTTACTTCCTGACCAGATGGGCCTTGTTCTTGTTCTTTTGTTGCTATTCCTGTTCACACCATTTAGTCACCTGTCATTTCTCCTTGTCAAAGAACTTTGCTTAAGTTAGTCTTAGTTTGCAATTTTTAGCACCACTCCTGAAGAATTCCAGTTATATAGCACCCAAGCAATTTAGCAGCAAATTCTACATTGAGTAAAAATGCATTCTGGCAGCAGGCTTCTAAACTTATTTATTTATTTTTATTTATTAATTAAATTTCTATACCGCCCCTCTCCCGAAGGACTCGGGGCGGTGTACAGCCTAAAATTTAAAAAACATATAAATATACAAAATTTAAAATAATTAAACATGAATTAAATAATTTGGCCGAAATCCCCATTTAAAACCCAAGACATACAAAGCTTAAAATCTTAAAAATACTCAGTCCCCCTAAAACATTTTGACCCTATTGGAACCGAAGCTTCTATGCCAGGCCGGCCTGTCGAAAAAGGAATGTTTTTAGTTCCCGACGGAAGGTGCGTAAATCTGTTATTGTACGGAGTTCGGGGGGGAGCTCGTTCCATAACGTGGGAGCTCCCACAGAGAAGGCTCTCCCCCTGGGGGTCGCCAGCCGGCACTGTCTGGCCGACGGCTCCCTGAGGAGGCCTTAGCCACTTGCAATGAACCTAAGAAAACAATACATCTAATTTGGTCAATGGTAACTAAATTCAGAGCTATCTCTCTCTTTTGGTTAGAAACAAGCCTTTTTTTTTTTTAATAAAGAAAGGCTTTAAATACTAAATTGAGCTATATCTCACTTTGCATTCCTGAAAGCCAAGATAATAATGTGGACTGGCTTTGCCTGAAGCAAATTAGCAGTTTGGTTTTACATAAGAACCATATGACCATATGTCTTGTGGAATGTGTATAGTGTATGCCTTTAACTGAGGGAGAACTTACATCACTGGAGCCCATTGGAATTTGGTGACTTATAAATTCAAACAAACAAACAAATAGCAATAGCACACTTATGTACCGCTTCACAATGCTTTACAGCTCTCTCTAAGCAGTTTATAGAGTCAACATATTGCCCCCAAAAATCTGGGTCTTCATTTTCCCAACCTTGGAAAGATGGAATGTCTTTTTCATTGATCTGATTGGAAGCACAGAAGGTATAACCTCATCATAAGCACGTAAGTTTAAAGGTAAAGACTTCCTCTACTCATGGTACCTACAGGGTTCCATCTATGTTATTTTCTTAACAACACTGTGGGAGTGATTTACAACTGGCTTCTTTTGGGATTGAGTTATTTTTTTTAAGTGTCCCCGTTTAGTCTGTAGCCTGGAATTGATTTATTGTTAAACAGTGGAAGATCAGAATATAAATGTTCACACAGCAGGACCAACTTACATAGCAAACAACCATAAAGAGTCAATCCAATATCTTCAAGTGATTCATTGCTATGATAAAATAAATAACATGTACAGTAATAATCTAAAAAGACCACCTCTGTGTCTGCTCAGAAGTTGAAGTTGAGTTTGTGACTCACATTGTACTACATTGTTCTGTATATCATGCCTGGTTACTTGAACATTTTGTTTGTAAATCCTCACACAACTGCAACAGATCAGCTATTATGAGATCAAACTATTGAAATTTCCAGAAAGGTTAGAAAACTTCTAACAATTCCAGTTGCTGTTAGAAGCTATTGGGTGTGCCCAACAACTAATGACATTTAGACTCAATTATTTATGTTTTATAAAACCTGATCACTATGGCCTCTGATTCTGGTATTTCCCAATTATCCTCTAACCAAGAACTATCTAGGTCTAATTCTGCTCAGCTTTTTTGAATTCACCTTAAGTCAGCCAGGGGCTGTCACTTGCCATGGTATAGAAAGGTTTACAGGTAGTCCTTGGCTTAAGACCACAATTGAGCCCAAAATTTCTATTGCTAAGCAAGAAAGTTGTTAAGTGAGTTTTGCCCATTTTATGACCCTTCTTGCCGTAGTTGTTAAGTGAATCACTGCAATTATTAAGTTGGTAACACGGTGTTTAAGTGAATCTGATTTCTCATTGACTTTGCTTGTCAGAAGTTTGCAAGAGGTGATCACATGATCCCAGGACACTGAAACTGTCATAAATATGAGTCAGTTGCCTAGCATCTGAATGTTGATCACATGACCATGGGGATGCTGCAGTGGTCGGAAGTATGAAAAACAGTCAGAAATAACTTTTTTCAGTGCTGTTGTAACTTCACATGGTCACTAAGCGAATGGTTGTAAGTTGAGGATTACCTGTAGTTGGACTGAAATCATATTGTACTCTTAAGTTAATAAATGTCACATGATCCTATCATCTGATCCAGCATGACATAGGATTTTATTTTCAAACTCCCTAGGGCTAGAATTGAGCAATAAAAATAAGACTCTACACAAGCATTGTTAAGGATAATCACAGTAAGCTAAAAAGTAAAAAACTGAAACAGCAGCAATGAGAATTTTGTAAGCAAAATATCTGAGCCATATTTACTTATTTTTTTTTTATTGCTGTGGCCCAAAGACACGGGGTGAAGGCAGAGGAGCGTTCTGTGGTGAATGAGTTTCAACTACAATGTTTTCTAGTAGGATTTCTCCTTCTGGAAGAAACACCTTTGTTGTGAATTGTATGAACTGAACAGGCTTTGATGAACATATCTTATTTATCTTCTGGGCCAAAGCTTCTAATTACTTTGTGCAGTTCAAGGTATAACCTGCAACTTGAATTGCATCACAAAATGTGAAGCTCTGTGAAAAGACGGGCAGTTCAGTTTGCTTTTAAATGCAGTCAATAGTTGGGTAAAAAAAATTATGTTTACAAAGACAAGTTCAGGGAGGATGTAATATCACAACTGCCTTTGCCACGAATTATATGAATGACCATGAACAGAAGAATCCTATTTTAGAAAGCAAAGTGTCATGACCTATATTCCTGGCCAAAGCTGTAGTAATAATTGGACTGGAAAAATGTGTCATTCTCACTATCAACAAGGGAAAAATAGTGAAAACTGAAGGTATCAAGATGCCTTATTAAAATAACATCTGGATGAA
The DNA here is from genome assembly GCA_034064705.1 of Bothrops alternatus. NCBI lineage: Eukaryota > Metazoa > Chordata > Lepidosauria > Squamata > Viperidae > Bothrops > Bothrops alternatus. The sequence goes on along the minus strand of JARGCV010000052.1, from coordinate 6,488,163 downwards.
GATACCTGGACATCCTTTAAACTGACATCAAGCACACTGAAATCAAGAAGAAGGTTAGAAAGTTATCATGACCTTAAAGTCCAAACTCATTGGAGGAAATACTATGAAGGCAATTAATACCTGGACAATTCAAGTCATTAGATACACAACTGCAATAATGGACTGGAATCAAACAGAACTAAAAGCCCCAATAGGAAGACCAGAAAAATAATTACAGTGAACTATGCCCTTCATCCATGTAGCAACATTGACAGGACTTACTTACCAAAGAAAATAAGTGAGCATGGAATGTTGCAAGGACATCTGTCAGTTGAAGAAGAAAAAGGAAGACCAAATAAAGTATAGAAAAGAGACATGGCAAGACAAAGCATTACATGACCAAAACAAAAAAACAAAAACAAAAACCAACTAGCAGACAAATCAGATAATAAGACCTGGCAAGTTGAAGAAAGAGACAAAGGGGCTAATTCTGATTACACAAAACCTAGCCCAAGAACTAAGGCACACAAAATCAGATTGAAGAAGACAATAGCAGAGAGCTGAAGAAGTAGTGGACAATCTAGTTAGCTTCTGAAAGAAGATCACACAGAATGACTGCGAACAATGGCATGACAAAGTACCAGTAGTGATGCATTGGAATATCTGCAAGGAATACCATTTGCTTGCAAGCCAGAACTGGTGGGATTGGAAAAACTGGAGAAAATTGCAAAATATAAAGACCTACAAATATGAATAATAAGATGTGGCAAAAGAAAGGAAAGGTAATAGTAATAGCTGCTTGGGTACAATCTCAAAACATATATGGAGGACTACTTAAACACAATAGCCATTGACAAAATCCTATCAGTCAATTGCAAAAGGCAGTTTTACTTGGAACAGCTTATATCCTATGAGGATATCTTTAACACCATCAAACAACATCTGCCTATCCCAAGTCCTTGTGAATGACTTGATAAGTGGATGAAAATGTCAAAACTAGTCAACATTTCTGGCTGAGTATGGAACTAAACATAATTGTTATTATTTTGTCCCTCATTTTCACTTTTCTTTCCTGGAGAAAAAAATGGTCTAGAAATGCTCTTTGGTGAAATAATAAACCATGAATTGTTTTAATCATCATTTGTTGAAAAGGCTGCAGCTCTACATTCATTTGTGATAAGGGAGAATGGATTGCTCTAACTCACCCTTTTCTGATTCCAATTCCCCTTGCACTACCCCTGCACTAACCTCTGCTTTAAATTAGTCACGTCACAACTCCAGACCTCCTACAAATGTAGTACAAATGACAGCATTATGACAGCCATGCCAAAAAAATATCTATGGAGATTCTCAGTCATCCAGGTCATAGTTATCCCAAAGATGCTTTTTTCAGGAGGCAACTGGACTTCCTTGTTTTTTCTTTGAAGACATTTCACTTCTCATCCAAGAAGCTTCTTCAGCTCTGACTGGATGGTGGGGAATGGAAAGATTTATACTCCTTGCAGACAGCTGTTCATTTGCATTCTTTTAGTGAGTTGTTAATGCTACCTGGAATCCCCTGATAAGCATTAACAACTCGCTAAAAGAATGCTAATGAACAGCTGTCTGCAAGGAGTATAATTTTTTCCTTTCCCCCACCATCCAGTCAGAGCTGAAGAAGCTTCTTGGATGAGAAGTGAAATGTCTTCAAAGAAAAAAGAAGAAAGTCCAGGTGCCTCCTGAAAAAAGCATTTTTGGGACATGCCCAAAAAAGAAATAAATAAAACAAAATCCTTTTGCAGGTTGTGCAAAATACCACAGTGGGAAAGGATGGGAAGAAAGAGGCTGGATTTGGTGAGTGGTTAATCTCTAGTCAACTCAGGGTAGCTTTCTACTCAATCCTTTTCATTGAACATCTAACCAGAGAGTCTTGGGGAGAGAGAGAGAGAGAGAGAGAGAGAGAGAGAGAGAGAGAGAGAGAGAGAGAGAGAGAGAGAGAGAGAGAGAGAGAGAGAGAGAGAGAGAGAGAGAGAGAGAGAGAGAGATGCTTCAGACTACTTTACTGTTATCCAATCCCTCATCTTTAGCAGTTGCATAATATTTTGTGAGGTGTCTTACCTTTCTGAGGTAATTGTACTTGTCTTTTGTGGGAAAGACTTGTGAGCACATTTCTCGGACTGCTCTCCTAAAAACCAGCTCTACCACATACAGGAAATCATTATTCATTATTATCAGCCTTTCCATTTGCAAAAAAATGCTCAGACTGCCTGTCAGATATTTACCATAGATAGGTATGTATGTATGTGCTTTCAAGTCATTCTTGACTTCTGGTGACTGTCTGGATCAGTTCCTGTAATATTTTTTTGGACAGGTTTTTTAGTTTGTTCTTGTCTGTTTCCTAGGGCAGAGAGAGAGTGACTGGCCCAAGGTCAGCCAGCTGCCTTTGTGCCCAAGGCAGGACTAGAATTCATGGTGTTCCTGTTTCTAGCTCAGGGCCTTAACCACTGCATCAAACTGGCTCTTGCCATGGATAATGCTCATAGATAATAGCAACTGTTTTTAATGGAAATTTCACTATACAGTGTTTTGTCTTGAAGCAAAACTTTACAGGCATGTTTGACAAAAATTCTGTACATGTTTTTAATCTCCTCCTCTCCCAAGTCATGGTAGCTGAAAGTTGATATCCATCCATATTTCATCTCTAAGATCTAACTGTGCTGCAAATTCCATGCCATTCTAATAAAGAACATAAAAGCTATAGCTACGTGGGCATTCATATTTTTCCCATGCTAGAGAATGGAAAGCAGAACCCTGAAAAGCTGTCTTTGGGTTGCCATAGACTTCAGACTATCGTGGAGTTCATTAATTTACTTCCAAAATCTGGGTCTTCAAATCAAGTTGAGCAGACTTTGGACTACCTAACATGATACCTTATATTAAAATCTAGAATCATCTGAATGGGTAAGTTTACAAATTCAGTCGGTCCATCAGTTAATCAAATCAGGCAAACTACCGAGCTTCACATAATGTGTGAATCCAATCTGCATGGGTGCAGGGTCGTCATTGTTCATCAGCTGCATGTTAACTGACAATGTGAAGTTTTACTAATTGGGCTGGCTGAGGAATTCTGGGAATTGAAGTCCACAAGTCTTAAAGTTGCCAAGGTTGAGAACCCCTGTACTAATGTTATTCTCATTTGGCACTTGTGTCTCTGCAGTGGGGTTTAGGAGTGTCAAATGATGAAAGTAGCACTGGACTGTAAACTTTGCATGACTGTTGCAATGTTGCCTGCATATACAAAAAAGGGTGGCGTTTGCATCACAAGTGCAAAATGCTGCTTTCCTTGTTTCAGCAAAAATGTCAGGCCCTGTAGACATGTGTCTGTCACTAGGTTTCTTTTCAGTGGAAAGCCACAAGCATGAGTTTTGTTCCACAACAACTTATGTAAACCAGATTTTCAGAACTTCTAGGAAGGTGTGTTTTAAAAGGAACAAAGGATCATTGTCAAAAAAAAAAAAAAACACCCTTCAAGGCCAAAAACTGGCTTGGAGGAACACCTTTAGATTCAAAACACATGCTACATCAGGCCAGAGATAGTTCAGTGGAGGACACATGTGTGAGTTGTTTTATGTGGCTTGAAAACTTTTGGGGGGGGGGAAGAGCATGCAGAAATGTACGCATTCCCCCCAAATACACACAGACATGCACACATACGTACACACAGCCAGACTAAGCTGTGGGCATGAATAATCAGAACAATCCGCAAGGACTTCCTATTTGTGGCTAGTGGGACGTTTCATCAAACTTTGTCACCATGGCAAATACTTTATTGTACATAAACATTTGCTGTGCTGTAAATCCACCCACTCTTGCTGAAAGATGGCCAGGTTTTGTTAAACTGCATTCCAGCTACCCTGCTGACTTTTGAGATAAGTTCTTGCAGTTAGTGTTCCATGCGCTTGAGAAAATAAAGTGTGAAAGGTACAGTTTAAAAGAACAATATCCTTTTTAACAGTTCAATTTTTATGTTTTCATGAGAGAACTTCCTTTGGGTTGTTTTTTTTTTTAAACTCAAAGAGACATTCACATTTTTGTTCATTGATTCCTTATTTTCTGCTGTTCTAGGAAAAAGCTGGAACAAGTTATTCTGTTTCCAGTTTTTAAAGACTCTTCAGTTTTAATGAGGCATTCTTTAAAAAGATTCCTAGCTGTGTCTGTCTCTGTCCTTTTAGACCAGGGGTTTAAAAAGGATGAATAGAGAGATAGTGGATAGATAGATGATAGATGATAGATAGATAGATAGATAGATAGATAGATAGATAGATAGATAGATAGATAGATAGATAGATAGATAGATGATAAAGATTGATAGAAGCAGCTAGACAATAATAGAAGCAAGACCAAATGTGATTTTAACTTTAACTTTAAAAGAAAGATTAGAAGAAAACTGCTGTCTCCTATCTATTCTAGCATTTAAAGGTACCAATTACTGTATCAGTCTTCCATAACTTTGTATTCTCCAGATGTGCTCGACTCACTGGTAAGGTGAGCAGCTAGTGATGACTGAAGTTATAGTTTGACAGATCTGAAAGCAAAGGTTGATCAGTATTGATTTATTAGCATAATTTATTCAGGTTTAATTGCAGAAGGGAACAAAGCCAATGGCAGAATTAAGACTGCTTGCTCTTTATGTCTAGCAAAGACAGGCAGTTTTGTCTCATTGGCTGAATGCAGGACCAGGAGTGGGAAGATCTGAATTTAACTCCCAACTTAAGCATGCAAGCAGCTAAATGACCTTAGACCAGTCATTTCTTATCAGCCCTTGGAAGAATACAGTGGCAAGTTTCTTCTGAAAATGCCGCTAGAAAACTCCATGGGATTTGTAGTCACCTGAAGGCAAAGAAAAAAGAAAAAAAAACTCAGGGGGAAGGAATTTTTAGATCTTTTTTTGGAGAACTAGTTTCCCAAATTCTTTCATTCAATGACCTGCTTGCTTGTGAATTTTGAAAATATTTAAAATGATATTTTTAAATATCTCCACAATTTGACTAATATTTAGTTTATAACTATTGGCACCAGGAGTACCCAAAAATCAATGTAGTAGTGAAAATATTAATCAGAGACACCCATCTCCAATATCTCAGGGGTTGCCACAAGGAAGAGGGAGTCAAGCTATTCTCCAAAGCACCTGAAGGCAGGACAAGGAAGCAACAGATGGAAACTGATCAAGGAGAGAAGCAACCTAGAACTAAGGAGAAATTCCTGATTAATTGTTCTAATTAATCAGTGGAATAACTTGCCTCCAAAAGTTGTGAATGTTCCAGCACCGGACGTTTTAAAGAAGAGATTGGACAGCCATTTGTCTGAAATGGTATGGGGTTTCCTGACTGGACTAGAAGACCTCCAAGGTCCCTTCCAACTCTATTATTATTATTATTATTATTATTATTATTATTATTATTATTATTGCCAAGTGTTTGAATTTTGATCATATGATCATGAGGATGTTGCAATAGTTGTAGGTTTGAAAAACTATCACAAGTCATTTTTTGCTACTGTAACTTTGAATGGTCACTAAACAAATGGTTGTTAAGTTGAGAACTACCTGTATCTTTCAAAATATAGAATAGAATAGAATAGAATTTGGAAGGGACCTTGGAGGTCTTCTAGTCCAGTCCCTGCTTAAGCAGGAGAATCTATACCATTTCAGATAAATGGCTGTCTATACCTGATTTATTTTGTTGGGCATCTTCCCAACGGAAAAAAGACTATGCATTAGAGAAACATGGACAGAAAAGTGCATATTCATGAAAATAAAATGCAATATAAAAGAATCAATCTGTACATAGGCAAACTGAAACAAAAACAAAGTTTGGAGAAACGTGTTCATAAATATATAAATGTTTGAACATAAACTAAAAAAGCCTCATAATGGAATGATGCAATTATTAATAAGAAATAAGAAATAGAGAAACCAAAATTTCACCCATCTTTATCTATAACTTGTAGGAAGAGACTGTATTAGTCTCTGTTGGTGAAACGTTACTAGAGTAGAAAGAGACTAGTAACACCTTTTTGGACTGACAGATTTCATTAAAAGGCATAATGTTTTGGGAGGCACAGATCACTTCAAGAAATACAATAAAAGGAACAAGCTTCAATGGATAAATCTGATGAAATTAGGTGCAGCTGTTGAAAGTTTTATGCATTTAAAAAAACAAACAAAAAACTCCCCAAATCAGCTGGAAAAAGTGGTACCATCTCTGCCTATTTCTCTGGATGCATAGATAATTTCTGTGAAAAACTTGGAAACAATCATTCATTGTATTTTCCAAATTATTACTTTTAAGTTTGAATTCCGCTTCAGGACAGTAAGTTTAGGGATCGGGGGTGGGGGGTGGGGGTGGCATGGTGAGAGGGCCATTCCATTGCATTAACCTACATAGTTTCAGTCTTTCTGGATCTAGGCAGAGATGTTGAAATAAACTTTCTAGGACCAACCTGGATAAGGCAAAGTTCAGTCGATAGTCTGAATCTAAAATAGATTTGCAAGATTCTGCTAATGTAACTTACAATAAAGTAGAATTAGCTCATCTGATAGTCTACCTAGGAAGGCTGTCATCAATCTTGCAAGTCTAAAATACAAATCGCCTGCCATCCCTCTTTACATCCTGAGAAGCTAGAGAGGGTCTTTGAGTCTCTTTCTCTGCCCTCTATCCAACTGTGGACTATGTCCTCTCTTATCTGACCAGGTGCCAGGCAGCATTTCTCTGCCTACCTTCCAAGATTTTTCTCACATATTTAATTATTAGTGTATGGCATGGTTGTATTAGCCAGAGATCACAATGCTATTGACAGAGTAGTAGTTTCACTGCCAAGGTACCAATTCTGTTGTAGGAAATACTTGCATGCTTCCGAAGGTGATCCTCAGAAAGGACCAGAAAGATGAGCAGCGCTTGCCACAGCATCACTCAAGCCCTCCTCTCTCCCCAGAGTCTTCTTGCAAACAGGTGTCAGCAATTTTTTTAAAATAATTTTTTCAATATATTTTTATTGAATACAAAGAAAAAAAGGATTAAAAACATTGAACATGGTAAATCGTCTTTGACTGACATCTCAGTCTATATTGTACATTAATTACAAATAATATATCTATATACAAACTATACATTTCTGGTCTCTATCTTAACTTATCTCTTTATTTGTGACCTCCATTTTTTCCCTCCATCTGTAAAATTTATTCCATATTCGATAAAATTCTGTTTCTTCCTGATTTTTTAATCTTTTAGTTAACCTATCTAGTTCTGCGCAATACATAATTTTCTTTATTAGTTCTTCCTCACTCGGTACTTCCATTGCTTTCCATTTTTGAGCAAATAGTATCCTTGCCGCCATAACTACGTGAATAATTAAATATGTGTCCTCTTTATTTACCTACATTTTTCTCTAATATTCCTAATAGTAATGCCTCAGGTTTGTATAGAATGTTTTGCCTAGTCATTTCTATTGCCCATTCCCAGACTATATGCCAATACACCTGTGCTTCTCTACATGTCCACCATATATGAAAAAAGGTGCCCTTTTCTTTTTTATATTTCCAACACATAGAAGAATATCCTTTATACATTTTGGCTAATCTGGCCAGAGGGAGATGCCATCTGTAAACCATCTTATACAGGTTTTCTTTATATGATGTCGTCAATGTGATTTTGTTATTTCGAAGAGTCAGCACCAACTTGTCTCCCCACCAAAGTGGTACCTATTTATCTACTCACATAGAACACCTAACATTGAACTGTTAGGTGGACAGAAGCTGAGATGAGTGATGGGGGCTTACCCCAACATGCAGTACCAGGACTTGAACCACTGGAGCAGAGACCATCTCCAGCAATATTAAGCTACTGAGTCACCGTGCCTCTTTCTCACATATGATTACAGTAGAAAATACTCAGGGCTTGGATTTTGTTCTATTGAGGTTGGCTGCAGTAGCTAGATTTGAAAGAATTTTCAGTCTTGCCTATGGAGATTGTCAGTCATCCAGGTCATGGTTGTCCAAAAAGGTACTTATTCTAAAGGCAACTGGACTTTGTTTTTCCTTGAGGACTTAAATCTCCAAGGAAAAACAAAGTCCAGTTGCCTTTTGAATAAGCACCTTTGGGACAATTTTCAGTCTTCTTGATTCTGATGAGTGGATCAACCAGGAACAAAGTTTTCTGCAGTGCACTTATGGGCCATAAAAATTGGTCATCTGATAGCTTTTCCTTTTTTAAAAATGGACCTCACAATTATTAAAGGCTAATAAAAGAAATCCTAAGCATATCACATAATCAAGTCTTTCTGTTTGAAAATGTTACACACACCAAATGGGATAATTTAGTATTTGGCAGAAATTCCTAATGATAAATTGCTTGCGGGAGCAAGAGCCACTCAAAACTAGGCCATTCTGAATCATACTCTAAACAAAGGAAGTGCAGTACTGAATACAACATGTGGTCCATCTACAGTTAACCTGGCTTGTTGGGTGACAGAAGTATATTCTTCTGCAAAACAAAATGGGAAATTAACATTTTGTTGGCACTGCAGTATTTTCTTTAGGAACAAGGTAATTGAAACAGAACAGGATGCAAATGACTCTAATCTAGAATATTGAAACCATCTTGAAAATATAAATAAATGAGACCACTGCATTTAATTATTAATTTCCTAATTGCGCAGCTTAGGTGATCTGGGACTCCTGATGTTTTCCAATTAATGAAAACTATGCTACAAACCTTTAATGTGAAGAACATCTGGCGATTTAAGGTACCTCTTTTAATATTCATTTTAATAACTCCCAAATGGAGGTAGAACTAGTACAATATACTTTCTTTAAAGTTCATTTCCTGTCCCTAGGATATTTATTGGCCCTTTAATGCTGTCCATTTCCACTTTTCACTTTTCCTGTGAGCCTTCTTCTAGTTTTCATTGACTTCATTCCATTCGTGACCTCTTTTCCCCTCAAGAAAATTAAACACAGCCCAAGACAAGTTGGACGCCAATTAGTTTTACAGCTCTTCTTACCCCCCTTTCTTCTGCATTCCTTAGTTCATTGAGTCAACCCATAATGTTACAAGACTTTAGGAAAAAGGACATACAGCCCCAGTGCAAAATAAAGGTAATTAAAAAGATGTGGATAGCAAACAAAAATCCACCTGAAAGAGTCAGAAAAAGCATTGAAAGTATGAGACTGAATGGCACATTACTTTGCTCTTTCTATAGGATGAATATAATGGCAAAAACAAAGCTAGGTATAATAGGAAAAAATAACATTAAAACTGCCAATACAAAAGGGAGGTGGGAAAACAAATACTTAAAAATTGAACTAAATATCTTTGATATTCAATGGAATACAACAAAATACAAGATCCAGTACACTGTTTATATATATATATATATATATATATAAAGAAATAGCCCATGCATTCTGCATTGTCAGTCCTACACGTATTGTTTATTGCATGTTTTTTTAAATCATGGGTTCTAATGGGTTATTGTTTAAACTATACACAGATGGGTCTCTGGACATTATTATAATGCCACTGTATAACTTTATTTTAATCCAAATTTAGAACAATTTCACCATTAGATGAGCTGAAAGAAATTAAATCTGGTATTTGAGCTTCTCTGAATTTTGCAATGCAATTTCTCCCTAATACTACATATATTCGGAAAAATATCTATATTATTGACAATGACTAATACAATGCCTAATAGCAGACCAAGTTGCTTCTGGAGAAATTTGCAGGATAATAAAGAGAGACTTGTTTACGCACAGGCAGCAGTGAAACAAATGTAAGATTAGAAAAATGAGAAATTGAAATGGATTGATTCCCTTCTTTCTGTGCTTCCTGTTTTACCTCATGTATGATTATATTCCCTGAAGTATACTTCAGAATGCTTTCAGGTATAGAATTTTAGATTTTTAACATATAAGCTTACAAATTGCTTGGCCACTACATTTAAGTTGCAACTTCATACACTTGGTCTTGGACAAGATGCTGAGGTTGCATACTTTAAACAGATTTACTATGTCCCAGTGTCTTCAGAAGTCAGTGGCTGGCTTCCAAAGAAACCTGCTTTTGAAGTAAATACCAATAGCTTGGTCCTCAATGATGACTAGGCATTCAAACTTTCTCTTGGAAGTGAGCCAAGAATAAAAAGTACTTAAATGTCTTGGCCTGATTTCTAACTCAAGTCATGATGAGTTCCATGAATTCTAGCCTTAACTTTCCTCCCTTTCTTTCCTTCCTACAGATCAACATGCCTCCCCACCAGTGGTGGGATTCAGCCAGTTCGCACCACTTCAGCAGAACCGGTAGCTAATTTTTTGTTGCCCAGGTCCAGAAGGGACTTCCAGAAGTGGCATCCACACAGAGAAGCGGTTGTTCACATATTTGAACCCCACCACTGCTCCCCATATATTCAAGCAGAGGAACTGTGTAGGAGGAGAGCCGTGTTAGACTAAAGAAGCAAAAAACTAAAAATAAAAAAAAATCAAAAGTTTAATCAGATGAAAGAACCTGCCCAAAGTTTAGGATGATTGTCCAAAAGGAAGCAATTTTAGTGACAGATGCACAATGTTCTAGAGAGGTTCTCATCACAGTTTCCAGGGCTGGGTCCTGAAAGAGAAATAGAAAACAAGAAGAGATTGCTAATTGGGCCTGCTAAATAATGAATATCACTTTTACAACGAAGTATAATAATTTAAGTATAAACAACTAGCTGTATTAAAGTAGGATTAATACATTTCGTTCATGTGTTTCACTACTGTATGAGTATTCTAATAGTTCAAGTTTTGGTTGCTGACACTCCAGAGAGAATGAGGTCCTGCTGAAGAAAAAGGCACCCCCAATTTAAAAAAATGTCATGTGGCAAAATTTTCAAGGCAGATAGCTAATTATACACAAAGAAACCATGATAAACTATTTGAAAAAATAATTATATATTTTAGACTTAGAAATTTTTTTGCCTCAGGCCACGCAAGCTCTTTGACCACACAAGTCCTAACATATTTGTATGCATTAGGCCAGGGGTCTTCAAACTTGGCCCTTTTATGACTTGTGGACTTCAACTCCCAGAATTCCTCAGTCAGCGTGCCTGGCTGAGGAATTCTGGGAGCTGAAGTCCACAAGTCAAAAAAGGGCCAAGTTTGAAGACCCCTGCATTAGGCAATAAAATGGTGACCCCTGCTATAGGATAATGATAAGGCAGCTACAATTCCTATTTAGCAGAGATTTAGATAAGAGTCGTAGATGCCAATGCATTATGGCCAGCAACCCCCAAATATCCCTAAAATTTTTACCAATTTTAAAAATTCCCATTTAAAGAAAAATATGGGGAAAGAGCACAACATTGGTCCTGTAGATTGTGTTGCTTTAACATTTACACAGGGAAGTTTTGAAATTCCTTTGGAATAAGAAGGCAGTTCTTTCTTTTCTTAGGGGACCCAAATTTCATAAGAGATGTATGTATGTTTGTATGTATGAATGTATATATGTTTGTATGTATAGTGTATATACATTCACACACACCAAACACACAAAACATGCTGTTTTTTAAAATAAGGCTTGCCTTGCTGGCTAATGGCATTAATAAAGATTGATGTTCATATGGAATGCTCTGCTGGCTCCAGTTTCTACTTGGGATGGGGAATGTCCAAGAATCCCAGAGCTACAGGATAGAGCAGAGTTGAAAAATCAATCTGGGAAAAAAGCAAAAATAAACCACTTCTGGAATGTTGCCAAGAAAAGAGCATGGATAGAGTCATCAGGAGGTGAATCAACTTGGGAATGTTTCGATTTACTTTATTTCATTCTTCTAAAGCAACGGGAAAAGCTGCTTTACGTTAAGCATAGTGTTATGCTTCTCATCCAGCAGGCCTGGCATTGGACACTGCTGTTCACAGCACTTATTCACAATTTAGGATTATATTATCTCAATATCCCAATTTTTTGCCTTGAATTTTCCTGATTTGTTTAACCTTAAAGTTAGATTTGCGGCTACCATTTAAGGAGAATCTTCTCTATATTTTTCTATTCATCTACCCAAAATGCACTTTCACTGAATTCTGAAATATATACTATATATACTAATATATACAGTATATATATATATATATATATATATATATATATATATATATATATATATATATATATATATATATATATACACACACTATATATACACACACTATATATATACACACTATATATATACACACTATATATACACACACTATATATATACACACTATATATATACACACTATATATACTAATATACTGAAATGCAGTATATCAGCCTGTACAGTAAGGGAGGTCCATCTTGACAGAAGTACTACCCAAGGATTGTTAGCTAAGCAAAGAGGGCTCAAACATCCTTTAAATCCTGGAAAATAAAGTAATATTTGGAAGTGACTCAGATAAACACCTCCCTGACACATATGCATACACACAAGAGTTCAGCTGAAAAGGGTTTACTTGAGTTTGTGCAATTACAAGCAGTGGTAGGCAAGGTATGTATGGAATCACTTAGTTTGGCAATCCCAAATGTCTTGAAACTTGTCTGTAAAGAGTTTCCAGTAGCCAAAGTCCAACTCAGTGGCCGGAAGAGTCATCAGAGTAAACAATTTAATGGTCTCAACATCATGGTTAGGCCATCAACTAGTCCAGTTTCAAAGGAATAGAGGTTAAGCACAGAGTTTTCAGTAAGTATTGCTGTTGATCCCCATGAGGGATGGGTTGCTAATGGTAGCTCTTAAATAGAGCCCCCATCAGTTGCAAGCAATCATTGGTGGGAATGGACTTGTTTCATGAGGAGCCACATAGATCTCCTCTATTTTGCTCTTCACTGAGCCCTGCATACTTTAGCTTAGGAGTCTTCAAACTTGGCCCTTTTATGACTCGTGGACTTCAACTCCCAGAATTCCTCAGCCAGACATGCTGGCTGAGGAATTCTGGGAGTTGAAGTCCACAAGTCATAAAAGGGCCAAGTTTGAAGACCCCTGCTTTAGCTACTTCTGACTTCTTCAAATCCTCTGCAATCGAATCAGCCCTAGATGTCTCCCTGCAGCTCTCCAAGGCAAGCTATTATTCCACAGGACCATCTGAAGCAATATCCTCTTTCTGCTGCTGCTTAGAGTCAGAGTTGGCCCTGAGAATGGGGGTACGAGGGGAGGTACAGTACAATCAGACTGATGTCAGCCCCACTACATCTAGGAAATCAACTGCCAAGAAGGCTGAAACTGCACTGCATCAATGAGATGGAGTATAAGGGGTTCTTGGCGATCTCTGAACGTGGCTGTTTTTTTTTTTACAGACATTTCATTACCCAGATTGGGTAACATCATCACTCCTAGTCTGATGATGTTACCTAGTTAGGGTAATGAAATGTCTGCAAGAAGCTCAGAGAGCATCAAGTGACCCCTCATTTCAACCCTGAGCTACAAATATTCTCCTTTATTGAGATGGGCCATAATAAAAAAAACACTTGCAAGTCTGATTGTGTCCTTTTTTACTTTAAGTATTAAAATGCAAAGCACTGAAGGAGGAGGAAGATTAATTCCAGAGCTGTAATTACCAATAAATAGCAGTTTAAAAGAAACATTCAAAAACAAATGCAATACCCAAGAGAGACTAGAAGAAAGTGATTGTAAACTGAAAATATCTCAGTATTTGCCCAGTATCTTATACAATAGGGACAATCAAGTTTTTTTTTTACATTAATATTATTGATTAATGGAAAACTCTAAAGAGAAGATTTATATGCTGCCTGATTCTGGGCAGTTTACAAATTGTTAACATTTAAAAACAAAAATACAAGAAACACAAAACAAAAGATTTGGGCACTAGCTAAACTTTTAGTAAAAAGATCATCTTCACAAGCTGGCTTCTGTACAAAGGAAAACATCCTTGTGCGATAGTGAGGAGGTTTGCATGTTACTCACTCATTGCATGCTATACACCCAATGGTGCACTTTACCTGTACACAAAACAAATGAAGAGATCTACATTAACAAAGGTGAGCCAGAACAATGAAGTTACATTAATTAGTAACTTAGAGACGTATGCAAGAGAGAGAGAGAGAGAGAGAGAGAGAGAGAGAGAGAGAGAGAGAGAGAGAGAGAGAGAGAGAGAGAGAGAGAGAGAGAGAGAGAGAGAGAGAGAGAGAGAGAGAGAACCCACCTGATTTTTTTTGTTTTTAAAAGGCTAGTCTTATCTTTATGGGCAAAAACTGGTGAAGATGGTAGAGGAGAAAGAACATAATAACATTTATGTTCTAATTAAACAGTGGAATGGAAAAACATGGCTTTTAGAACAAGGACTGGAAAACTAAGAATACATATTCTTATATGTATATATATTTGTCTGAAATGGTATAGGGTTTCCTGCCTGAGCAGGGGGTTGGACTAGATGACCTCCAAGGTCCCTTCCAACTTTATTATTATTATTATTATTATTATTATTATTATTATTATTATTATTATTATTATTATATGCATTTACATTATTAACCACACCTGAAGAACAGCAGCTGTTTAGAAAGGAAAGGAACAGGAAAAGATCAGAAGCTACAAATAGTTGTTTTCATTTACTGACTCCAAATGTCTAATACTTTTTGCCCAGCTAAGACAAGATTATCAAGTAAGAGAGAATAACATGCAGCAGATAGGCGATTTAGTGGGCCTTCCCAAAAGGATTTGTTTGGAGAGCTCTTGATTAGAAAATAAGCCTGCTAGTCACTTTTTCTGCTCTTCTCATTTGAGATATTTATTTATATATTACAAGAGCTTCAATGCGGCTTCAGTCTACTTTCAGCCTAAGCAGCTTCTTCATACAAGAAAGCAAAGCAATAATTTTTTGAAACATACTTTCTATAGCAGTGATGGCGAACCTTCTAGAGACCGAGTGCCCCAAAACCACCCCGTCCTCATCGCTCCGCCCCGCCTGCTCCACCCCACCCCGCCCCACCTGCCGAGCCACCCACCACCTCCACAGCCTGCCGCAGATCGCCCAGGCAGCCCTGCAGTGCCATGGTGGCCACGCCCTCCACCCACGCCCCGCATCATCTGCGCGTGAGGGGGCGCAAAGGTGGAGTCTTGTCCCTGCTGCCCAGCTGCCATGTGCTTGGCTGCACTGCTCCACGCCCAGGGGCGATTCTTCTTCGGGGGGCTGCTGATGATGAAGGGGGCGTGGGGGGAGGCAGGGCTGGGGTGATGGCGCGCGTGTCCACAGAGAGGACCCTGAATGCTGCCTCTGGCACGCGTGCCATAGGTTCGTCACCATTGTTCTATAGTCAACCAAAGCACTGAAGTGTTCGCAAAATCTTTAAAAGGACAGATTTGGTTCTGTTTTTTTTCTTCTTCTTTTTTAAACATGGAATTCCACTTCTTTGGAAGAGGTTTTTTTTTTTTTAATTATCCCACTTTCCAATTTTAGTCTGAGATTCAGGATTTGGCTGGATCTAATGCAGGTTTTTGAACATTAATCTATTAATACAATAATATTAATTATCAAAAATAGCCAAGTTATTCATTTAATGAGCCTTGACTGTACATTGGTCTGAAAAAGCTGAAGGCTCTTTTGTTCCTGAAATGGTTATATAGTTTGACCAACACCTGGAGTGTCTAAAAAGAAGACATCTGGAAAATTCCTTCCCCCAAGAAAAGCCCAGGAATTTCAGACATTTGTGAAATAAGGTTTTAGTCTTTTATTCCTGGAGCTCTTAATACTATGACAGTATACTGTAACATGTCTGAATTCAGTGCAATGAAAACTGTGTAGCAGACCATGTTGAAAAAGAATGGATCCTGATTTCGGTTTCAATTTGCACAAAACTAGGGAGGAAAAAGTAGGAATTTTTGAAAATTGTTGTTCAGATATCAAGTGAAGAATGAAGTTTCAGAGCAAGCATGGCAATAATAACTGGAAAAGTTGTTGCTGGGCTCATGACTAGCACTATTGTTAGTATAAAAGTACTTATCAATATTTGTAAGTGGCCCTATGAAGAAATATACCCATGCAATTAATTTTAAAGACCTCCTAAGATTATGTAAAGATAAAATATGAAAAGGGGCATATTTGACAGTTGGAAGATAATCACACATGTTAATTTGAATTCTATCTCCTATTACAACCCAGGTGTATTTTTTTCTAAATATATAATTACTTTTTTCTCCCCCTCTCCACTTCTGATGCTAGCTTTGGTTAACTCCTTCCTTCCTTCCTTCCTTCCTTCCTTCCTTCCTTCCTTCCTTCCTTCCTCCCCCCCCTCCTGTTATTCTTCTAATATCTCCTGGTTCCAAAGAAATATCTACATGTTCTGTACACTCTTGCTTCTACACTTAATTCTTAGAAACATTTATTTATTTATTTATTTATTTATTAAATTTCTATGCCGCCCTTCTCCTGGGACCCAGGGTGGCTTACAGCAATAGTGAAATAACAGATAAGAAATTTAACAATATCAATTAACCATTTAATCTAAAACACATTTCATTTAATCTAAAACACATTCATACAACATACAATCAGAATCAAGATACAATCAGTGATGGGGAAACATTCCTAGGCCCAGGGGCAGAGTACAGTTCATACGCCCCAAACCTGTCGGCATAAATGAGTCCTCAATAATTTCCGGAAAACTAGGAGGGAGGAAGCAGTGCGAACCTCTCCCCTATTTTAGCTATTATAATGTATAATTATACATTATATTATAATAATTTAAGGTACCTGTTTCACCATTTGATGCCTAGCAAAACTTAGCAATACTGCAGATCAGCTGTTTACATTGAAATCAAGGTGTGAGATAGTGATGGTAGGTAAATTATTTGGCAGTTTAGTTTGGCATTTATCTCAGTAGGCTGAGTTTAGAATGCTAAACAGGATCAGACCTGGTAAGTACTTGGCTGGGAAGCCAACACAAAATAGGATGTGGGGAGGGATGGGGTTGGGAAGGAAAGAAAGAAAATCATCTTTATTGTCATTTTTTACTGTGAGCACACTGGCACACTTTAAAAGTGAAATTCCTTCTTTTCACTATCTATGCTTTCTAATCATCAGACCCATAAATCACAAGTACATTTTAAAAGAAATTCAGCACAAAGTCCTTAGGGAGTTTTCAGTTACTAATAAATGTGATTATTGTCTTTTCTCTAATCAGACAAATCAGTTTTGCCATCTCTGTTAATCCTGTCATCTTCACCAGCCATTCCTCCATTGTCAGTATTTCAAGTTCTTTAAAGAAAGAGTATTATTGACGGAGAGACTGCATGGATGTGTCTAGAAATCAAATGTCTGTTTGAGGACCTCTTTACTTTCACAACACATGATTTAGCAAATGCAAGCAGAGTCTCAGTGCTTTCAGGTTAAGGCCTGAAATGCAAGTAAAGTATGTGGAGATGCTGAGGTTAAAAACAGCTATTTTAGCAATGTGACTTCTGTTTGACTGTATATTTTTGTGGTACTAATTTTGTGAACTGCACTGCTGTGGTTTATTTCAAAAACATGTTTATCTCAAATTTATCATTCAGCTGCTTCTATAGCTTGTAATCAGATAAATCAGGTAATTGCCACATGAATAATTAAGTGTTAATTATTATATTTTGTAATTTATTATAAAGAAACTTTCCAAAGCTTCATGTGTATATATTTCTGTCAAACACTGCTAATAGAGAAGAGGATGTTTTGAATCGTGTTGGTTGAAGCCTGCTTTCATTAACAGGATACCATTTATTATTAACATATTTTAAAGCATTAACTTAAAATATTAATTAATACAAGTCAAACGAATGTTTATTTTCTCCTTCCAAAATCAGCTCTATGGCTTTAGCTCCACCTAAACATAGAGACATAAAATCCTATTTAATTCCCATGTTTTTTGTTGGAGAAAACATGGGCTGTTATTCCATTTTTGAGTCCCAGGGTTTTTCTTTTCTTTTTCTTTTCTTGATTTCTAAGCACAACAAAGTTATTTTTGAATGCCATTCTACATAATATAACTGTGTAATATTTATCCAACCGAGCCGGTGATTAATAAACATTTGCAGAACCTATTTATGTGAATATATCTCCTGTCGGGCAAAAACTGTTTGGATATGAGATTTTATCATTACTGATGGACAAAGAAGGAAAAAGAGTCAAAACTTGTATATATATATTTTCTTTTCATATACAACCTAGACAGTGGCTGAAGGCTACATTTTGCCTTTAGGTGAAAGGCAAGGCAAAGCTGCACTGTAAAAATGGATGAAGTAAGACGAAAACCAAATTTGATCCAATTTTGCTGTAATGATACTTATTTTAAATGTCAAACAATTTAGACAAATGTTTACATTCAACTGAAATGAATCTTATCTAAAATAATATTGAATATGCTTATTTCTGTTTGTTCAATCATTTTCTCTATTGTGACACTGAACATTATCATTTTGGCTATTGGCCAAATGTGATTGGACATGCAAGGAATTTGTCAGTGGTGCATAAGCTTTCTGTGTATATACAAACCACAAAGTAATATAATCATAAGATACCAATAGGAGAAGGTAACAGAATTAAATAAGAAGGATAATAGTAAAACTGCCATATTATGGGAGTAAATATTCTTAGGCATAAGACAGTGATGTGGGAATTAGATGTTCAGCTGAGTGATGACATGGGGGAAAAATTGTCTTTATATCCAGTTGTTTTGGCATGCAATGCCCTTTAGTGCTGTCCCAAGGGGAGGAATTGAAACAGTTTATGTCCAGGATGTGAGGGGTCTGTAGATATTTGCTCCGTCCTTTTTTTGACCTGTGCAGTATACAGGTCCTCAATGGAAGGCAGACTGGCTGCAATTGTTTTTTCTGCAGTCCTAGCTATCCATTGAAGTCCGTACCTGTCCTGTTTGGTTGTATACCAAACCAGACAGTTATAGAAGTACAATGACAAACTCAATAATTTCTCTGTAGAACTGTATCAACAGCTCCTTTTACAATATATCTGTACACTTCCCTATGCATACGTACATACTTTGTTGCTTAGTGTTTAAAAATCTACAGCATGGATTAAAAAAAAAATCTAAGCTTGGGAATGTGAAACTAATTCAAAAAAGTCAGTTGTCATACATTTGGCCATATTGTGATGATCAATTACTGTTTTCTTTTATATGAACTTTATAATATAACAGCTTTGCCCTAATACAGTGGTTCTCAACCTTTCTGAGGTTGAGACCCCACTTGCCCCGCCCATGCGTTCTGCGACCCCGACCCGGGAGTGCGCGCGTGTGCGCGCGCGCAAAAAAAAATTTAAATTAAAAAAACAAAACAAAACAAAATGGCGGCCGTGACGGGCAGATCTGCGCCTGCACAGATCAGCCCGTCGCACACGCCGCGCATGCGCGGATCCGCCCATTGCGGTCCGCCATTTTGTTTTTATTTTATTTTATTTTTTTTAATTTTTTTTAATTTTTTGTAATTTTTTAAAAAAAATTTTTCCAGCGCGATGGGCAGATCTGAGCGTGCGTGCCAAAAAAAATTAAAAAAATTAAAAAAAAAATAAAAAAAATTAAAAAAAAAATAAAAAAAATAAAAAAAACAAAATGGCGGCCTGTCGCGACCCCAAGGTTGAGAACCACTGCCCTAATAGAATTCATGTTCAGAAGGTAATCAAATAGGTAGGAGCTACAAGTTCTATCTCTGATAACAGAAAGATAAAAAAACTTAGGAATATTCAGTTCTTCTCTCAGGCCATGTTGATCTCATTCGGGCATGGTCTTCCACTTTTCCAGGAAATTTAGAAATCTTTATGAACAGAAAGTATTTTGCAGCTTTTCAGGTATGTTTCATGATGTTCTAAATATGCTATCCGAGAAATGGTTTGTGATGATTCAGGAAAAACTCCAGACTAGATCCAGAATTGCCAGAGGAAGAATGGAATGTTCTGGAATTCCATGGAATGTTCCATTGCTGGAGATAGAATGCTTTACATATTGTATATCTAATTGTAAACAGTCATTTTTAATAATACCATTTTTTAATAATACCATTTTAATAATACCACTAATAACAGCATTTTTGTATTACAGTTAAACCTCATAAGTAATTCCTCCTTCCCCCATTACACAGTTTGCTGCACATTTTCTAGTTATTAGCTTTGTTTCATAGCTCTTTGCCTTCTCCTTCGTGACTTGGACACTGTCTGAGTGTGCATATACATGTTAGTAAAGAGTCTGGCAAGCAATAATACACAGCCACGAAACTGGATTCCATTTACTGGGTTACAAATTGTGCAGACCTGAAACGAGGCCATAGTGACATAAGTTATTTGTTATGTTCATGAGTTTGTCTAGCTTCAAAAAGAATTCAGAGCAGATGGGTTTATTGACAGCTATTAACCATGATAATTAAATGGAGCATCCAACAGCATTTCTCAAAGAACCAGATGCTGGGAACAGGCCACCAAAAAAAAAAAAAAAAGGCAGCCTCCTTCACATTCTGTTTGTGAATTTCTGGAAGCAACAGAGTAGTTCCTCTTTGAAACAGAATGCTGGGCTACATGGATTTCAGCTTAATCCAGTGGGATGATTTCATATAAGATCCATTAACAGAGGACTTAGGCTAGGGACAAAAAGTATAGAAACCATAATTTGTTTGATGTAAATAGTGGCTTTATTAGAGCTGGATGCTGGGTATAAAATCTGTGGCCCACAACATAGATGTCCAGCAGGCAAATACCAGAACATCTTTGAATGTCAAAAGCGGTAAAGTAGACTATCAGGATCCATGGGCATATGGAGGAACAGAAGAACCAGGAAGGAAGGAAGGAAGGAAGGAAGGAAGGAAGGAAAGAAGGAAGGAATACTGTTGTATGATAAACATATATGGAAGAGGAAAAGTGAAAATAAGGTCCAAGAGTGATGCAAGGGAGCCATATTATAGAAAAATCCAGGAGATATTATCCTTTTTTTTATTTTGCATATACTTAATCTAGTTATAGCTCTCACCAGTGATTCTGACAGCACACAATTACACACTTCAGAGCATAGAGGATGCCCAGTGGTGGGATTCAGCCAGTTCGCAGCACTTCGGCAGAACCGGTAGCTAATTTTTTGTTGCCCAGGCCCAGAATGGACTTCTGGAAGCGCCATCCACACAGAGAACTGGTTGTTCAAATATTTGAATCCCACCATTGAGGATGCCCACCACTCTTCCCTACCAGCCAGCTTTCAGGGTATGTGTGTATATATATATCAGGAACAAATGATGTCACGTGCACTATATCCTCACACAAATGAATGCATAGTTTGGGGCTGCCAACCCTTTGCCAATGACTTCTGTAACAGAGAACCTGGTTTCTTGAAATGTTCTCTACCACCAGCTCTTTCCTTTAGAGACCTGACCAAGTAGAGTTCTAGAATCTCTCTGCCTTTAATTAGGTAAACATTTTTGCACAATTTTTGACCAACTGGGTGTGGGTAGTTCAATCCAAGGGAAACCCAACCTGTTTCGAATTAAAACTATCTTCTGTTTCACTGCTGACCAGGTTGTGCTGTTTTCACATGATTTCCCTGCTATTGACCCAGTGAAATTAGTTGTATGCAACTAGAGGGAGGAAAGTGAAATGAAAACAAGGGGATCAAATGATGTGATGCTCAGATGTGCAGGCCAGGCACCGCCACTGGCTGTATACGGAGAAAAAATAGTTAAAAGAGAGTATTCTAATATGAATTATAGTTATGGGAGAAGAAAGTGTACTATAGTAGCTGGGTGATGTTGTCAAGCAAGGGCAAAACCTTCAGCACAAAGATATTCATATTTCTGCAGGAAATAAAATAAGAAAACATTTGAATCTTTCATACATATGTTGGCTATATGTATGATTATGTTTTATTCTGATAGGAAAGAATAATCAGAAGAACGTTATGTTTCATAAACTCAAGAAACTATAAGAGAATGACGAGTGAACTAAATGTAAAGCCACTCTGTATTTCTTGTATAATTTTTTTTAACCGTGATGTGACTACAGAAATCCCTGCTGAATTATACTTTTCTTTCTGTATGACTCAAGATCCTTGTTTTTTTTAAATCAAACTCCAAGAGCTTGATAGCATAACTATGTCCACAGCATTTCGCTGGTCTACTAATTTAGTCACTTTATCAATCTTATTTCATTCTTTGATGAAGTGACTAAATTAGTAGACCAGCAAAATGCTGTGGACATAGTATACTTAACATTTCAGTAAGGCTTTTGACAAAGTAGACCACAATCTACTGCTCGGTAAACTACAAATAGGTGGAATAGACAACATCACCATCAGATGGATTTGTAGTTGGTTGACAAACCGTACTCAACGAGTCGTCCTCAATGGTACTACATCCACATGGAGAGGGTACCACAAGGCTCCATCTTAGGCCCAGTACTCTTCAATATCTTCATTAATGACTTAGATGAGGGAATAGAAGGGGAACTCACCAAATTTGCAAATGACACTAAACTGTCAGGAATAGCCAACACCCCAGAAGACAGGCTCAGGATACAAAAAGATCCCGACAAACTTGAATGATCCCTATCCAACAAAATGAGTTTTAATGTGGGGAAAAGCAAAGTTTTACATTTAAGCAAGAAAAATCAAAGGCTTAAGTACAGATTAGGCGAAACCTGGCTCAAAAACAGTAACTGGGAGAGGGACCTTGGAGTCCTAGTGGATGATCACTTGACCATGAGCCAGCAGTGTGCAGCAGCAGCCAAAATAGCTAATACAAGGCATAAAATCAAGATCACATGAAGTATTAATACCACTTTATAAAACCCTAGTGAGACCACGCCTGGAATATTCCAACCAATTTTGGTCACCATACTACAAAAAAGATATTGAGACTTTGGAAAAAGTGCAGAGAAGAGCAACTAAGATGATCAAAGGCCTGGAGATTAAAACATACGAAGAACGGCTGCAGGACTTGGGTTTGGCTAGTTTAAAGGAAAGAAGAAATAGGGGAGACATGATAGCAGTATTCCAGTATTTGAGGGGCTGCCACAAAGAAGAGGGGTCAAATTATTTTCCAAAGCACCAGAGGGCAGGACAAGAAACAATGGTTGGAAACTGATCAAAGAGAGAAGCAACCTGGAATTAAGGAGAAATTTCCTGACAGTGAGGACATTTAACCAGTGGAACAGCTTGCCTCCAGAAATCATGGGCGCTCCATCACTGGAGGTTTTTAAAAAGAGACTGGACAGCCACAGATGGTATACGTTCTCCTGCTTCAGCAGGGGGCTGGACTAGAAGACTTCCAGCTCTATTCTGATCTGTTCTGTTCTGTTCATTCTGTATTAATCATGGATGCAAGACCCAGATGGCTACTCCCTAACTACTTAATTTCAGAACAGAGGCTTAACTGACGTTTGACTGAGTATATATAAAATTGGAAAGAAATCATAAGAACACTACTGTACATTATTGTTGAGCAGAAGTCCTTACATGTATACCTCCCAAAATCTATAGGGTAGGCTGCAGTATATCTTTGCCTCTTCAGTAGAATGAAGATAATGTATTCAGTGCTCATGTACTTTGACTTTTTATGCATGGAGTGATGCTTAAAGATTAATGAAGCAAGCCATCCTGAGCTGAAACCAATAGCACAAAATGACTGATCTTCACTTATACAGGGAGCAATGCTGCATTAACATTTATACACCAAATAAGTAGGCAAGAAATGTATAATAATTTATATGCGAATACAGGCATTTTGAACCCAAAAAAATTCTGTTGCTAGGACAGACAGTTTGTCCCATTTTATGACCTTTATGACGGTTGTTAAGTGAATCACTGAAGTTTACTTATTTATTTATAAAATTTATTGGCTGCTCACCTTACCATAGGGGTAACTCTGGGTGGCTTACAATCATAAAAATAGATCTGTACATGTACAACTCAAACATAAATGATTAAAATCAACATTAAAACCTAAGGACACATGGAGAAGGTGGGAGGTTGTTAAGTTAGTAGTTAAATAGTAACATGGTGGTTTAGTGAATCTGGCTTCTCCATTGATTTTGCTTGTCAGAAGGTGGCAAAAGGTGATCACATAACCTTGGAACACTGGAACCATCATAAATGTATGCTAATTGCCAAGCGTCCGAATTCTGATCATGCAACCATGAGGATGCTGTCGTGGTCATACGTGTGAAAAGTAGTCATAAGTCACTTTTTTTCAGTGCCATTGTAACTTTGAACAGTCGCTAAACAAATGGTTGTAAGTCGAGGACTACCTGTATAGAAAGTCCCATGAGTTTACTTTGTAATCTGATATAGGTCTCCTCAGAAATAAATCTCATTGTAATCCTAGGAAAGTGGATAAAGGGTTGAAACCTTATAGTAGTGGCCAAAATTGTGGAAACCTTTTGGGAAAAGTGTATTTTTGAGGTTTGATGGCTAATAAGACCACTTTTTTCAGAGTAGTACCATAAAATTATACATCAATGGAAAAATAATTTAATCAAGAATGTAATGCAACATAGTTTGTTCAATTATCTGTACTGTATTCTATGAAAAGTTATAGCCAAATAACCAGAAAAAGGAAGCACAACTTGCTTAGGTTGATATCAGGTAGCTTTCCTTCATCTGATTGTAGCCAATGAGCATGAGTGTTTAGAGAGCCAATCAGGTGTCATCTTGTTTTGGCAATGAGCCAATCAGATCACAGTAGGATTTAGTTATTCATGTCATGTATTGAAGCTGAGAGGAGGACATTTGTCAGTGTGTTATGTGATCGCTATCAAGTTGGTTGGGTTTTTTTGTGTTCTTTCATTTAAATGAGCTTGTACAACGTAATAAAATTAAAGTAATGGTGCAAAGAGTTGACTGGTTGCCCAGAAATCAATGTAAAATAGTATTATTAAGTGAAGAAGGCTACAATTATAAAGAAATTAGAAGAAAAATGGGTGGTAACTTAACCAAAGGTGGCATTTCTACTGTACACTCTTCCCAAAAGGTTTCCACAATTTTGGCCACTACTGTATTATCTTACATTGATGCAGGGGAGTTCTGCATCAAAACTAAATTGAAATGTAGCCAAAATATTAAATGAATAACAACAACATCTAATGCAGATGAGAGCTTTTCTAAATGTTTTTCTAAGCTTATTGTTCATCACTAAAGAAATAAATGGGAATGTATAGCTTTTCTTTTATGTGGATAGTAGCAATCTGGGAAAAGAGAATAGAAAAGTCATCACATGGAAGGGATAAGAAGTCTCCTCTCACACACCAGTTTTCCAATTTAGGCCACAACTAAATTGCTGCATTTTGTTAAACAAAAGAAACTGGGCACAAGCTGCCTATGACAACATTTTATTGGTTCAACTTAAACTCTGACAGAATTCAATAAGTTTGATTTTGGCTGTTACTGTATTTTTCTTAGGCTTCCATTCGTATTCTAGAGTGATTTATCTTGGATAAATGCTGTCAACTGCAGGTATTTGAATCACCAAACCACAATGGTGTTTTCTTCTTTTTCATGATGGAAGATAAATGTATAGTACTCTGCAGTATGCCTGCCCCAAACTTAAGAACTTTGAAAGTTTTCTGTCTGAATCCGTGGAGAATTGCACTCGTTCAGCAGAAACAAACTTAAGCTCCTTAAGCTGCAGCTTCATTCAGTCTGATGCATCTAAACCACCACCTCCCTGTCCCAAAACATTTCATAACCACAGTCGATAGTGTTCTTCTACTGAATATGAGGAACAAATCTGGGGGAAAGCCCATTTTGGGTTAGCATTAGCCAGAAACTGGAACCATATGAATCATTTCTGTCAAATTCCAGTTAGTGTTAGCCAGAAATGGTGGCTAGATGACACCACCTCAGATTCCAAAAGCCACCCACTGTGAATAAGAAGCCATGAGAACTTGAGGCTTAGTGAGTGGCTTAGTTAGGGCTGTTTGAATTAGACTCTCCATTACTAATCTTCAGAAAGACAGGAAAACATAGCACGTAGCCACAGGAGCAGCCTCATTGCATGAACACAAATAAATGAAGTAGCTTTCACTAGATTCAGCCTTCTGTACAAGCAAAATCACTTGTCTTTTCTTAAAGCACATGTCTGTGTAAATTAGTGTCAGCCGCACAAACATTTAAAATGCAAATGAGAGATAATGAGAGTTATTCCTCAGCCTCAATGTCATGCTCCTGGATTCCTTCTCAAACTTCTTTTCCCACTGGGATGCTGGTATTTAGATGAATAATTGCTTCCCTTCTAATTAATGCTAATAGGATTTACCTATGTTATGTAAATCCACCTATCTATCTCATAAAGCCTATTGTAAAAACCCAGCCTTATGCGTCATCTAAAAACGCTGGAGATAATACATTCCTGTTTCATTTAAACAGTAGAAAATCCAAAGGAATTGTTTCCAGTGGAAACAATTGGAATCTTTTCTTTAGGCATAGCTATAATCAGCCAGTCATTGAGTAATGAATGAAAAGGCCAATGATTTTTTTCCCTAAAAAATTAAATCCTATTTCCGCTCAGTTTTCCTCATTGTAGCTAATGGGTTTTTAAATAATAAAAAAAAACCACATAAGCATTCCTAATAATAACCGCAGATCATTAAATATCTACATTGTCTGAGTTTCCAAGCAACTAAACTACTTGTTTAGAAAAGCAAAAGCTACCCAGAAAAGGCAGAGCACTTCCAAACTTCCAAATTAATATAAATGATATTTTACTTTATTTCTTCAAATGATATCTTCCCATTATTAACAGTTGTGTTTGATGATCAGAAGATTCTATCATTTTAGTTGTATTTGGAAACCAGTTTCTGAAATGCTGTAATGTGCAATCAGGATATTCTGGAACATTTAGTTCATTTAAAAGAGCAACTTTTAAAATCCAATTGCAAAGCAAATCCTGTTCAATGGAGGGCCTATTGCAAATACTGGTAGATTCAAGTAGGAAATGATTAGCATTCTAGAGCTGCCAAACTAAAGATTCTGATAGGGCGGAAATAAATCCTACATTAATTAATCCATTTTAACTGGAAATGCCCCAAATGTAAGCTGAGGCATTTTTCATTCAAAGCATACAGACGTCCTGCTACTGAATACTCTCAATAAGGGAATATCATAATAATAAATATTGGTCCAATTGTGAAAAAATCAGTGAAGAATTTTTTCCCCCTGTGTCTTGTTCTAATAAGATTTGGGAATCACTCAGTGAAATTGATAGATAGACCATTAGTCAGAACTCATAAACTAAAGCAATTGTACAGAGAGTACAAAGCCATTCCTGCAAAGTGTTATTGTGGCCTCCAGCTTTTTTTTTTTTTAAATAAAACCAACCTTGGAGTCCTCCAGCTTTAAAAAAATAAATTTTGAAGAGTTCCTGTTGAAATCATATGGGATACACCTATCAAAACAGTCTTAAAGAACTTATCAATAGCCAATAGCCAGGACAGCTAAATATAACTCTGTAGTCAGAAAAAATATATATTTATTTAAAGAGCAGAGGACGTACCATTCTGTTCTCTGGAAACAGGAGGCTGAGGGCAAATCTAATCCAGTTGGTCTGGAAGCACATCTCAATAGGAAAACCATCCTCTATCATAGTAAATTATAAGTAATAATTTAATTTCATGCATTTTAGCCTAATTACTGAAACAGTGAACAAGGATATAAGGAACGGCTGCTGGAATTGCATATGTCTAGTTTAATGAAGAGAAGGACGAGGGGGGACATGATAGCAGTGTTCCAATATCTCAGGGGATGCCACAAAGAAGAGGGAGTCAAGCTATTTTCCAAGGCGCCTGAAGGCAGGACAAGAAGCAACAGATGGAAACTAATCAAGGAGAGAAGCAACCTAGAACTAAGGAGAAACTGCCTGACAGTTAGATCAATTAATCAGTGGAACAACCTGCCTCCAGAAGCTGTGAATGCTCCAACACTGGAAGTTTTAAAGAAGAGACTGGACAGCCATTTGTCTGAAATGGTATAGGGTTTTCTGCCTGAGCAGGGGGTTGGACTAGATCACAGGTCGGCAACCAGCAGCTTCGGAGCCGCATGCGGCTCTTTGAGCCTTCCCCTGTGGCTCCCAGCCTCCTCTACCATTTGCAGAAAGAGACAGAGACAGAGAGAGGCACTTGCGCTTCCCTGCCTCTCTCTCTCTCTCTCTCTCTCTCTCTCTCTCTCTCTCTCTCTCTCTCTCTCTCTCTCTCTCTCTCTCTCTTTTGTGTGTGTGTGTGAGGAAGGGCAGGAGAGAGCTAGCTAGCCCAGCTATGCTGACTCAGGAATTCTGGGAGTTGAAGTCCATGAGTCATAAAAGAGGTTGCCTACCCAGCTTGTTGGAGCATGCTTGAAGCCAGCTTGCCAGGTGAGCAGCAGATAGGAGAGAGGGAGAGAGGGGGGAGAGAAAGGGGGAGGGAGGGAGGGAGAGAGAGAGAGAGAGAGAGGAAAGAGAGAGAGAGAAAGAAAGAGAGTGGGGGAAGAGGACTGGCAGACCAAGGGCAGATAGAGAGAGAGGGAGGGAGAGAGACAGAGAGAGAGAGAGAGAAACCCTTTTGACATCTAAAATGAAGATAACACTGCATATATCCTTTTTTACCTGTGTGTGTATACACAGACACAGACACAGACACAGACACACTTATAATAAAGGTAAAAAAGGATATATGCAGTGTTATCTTCATTTTAGATATGAAAAGGGTTTTGCGGCTCCCGGTGTTTTGTTTTTGGTGGGAAATGGGTCCATGTGGCTCTTTGAGTGTTTTGGGTTGCCTACCCCTGGACTAGATGACCTCCAAGGTCCCTTCCAACTTTATTATTGTTATTAAATTGTTCACTGAAAGAAAACAAATTGTGTATGTGTGTATACAGGTAGTCCTCGATTTAGTGATCATTTAGTGATCATTCAAAGTTACAGTAGCACTGAAAAAAAGTGGCATGGCCATTTTTCACACAACCCTTGCAGCATCCCCATGGTCACGTGATCAAAATCCAGATGTTTCACAACTGACTCATGTTTATATGGTGGTTGCAGCGTCCCTGGGGTCATGTGATTACCATTTGTTGCCTTCTGACAAGCAAAGCCAATGGGGAAGCCAGATTCACTTAACAAGTTAGTGCTACTAACTTTAACAACTGCAGCGATTCACTGAACAACTGTGGCAAGAAAGGTCGTAAAATGGGGCAAAACCCACTTAACTACTATCTCACATAGCAACAGAAATTTTGGACTCAGTTGTGGCCATAAGTCAAGGACTACCTGTATGTGTATGTATGAATGAAGTGGCCTACATTACAGCATTTGGCTCCTTGCAGAACTGGCAGAAAGGACAGATTCGATTACTACCGGTATATGCTTGCAATCCACAAATCACTTACCTGGAAAATCCAGTGAGATTATTCTTGAGTGAGTGATTTGGGGACTAAGGCTTTATGTAAAGTTTCTGCCTTTTAGAAGAGCATTTAATGACTTGGGTCAAGTGACTTGGGCCTTAATCTTTTAATTCTATTGCTGGATAAGATGCTTTGTAGGTTCATTGAACAAGGAATGTGGCTCTCTTTCTTGTCCCCTAAAAGGAGTCACCAACTGGAACCACTGGAAATGAGTTGTATTTATAGAGGAGACTTGAACTGATTTGTTTCAATAGCAAGTTGACAGAAGAAGAAGAAAAAAGAAACAACCTTTCACGCTTCTATTCATGACATGCAGACAATACCTACGTAAAGGAAGTTCAGAGGAGGCCCCAAATGCTTCTTGTGATTACTGCCCTCCTGATCATCACAGGTTTATTTTTGTCCTCCTACACATAAATTGATTGTAAAGGCTTCCTGTCCTCAGATTTCTCTCTCAGAGCTTTCTGTTCTATTTCTACCTCTCTTCAAGGAATTTATCTCGTCCTTTCTCTTTCACAATATACTTTTTTCCCCTCCATTTGGACCTAGGGATGGGACAAAAATGGCCTGTCTTTAATAAATATTCCATCTCTTTGGTGTTTGCCTTTACATTGTAAGAATACACTAATTAATTAATTGCAATTTATATGCACTAGTCCAATAAGGCTTATATCTTGTTGTTGGGTTCTGGGCTTCCATCTCTTCCAAGAAGTTATAAGGCACAAATCGTCTTCTTTTTTTCAACTGGGAAAAAAATCATTTTTTAAAAAATCATAATGCGCAAGTGAAGTTGTTTCTTCATCAAAGCTGGACTAAGAGATATCTGGATGTACTTGAAAGATCATCTTATTTCTGTTTCTTGATAATGTCTTCAAGGAGACTGAAAGCATAAACATGAACAAAAGACCACAATCTTTTATATATATAAAAAACTCCACAGAAATGATAATCTGCTATCATAGGGCTCTTCCAGAAGGCTCCCTAAATGCAGCAGGAAAGCTTGCTAACTATGCCCAGAGAACATAACTGGACAATGTTGGCTTCACTTGATTCCTGACTCACCATCAGTGGTGGGATCCAAATATGTGAACAACTGGTTCTCTGTGTGGATGCCGCTTCTGGAAGTCCATTCTGTGCCTGGGCAACAAAAAATTAGCTACCGGTTCTGCCAAAGTGGTGTGAACCGGCTGAATCCCACCACTGCTCACCATGAAGGCATACTGTGTTTTTCTTTACCTGCCCTAAGTGCTCTTTTCTTCCTTCTGCTCACATAAACCATAATGCTGGGATTATCTGCAGTTCCTTGTGTTGATACCACTTTAAGAGCAATAACCAGCTGTCTTCCTAATGGCCATTAGAGCAGTTTTTCTCCACTTCAGCAAGTTCAAGAAGTGTGGACTTCAATTCCCAGAATTACCCAGCCAGCCATCTTGAAGTTGCTGAAGTTGAGAAAGACTGCATCAGAGGCTGCAATAGTTGGAAGGAGAGAGGGGGAGGGAGAGAGAGGGAGATAAATTGAGAGATTTATAACTTCTTAGCTTCAAGAAAAGTGGTAAATAAAAGGACATGAGAGAGATAATAGAAAAGGAACTGCTAAAACCCATGATCATTCATTAAGCTAAATGATGGGTGATACGGAACAGAAGAAACACATTTTTCCATAAGATCCTATTAAATCATGGAATTCTCTTTTTGCAGCATACAGGTATGTCCCACAACATGGATATACATACAGTACATTCATGACCAATGAAGCTAATAGCGGTTCATAGTTATGATCAGTGGTGGAATTCAAATATATGAACAACCGGTTCTTTGCGTAGATGCCGCTTCCAGAAATCCATTCTGGGCCTAGTCAACAAAAAGTCGTGCGAACCGGCTGAATCCCACCACTGGTTATGATGGTTGCAAGTAATGCTGAATATTAGAAGCAATAACCACAGAGTAAAAGAAATATTTGGTTAACCACTAAATAAATGGGATGCAGGAACTAGCTAAGTCTTTGGCCTAGTAGTCCAACAAAAAATGTCCTTCAATGCAGATCTAAAACTCTCCTGATGGCTATTCAATAATTTAGCAATGAAAATATTTTAAAGTTCTTTCACATGATTGCTCAGCAAAGTGCAGTGTCTGAACACCCATTGAGGCTGTTAGGCAATCAGTAAACTCAAGCTGATTGCTGCCTTCAGTTTCTCCAGTGTTGCAATAATAGAACAAATCACATTAAGTGACATCACTTGACATCTTGACTTTCTCTAATCCCATTCAGTTGGCGGTGGCAGGAGGAATGCTGAAACTCAGTGATGACATGCCATCTAAGTTGCTTCACTTTGTTATAGTGAAGTAGATTTTTTAAAAACAAAAGTATTTTTTTTTCTGTAGCTGTCTTGCAACACCTATTCTGCGTAAATTGCCCAATAGTCTTTCTGAAAAGAAAAGTATAGGCATGTCACCATGGCCTATTCATAACAAAGAATATTTTTCATTCAAATGCTGAGAAGTTTCATGAGAAGCAAATGTCTGTAATATCTGACTCACATGTTCTGCTAAGTCAGAATGTGATTAGTTTTGATTTCTCTTAGAATATGGTAAAACTTAGCCACTGTAATTTATAAACCATAGTTCATGGCTTGGTTTACTCTGTGACCCCAGCCAATTTTGGTTTGTTTAGTGAGGAAACCATGGAATTTGGCACAGCATTGGAAATTAAATCTTGCCTAATAGGATTTTGGAAATGAATTCTGTATTTGACATTTTATTTCTTTTAACTTTGGAAAATCTGTGTTTGCATTAATATCAATTATTCCAGCCTTCTGCAATTTATTTTGGCTTAAAATCCAAGCGGTGATCAACTCCACCCAGCTAAGTTATTAAATCAAGAAGTGTTTATCCACCAAATGATCTGAAATTCATGAAATATTGTCTAGCAACAGGGTCTTGTTATTTAATTTTCGACGATGAGAACTCAGGATTTGTAAAAGATAGGTTAATGAGAAAGCTGCTGGTGTTATGAAGTCTTTGTGTCTTTGCACCTTGAGAGGGTTTTCTTTTATAATTATGGGTCAACAGAAAGGAAATCACAGTTGCTGTGACAGACTGGCTATGAATGATTAATACCAAGGAGACCTGCAGCTCAGGGTTCTCCAAAGAAAAAAGGGGAGTTTTTGCAGGCACATTTAAAGAGAAAACTCATTCAGAAAACTCTGCCTTGATCTTACAAATGAGGCAGCCACAAAATTGCCTCATAATCAGTTCTCACCCAAAAAAATGTATTCTGGCTTTTCACCCGCCCTAGTCGAATGCTTAAGACAACCGCTGCAATAACTCCGGTTCATGGAAAGAGCATTTAAGAAGAACGCTTGGAAATCTCATACAGTCTAACAGGCTCCCCTGTTCTCTTACACTCCATCCCCCCAACCCGCCCCCACCACATCAATTTCCTCAAGCAGTAAAAATCTGGCTCTGGAAAGAAGGAAGCTCAATGAAGATAAGTTGGCTGTGCAAAAGAAGATGTCTACCCTCCTGTTCCATGGATGGGCAAAGGAGGTGGAGAGCACTGGTTGAGTGGTGTGAGGACCATTTTGGGGATCTGAAGACAACTTCAGGAAACTCCAATCAATAAGAAAAGGGGGGAGTGGTGAGGAAGAAATATTCTCATGACAAGCCCCTTCCATTAAAACTCTCATAGCATCTTTGGTCAGCTCAGGGGAGAATGTAAGCAGCTCCAGTGGTTTGGTGTAGTGTAGGGCTCTCCAAACTTGGCAACTTTAAGACTTGTGGACTTCAACTCCCAGAATTCCTCAACCAGCATGGAATTTTGGGAGTTGAAGTCCACAAATCTTAAAGTTGCCAAGTTTGGAGACCCCTGGTGTCTCCAGGGGTCCTGGCAATGTAACCATCCATCTCTGAATATTCAATGCCAAGATTTATTGGCACTGAATCTGAACATTATCATCATGGTCAAAATGAGTGAAGCATATGTGTAAAATCACATGAAAAAAAGAAGCCTGTTTTTGTATATATTGCTGGCAGAGTAGCAGACATATGTGTTCTTGATTCTCACATTGTAAGAGAAGTTTTGGCCTAGAAATACTTACACTGAGTTGTGCTGGTCGTGTGGCTTTCCCTAGTTCTATCCGAGGTCAGGGTGATTCCAGCAGCGCTGTAGCAATTTCCCATCCTCTGAAACATTTCAAAGTATTTTAAGGAGTATTGATTGATTTTCGATCCCATCCAAAGAGAACCAGACAGCAAAATTGTTTAGATCAGTCCCAGCAATGCAGCATGATAAATGCCCATGAAAACAGGTCTCTTGTCTTTTACAGATAAAATAAGATTTTTTAAAAAAAAAATCCATTTCTTTTCTTCTCTTTCTTGAGAGATAGAACTATTTGTGTTTAGATCTTTAGGGTTTTTTTTTTCCTCCCACACTAAGCAATGCCCACCACTGAACACTAACCATGTTTAATAAAACCATTTCTAAGTGATAGCTACACCAAAATGTTGACGTTCAGCAAAAGGAATCTTGCATGATTTTATTGATATGTTGCAGATAACGGACCTTGGATACATTAAGTTAGGAAAGTCCGCAGTAGGATAGCGTCCTGCCCTCTATCCTATGTGCCACTCCTAGATCCTGAATCTTCTATCTGTCAAATGCCAGGAAAATCAGAAGATCCAGACAGTTCAAATGGGTATAGTGATTTATTGTAAGCTTGTGCTCTCTACAAGAATCTGAACTACTCTCTGCCAAGAGAAATTAGCAGGAGATACGGTAAGAGTAGAAGGAATTCAAGGTGGGCTGGACTTAGAGCTCCTGTGGGTGCAAAGGGATTCATGACTGTTGAGGTATTTGACCCCCTCCCTTGGGCTCAGCCTGGTCATCTCCTACATTATCCTGTGTACCACTCCTGGATCCTCTATCCTATGTGCCACTTCAGGGCCCAATCTCACATCTTCAAGTGTCCATCTGCACTAGGTCCTCTGAGAAACTTAAGGACAGAACATTTTCCCTTCAAGTTGTTAATTTTGTTAATGTTAATAATAACAGTAAGTTAATAATGTTATTAATGACATGACCAGGGATTATTACTTTTTAAAGAGCTTAAAATTGTTGGATGATGCTGTAAAAAAGAAGGACTTGCTTTCTGCCTTTACATAGTTAAAGTGTTTCAAATATTCTTTTTAACTGGTCTTTAATTGGTAGTGGCTTTCTATACATCCATATCCTTAATTTAAATGTTATTCATGGATTAAAAATGGAAAATTCTGACTCGGATACATTAAATATAAATTATACTGCTTGATCCTAAGTACATCTACCCAGAAATAAATCCAACTGCATCTACTGTGAGTTTTCCCTGTGTAACTCCCCATATAAACAGTAAAACTGTTTACAAACAATGTTGCATGATCAAAATCTCCAGGTGGATGGTCTGTACAGTCTCATTATGTATTCTGGGGCGCAATCAATCCATATTATTTTGCAGCATCATAGAATTGGAAGCAATTTCAGAGGTCATTTAGGACAACGTTTTGGGTTGGGGAATTCTGGAAGTCCACACTTCTTCCAAGATTGGGTAACACTGATCTAGGATGGCTTATTTAGTGCAGGGTCACAGTAACTCTGATAAATGATCAACTAGCTGCTTTCTGGAGACTTCAAGAGAAGGAGAACTCACCATTTGTCTACTTGTTCCACTGGCTGGCAGTGAATGCAGTCAGGAATCTCCTGCTGGTATCTAGCTGGTATTTGTTTATTTGATTCTGGACATTGGGTCAGTAGAAAAAAACCCCCCACTGTTTATTCTATGTATCAACCCTCCAGATGTTTGAAGACTGCTGCTGTCATTTCTTCCATTTTATTTGTTAATTTATATGCTGCCCAGATCCTTGAATTCAGCGGTTCTCAACCTGTGGGTCACGACCCTTTTGGGGGTCGAACGATGCTTTCACAGGGGTCACCTAAGACCACTGGAAAACACATATTTCCAATGGTCTTAGGAACCGAGACACCGCTCCTCTATCCGTCTCCAGGCGAGGGGAGCAGGAAGTGGAGGAAAGCCCAAGCAGGGAAGGATCTGGCCCGGCGAGGGTGGAGCCGCGTTCGGGTGCTGCTTCTGGAGCTCACAGGTGCTGGCCCGGCTCTGGCGTGCTTCGGGGTAGAGGTTGTCTGCTGTGTTGCCGCCGGGAGCCTCAGCTGGCTAAAGCGCCTTTCAGAGAAAGAGCCCTGCTTTCCCCTGCAGGGTGACCCAGCCAGCAGCGTCCTACTCTCGTCATTTCAGGGAGGAGGGAGAGGAAGAAGAAGAAGGAGGAGGCATCCACCCCGCAGGCTGCCTCACGATGGAGAAGTGCTTTGAGGCAGATGGCAGGTTATCAAACTGATGCTCGGCTCAAAGGGGGGATGGGCGGGCCTACAAAGCCCCTGCTCCTCCGTGGGCAGACGGATAGCTGGACGGCTAGGAAAGTTCCTCGACTCTTCTGCTGTGGAGGAAGAAAATCAAGCTTCGAGATCTCGCGAGCAGGCGCGCAGACGCGACTGAGCTTGCAAGAAGCCCGGCAAGCTTTACGTTGAGGTGGGCGGTTTATAAAAGGAAGGAGCGGTCTCCTCATGCTCTGGAGTGGGGAAGGGATGGTGGTATGTTTGTTCGCTTCCCAGAAAAAGCTGCTCGGGACATCTCCATTGCTAAAAGATAATGTCCTTGCTTTCCTATGGTGTCGAAGGTGTCCTACGTTAGGAAAAAACAAAATACAATTCACATGCAAAAACAGTCCATCCATGATAATGCAAAACCTAATGAAGAGCGTAGCTGTTTTTATTACTCTTATCACAATGAGAAGTACGTTGGTGGCAGTTGCTGCACAGGAGTTAACTGAGCTCCCAGATAACCCATCCTCACACAATTGGAAGTTTGCATTAGATCCCCTAAATTCCCAGTGATAGATCACACTAATGATAAATGTGGGAGCTTTGTTCCTACTTATGTGGCGGGCATAAAAGTATAGTAGCTTTTTCCTCTCTTCCCATGGCAGCTGATTTCCCCCCCCCTTGTCCTCTCCTCCTCTGAGATTCCTGCTGCTCAATCCCTCCTCCTCCTCCCCCCCTTGATGGCTTCCTACTTGTGGGATGCAGGGGAAGGGAGCGCCATTTCATTACAGGTGGGAGAAGGAAAACTGGTCCAGGCAGTGAAAAGGAAATAGATCAAAGGGAGGGGGCTTTGGAGATGAAAGCGGCTTTGGGTGGATATTTTGGTCTGCAGCATGTGTTTCCCTTTCCCCTCCTGCCTGCCTTTTCTCTGTTTCCTAGTGTGCCTCTGGAAAGCCGGGAAGGGGGGAGGCAAAATGAATCTGCTCCTAGTGTGGAATCAAGAAGCTCCAAGGGGCCTTTTCTTGCAGTTGCTGCAGTAATGCCCCCCATTCTTCCTGCCCTGGCTGCTGCACCAAAAGCAGTTGATTATTGCTCAGTGGAACCAGCAGTGGGGTGGGAGGAAGGAATGGATTTCCCTTCTGCTGCCTCTGCCTCAGTGGACAAGACCTCCTTCCAAAAATCTCTCCTAAGATTCTGGCAGGCACAGCTCCAGAACTGAGCTATGCTGGCTCAGGAATTCTGGGAGTTGAAGTCCACAAGTCATAAAAGAGCCAAGGTTTCCCTTCTGCCTTTTTCAGAGAGAGAAGCTCTGAAGGTCATTAGAATCAATTGTCCTGGAAGGACAGGGGTCATCTTCCACACACTCAGTGAATTTCAGCTGGAGGTAGAAAAACGGGCAGTGGCTCAGGCTGAAGAGGCAAATTGTGTGGGCCACATCACACACATGGACAACAAATGTCTACAAGTATAGCTCCCCTTGAGTATCACCTCAACTAATCCTTATTTTCTCCCACCCCATAAGCACTCCCCCCCATACACAATCATATTAATTTTTCACAGGTCATGCTTAACCTAATCAGGCAACTTCAAGGGCTCATTTAAAGAAGAGAAAAGGTCAGGTCTCCCTTCAGAGCCATAGGTGGAGCACCCATGCTTCAAGACAAAATTTCATTTATTTGTAATTAGAAATAAATATTTCACAATATATAATTACATATTGTTTTGTGATTAATCACTATGCTTTAATTATGTTCAATTTGTAACAATGAAAATACATCCTGCATATCAGATATTTACATTACGATTCATAACAGTAGCAAAATTACAGTTATGAAGTAGCAACGGAAATAATTTTATGGTTGGGGGTCACCACAACATGAGGAACTGTATTAAAGGGTCGCGGTATTAGGAAGGCTGAGAACCACTGCTTTAACTGTTCTTCCCATTGTTTGGGTCTGATTCTTGATTTGGAGTTCTTTTCATGCTTTGCATGTACAAATCTATTTTGAAGATTTGAACAAACATTGCTTCCATTAAGTCCTGAGCAGAATTATTAAAATATTTTCCATGGGTTTTTGTTGTTGTTGTTCTAGCAGGATCAGCAGCTAGGCGGCTTTTAAAGTTTACTGCTGCCAAGAGGAATAATAAACTTTCTTTTTACTTTCCCCCCCATTTTTGGAGGGGTGAGGGGGGGATAAGCCTATTTCACTCTGTGGCATTTTGTCTAGGACTGCAGATGTTTATGGTATGGAAACATACAATAAGATTATCCTAACTTATCCACTTTTTCTTCACTCATATCTTTGTGAAAAATGGGCTGGAGACTTCTAACAACTGCGGCTGTGGAATTTCCTGCCATATCAAGACTGTTTCAAGAGAGCAAAAATTGATCAGTTCAACAGTTCACTGTTCTTTCAAAATGTACGTTTTGCATAGAGTACTTGCGTCTATCAAAATAATCATTGGCGGCTCTTTTTCCGCTTTTTTCTAAGGTAAGCGTTGCTTGTTATTTCTATACTTAAATTGTGTCTAATTCTGATCTGCTGGAATGATAGAGCCTTGTTTCGGGCCAGCAAGTGCTTGGTGTTCTCATGAGCCTTTGTTAGGATGTGGGTGTTGGAAATGTAAACAAACTGCTGTAGGTCTTTTATGATGAAGGCACAGTCAGATGACACTGTCCTGAATGTTCAATGGGAGCTGTTTGGAAAGCGTTTGCAAAGCTTGTGGTATCGTTTTACTGGTGACCCGAGAAAACAGCAATGAACTGGCTAAATAAACGGGTAGTAAATGTATCCTATCTTCAGTTGTAAGCAAAATCTATCTGCTAGTCTAATTATGACTCATCAGATAAATATGTTTCCTACATAGGAAAAGCTTGCTTTTATATTAAACCTGAGTGGCCCTTAAAATAGGTAATTATTTTCACTAATAAAGGGAACATGCCTGAGGTACTCCTGAAATTAACTAATTTGAATTAAAGACCCTATTGTGGGATCTAAAAACAAAACAAAACAAAGGTATTGAGAGTAACAATTGTTTTGATTCCAAAGACTATTAAATAAAGAAAATCTGATTCTGGAAAAGTAATATTTTTTGTGGTCATTCCATAGAATTGAGCATCTATTATTACTTGTTTAATTCTTAAATTCCTATGGCCAGAAGTTTCAATATTTTCGTACAAAACAAAGTGCTCTCTGGTAGGCCTTAGCAGTATAAACTATTCAGCCTGAAATCTTTTAGCCAGTTTTATTGTGTCATGAATCCACTGCCCACCATCACGTCTCTGGATCAGGCACCAACCTGTAGAAATTCAAGTAGGAACATCCTCTCTATAAGCTGATTTGGAACCATTCCCATTACCCACCTCACAATCTGGGTCTATTTTTACAAAAGGGAGGACCCCAAAACATATTGTTATTTCTTTCAGTATCTTTGTACTTTGTATTGTACACTTTATATTGTGACCCCCTGCATCCCTTTGATCTCACTAGAGTTTCAACTGTGTTGGATTGAACTTCTAGAAGCATCAGATGTATCCATTTTGCATAGCTAAATGTCTATGGCAGTGATGGCGAACCTTTTAGAGACCGAGTGCCCAAAACCTGGCCTGCCCCCAGCCCGTCCTGCTCTGCCCGCCTACCCCCACCCTGCTCTGCCCTTACTCTGCCCATCCTCAGAGCCATCCACGGCCCGCTGATTGCTGATCGCCCAGGCGGCCCTGCAGCACCATAGTGGCCATGCCCTCCGCCCACGTCCTTGCAGCATCATCTGCTACCCAGCTGCCATGTGCTTGGCTGCGCTGCTCTGTGCGGGCCGGACCCTGGGGTGTCTCTCCTCCAGGGGGGCTGCTGGTGAGGAGGGGACTGTGGGGGGAGGCAGGGGTGGGGCGATGGCATGTGTGCCTACAGAGAGGGCTCCGAGTGCCGCCTCCGAGTGCCATAGGTTCACCACCACTGGTCTATGGAAATTTTCAGTCATCCAGGTCATGGTTGTCCAAAAGGTGCCTTTTCAAAAAGCAGCTTGAACTTTGTTTTTCTTGAAGATGTTTTGCTTCTCATCCAAGATGCTTCTTCAGTTCTTCATTTTAGCCTATTGAACACTAGGGACATTAGGAGCAGAGGCAGAAAACAAGGATTCTTTTTCATTTCTCCCTCTGTCTTTCTTTTGCTTCTCTCTAATTGAAAGCTAAAACTTTTGGTTCTCCCTTCCAGCTTCTTGTTTTTCCTCTCTTGGGTAGAAAACTAAGATATGCAGTTTTTCTCTTGGAACATGTAACCATCAAATTCACATATTCTTTGGTCTTAAGCATCTGTCTCTAAATACTTTCAATGGGATTCGTCCTATTCCTTCCATAAATGCATCCTGTTGTTAATAGGAACTCTAAACAATATTTTTCTTATAAGCTTGATCAGCTTTGAACTTCTTTAGGAGCTTCCATCCAGAATGCCGATCAATTACTTCTATCCCTTTCCTCCTAGCAAATTACTCCTAGAGGTGTAATTGCTGTGGAATAGCAAAAAAGGTGTGGCAATTTTACCTGGCACACTTTACAATGGAGTTCAGTTTTAAAATGAATGAAACAAATTAAAATTTCATTATGACAATGGAAGAAGGAAGATTAGAAGGGCATGCCATTTTTTAATGAACCCATACTCTAGACCAGGGGTAGGCAACCTCGGCTCTTGGATGACTCGTGGACTTCAACTCCCAGAATTCCTGAGCCAGCCATGCTGGCTCAGGAATTCTGGGAGTTGAGGTCCACGAGTCATCCAAGAGCCGAGGTTGCCTACTCCTGCTCTAGACCTAAAGACAGGAAGCCCTTAAGAAATGTTAACAACTTCAACAACTTGTGTTTCTCCTGCAGAAACCTCAACAGGACAATGCAGGCTGTTCACTTCAAAGTAAATATATATAAGGTTACCAACTTTTTTACAATGAAAAGGAGGACACAAATAAATTGAAGAAAAAAATATCGTAAATAAAAGAAACATTTTATTCATTGCAACAATAATACAGAATACACTATAATATGATAAATGCATAATAAAAAACATTTGTAACAATAACATTTTATATTGTAATTATGCTTACATGCCTCGCCCCTGCCCGCAGCCACCCTGCCAGCACTGCTGCCCCGCCGTGTAGAGCAGGCCCCGCGGCTCCCAAAGCACCAGCTGTGCCAGCTCTGGCCCTCGGGGGACAGCCTGCCATCAACACACCCCGCCTGCAGCCGCCCCGCTAGCACCACCGCCCACCCTGCGCAGCCCCATGTAGAGCAGGCCCCGTGGCTCCCACAGTACGGGGGGCAGTCAGTCACTGCCATCTCTCACACCCCTGCCCGCAGCAGCCCCGCCGCCCCTGCCTCTTGCGCCCACAGCCATTATTGCCCTAGAAGGGCCGAAGATCAAGAGAAAGTTACCGTGGTGTTGCCGCTCTAGTCTCCTCCAGGTATCTTCAGGACTAATTAGGAGATGATATAGTTGCGTAGCAGGGAGGGGTGCAAAGTTCCTGCCAATTCCTTCCGAAAAAATCTCAAAACTTATCTTTGCCGGCAGGCCTGGGGATGATTGTGGATTGACTGATGAATATGAGTGAGAGTGAGTGGGGTTTTATTTTATTTTTAAATATTTCTTGTTTGGGTTTATATTGTATTTATTGTTTTATATATATGTTGTTTGCTGCTCCGAGTCTTCGGAGAGGAGCGGCATATAAGCCTAAACA
The DNA here is from genome assembly GCA_034064705.1 of Bothrops alternatus. Classification (NCBI taxonomy): domain Eukaryota; kingdom Metazoa; phylum Chordata; class Lepidosauria; order Squamata; family Viperidae; genus Bothrops; species Bothrops alternatus. The sequence goes on along the minus strand of JARGCV010000052.1, from coordinate 6,446,714 downwards.
AACAAACAAATAAATAATTCACCTTCGCTGCAGACAACTTGCATGTGCAAAGTTTGCCAGCTGGGTGTTTTGGCGCGCTCAGCAGCAATTCCTATTGGCTTTCGAAAGCCAATAGGGGGAGTAGCACAGCTCATGCAAAAGTTGAAAAAAAAAACCATCAAAAAAAGGTGCTGGAATGCCGTTCTGAGCATTCTATGAGGGGAAAAAAGCCCTGCGGATTAGTCTTCAAATATCGAAAAAGAGGACATGTAGGAGGACACTTTTCGAGGGAGGACAGAACTTACAAAAGGAGGACTGTCCTCCCTAAAGGAGGACGGTTGGTCACCTTAATATATAAATACTCAGTGCAGAGATAATCACCTTGAAGCTAAAAGCCAATGGCTACTGCCTCTCCTGTGTGTTCAAAATTTCCATCCTAAACCCCAGAGATCCTTTGTCTGTAGCCAAGCTCTACACAGCTTACTGCTTATCAGAGAAGGACTCAATTCTTACATATTACAGTTACAGTTATTACAGTTACCGTACATATTACAGTTAAGAACTGAAGGACTCCGTTCTTACATGTTAAAGTTAATGAAATAAAATAGATAATAAGAGTTTTATCCACACTGTTCTGTTACCTCCTTGCTTGAATTGGCTTTCAAGTATTTTTCAACGGCAGGAATGACTGATGTTGCTGTGTGCAAACACTGTAAACAGGACCTCTAGGAATGTTTTCCTGCCATGGTTTTCAAATACTCTCTTAGTTTTTATGTTGCCTTGAGCATTCCTGTCCATCTGGGTTAGCGCTCTTTTAGAAGCTATAATAACGCCAACAGTCCATTGGCCTTTTTGTAGAAGCACAAATATCCCCTTAGCAGAGTCAACACTTACCACAATCTTTATGTGTGCCCTTACTAGTATTCCTATAATGTAATGCAACGATTGAACATTTGCTTTGAAAATAGAAGATTTTGGCTTGAACCCCAATAGAATGTTGTTAATTACCTCTTTTCTTTCCTTTTCTTTTCCCTGTGCTGTTTTTATTTTTTTTTCTCAACGTGAAAACTTTTTATTTCAAGTGATAGGAAAAATTATAAAATAGTGCACGACTAGACTTTTTTTTTTTAAAGCTCATAGAAAAGTAGGTGGGTCAGAAAAAGAAAAATAGTAATAAACATTTTTGTTACAACTTTCCTCCCGCCCCTTTCAACCCTGGCTGCGCTATTGTTGGACCTATTAGCATCAGCAACAGTATCAGGGGCTTATTTACATACTGATTGTCCAATATGCTTTCATTTGCCATTCTTAATCAGAAAAAGAGATTGGTTTCAATGAAAGAAAGAAAGAAAGAAGGAAGGAAGGAAGGAAAACAAAATCAAAAGAAGCATATAATCTAATAGGCATTTAGAAACCAGCGGGAGCTGATTTCACTTCACTTCTGCTGTGAAAGTGGCAATTCTCCAACAGAGGAAATTCAAAGGCAAACTCCAGCACAAAACTGTTTTTTAGAGCTAGTTGACAATTTTTATTTTAGCTGTTTAGGCATGACTATAGCGAATTATTTCCTGTCTCAATATAGGCATAAAGTAACCCAGAAAAACAATAAGAATGATTGTATTATCCTTATATACTCATATGACACAATTGCATAAGTATGCCACACAGAATATAATGTAAGCTTATTCCACAGCCAGTCTGTTATTTTTCATGGTGGATCTGAACAAACTTTATTTGCTACTCTCCAAATGGACTGCAACTCCCAGAAGTCCTAAAGCTGCACATCCTACAATTATGTGTAAAACTAGCAATAGCATTTAGATCAGTGGTTCTCAACCTTTCTGAGGTTGAGACCCCACTTGCCACGCCCACGCGCGCCATGACCCCGACCTGGGGGCGCGCGTGTGCGCGCGCACGCAAAAAAAATATATATTTTTTAAAAAATAAAAAAAACAAAATGGCGGCCGCGACGGGTGGATCTGCGCATGTGCGGATTGGCCCATCACACGTGCCACGCATGCACGCATCCGCCCGTCGTGGGCCACCATTTTGGTTTTTTAAATTTTTTTTAAAAAAAAATAAAAAAAAATAAAAAAAACAAACAAAATGGCGGCCGCGACGGGCAAATCTGCGCCTGCGTGGATCGGCCCATCGCACGCACCGCGCATGCGCAGATCCGCCCGTTGCAGTCCGCCATTTTTGTTTTTATTTTATTTTATTTTTTTTAATTTTTTTTAATGTTTTTTTATTTTTTTTAATTTTTTTCCCAGCGCAACGGGTGGACCTAAGCGTGCGTGGCGCGCGCGCACCAAAAAAAATAAAAAAAAATAAAAAAAATTAAAAAAAATTTAAAAAAAAATAAAAAAAATTTAAAAAAATAAAAATAAAAAAAACAAAATGGCGGCCGGCAGTGCCCGGCGACCCCCGCGAAATGGTCACACGACCCCAAATGGGGTCGCGACCCCAAGGTTGAGAACCACTGACTTAGATTTATATACCGCTTCACAGTGCTTTACAGCCCTAAGTGGTTTACAGAGTCAGCATATTGCACCCAACAACCTGGCTCCTCATTTTACCCACCTCAGAAGGATGGAAGGCTGAGTCAACCTTAAGCCGGTGAGAATCAAACTGCTGACAATCGGTAGAATTAGCCTGCAGTACTGCATTCTAACCGCTGAGCCCCCACAGTTCAGTGATACAGTTGATAATGTAATAAAGAACATTGATCTATATTTGAGGTTACTGCTGCGGGGATATTTGCTCTCTTTAGGTCACTTCCCTCCCTGGCCATTTGCTTTGGACTGCAGGGGAGCTAGGGAATGTAAATTGTGCAGAAGTATCTGCGCACACAGTATCTGACCATCATGTTCCAAAACATTGTCAGGTTCCAAAACATTGCCAGTCTTATTAGATCTTAAAAAGTGCTGGGCCTGTGAGACAAGACTACTCCTAAGAGAACACTAGTCCTGTTCTGCCAAGAAGGCAGACTTGGGCAGAACAGACAGTTTCCCAGGCAGACTGGGAAAGACAGTCAGGTTCTGTCAGCTGTTGTTTTGGATCCTGTGCATTACAGGTTTTCCATTACTTCTGCCAACAAAGTTTTTTTTTTAATCGTAGTCTTTAACTGTCTAACTGTCCAAGGCAGCACTATTTCAACTTCTTCTATTCATTTGGCCTACTGTTGGGCCTAACATTCTTTAAAAAAATAAACCTCCCTACATCTCTGTTCAGAAATAGGCCAAATGGCAGATGACAGATAGTAGTATCTACAGAAGTGTGTGTGTTTGTGTCTGTCTGTCTGTCTGTCTGTCTGTCTGTCTGTCTGTCTGTCTCTCTCTCTCTCTCTCTCTCTCTCTCTCTCTCTCTCTCTCTCTCTCTCTCTCTCTCTCTCTCTCTCTCTCTGTGTGTGTGTGTGTGTGTGTGTGTGTGTGTGTGTGAAAGCCAGGTGCTCAAATCTCTGCCCCCTTTTATATGTGTACAATGCATACAATCCTGTCTAAAAGGAGTAGGGGTTTTTTATAGGCTGGTCATGCTTGTCATTTTGACATCATTGACCCTTCCTTGAAGATACCCCTGATTCTAGATGTGAAACACCTGTGCTCCTGTGACCTGTTAGGAGTCTAACCTGGCAATTCCACAAGTCCCTGCCTGTTTTCACTCATTCCAGGGCAATCCCGCGTGAAAGACCACAGTTGGTGCTGCTTTTTCCACTGATGCTGGATATGAATTTGAAATTAAGCTAGAGGAATTCTCAGTTGTTTTCTTTAATTTTCCAGTTTGGGGGGGGAAGGACTGCATCGCTTGTGAGCCTCCTTCCTGTTCTGTCTGGCCCCTCTCAGCTCATTAAAATCCACATAAATATGTCTTTAAGAGGTTTATTTAACACATTTCAAAAGAATTCACTTCAAAGCACGCTGCTGGCATTTTGCTGGCAGAAACAGCCAAGTCTCATTTATTTACATTTAGATTAAAACATGCTCCTTCCACACCTTCCAATTAACTCACTCTTTCTTTATCACATTGTCCAAGGCCTCATTATTCTCCCGTAGATTTCCAAAACATCAGAAGACTGAATTCAAACGCACGGCTCCAGATATCAGGCTACTCCTTGATTAACATTGCTCGTGACAAAGGCGTAGTCTCTCTGTCCCCTTCTAATATAGTTTCCGATACGTCACTTCCCCCCATTACTTCCTTTTCCCACTTAACTGACACCTTCGCTTATCAAACCTTCGGAATCTCGGATCAAGCCATCTATCTTCTTGCTCCAAATCTGACCCCTCACTTTGCGAATCTGACCCAGACTGCCTGTAAATCTCCTCCCTGTCTGTCTCAGCTGCCGGGAGGGGAAAATACCCAGAGGGGCCTGGCTGCTCTTCCTCGGCTGCCGGGAGGGGAAAACACCCAGAGGGGCCTGGCTGCTGATCCTCATCCTCTGATACTTCCCAAGCTGGTCTAGGGACACTCACAACACTTCCTGAGGCAGAATAGGGTCTAGCAATGAGGGCAGTGCAAAGCACATTGGTATACTTTTCTGCCCATTTGCAGATTGATGATAGGAAGCTCTTTAAACCTAGCTATCTGGCTGAGTCTTTAGATTTCTGGAAAATTTAAGTTGCTTGGTGTTTCCTTCTATTCATTAGAATTCTGCTCTGCAGGCCTTCTGGTCTTTGCAAACTCATTATGGGGACAAAGAGGGGTGAAAAACAAGAGTCCCCAACCTCAGAGCACATTCATCAACCTCTCCACTCTGTCTAGTTCTCTTTTCTTCTAATGGCTGCGTTGGCAGCTTATCTTTGGCTGCGTTCCCAGAGACAATACAGAGCAAAAAAAGTCAATGCCATAGAATCCAATTACCCGACTAATTAAACTTTGGAGCCACCTTACTGAAAGCTGTTCTTTCGTCCCGGGACATTTGACTAGAATTCCCCCATATTTTGTTTTGTAAAATTAGTGCGCGGAGATGCCAGTTCTTCTTTATGGCTCTTTTAACTGAAACACCAACAATGAGAAAGTAACACATTTTAAAAATGTTACCATCTCCAAATCATGCTATTTCAATAGAATAAATTATTTCTGTTGCACTGAAAGGACCTTTTATCTTCTACGTTGGTAAAAAGAACCTGCTCGCTTCTTGAGAAATGATGTGAATAAGTTCAACTGGAAGAGCAGATCATACGCCATAAAAGTAACGGGGTTCTAGAAATAGGAATCCCCTCTATTTCCTTTCAAAATAACGAGCTGTTTTCTTTAGAATTTTTTTAAAACTAAGTTTTTCCCACATCAAGGCTCTAAGTAAAGAAAAGAAACTAGTAACAGAAAATGGCCATTAATTCCTCTCTGCTTCCTTACTTTTAAATAGTTGAAAGGATCAATTGCCCTTGACATGGGGCATTTAAAATCCTTGCCTTTGACTTTATTACTCATGGAGGTGAAGGAAAAGAGTTTTTTTTAGAAAACCCCAAATTATATAATTTATTTTTTCCCCTCCCCCCCAAAAAAAATCCTCCCACTTTTGGAAATAGAAATTCTGTCCTTTACTAAAGAAAAAGCAGCTGTCTGAACTCAACATGGCTAATTTGATTAAAGCAAGCAACTCTTCAAGTAAAGAAGAGAAATCATTTGGAAAATGAGATGAAAGATGCTACTAAGGGTATATTTTAGAATAGTTGGCCCAGAATATTTAAAAGGAGATCTGACTTTTGGTATCCCCCTCTCTTGAATCCTGTCATTTCCCTTGTATGTAAACTCTACACAGGAAAAGGTGGAGTAGGTAGGAATGCAGTAACTCTCTGTCTCCCCCTCTGTCTGGTTTCATCTCACCCTGACAAGATAATTTAGGGAAGATATTTGGTAATAGGAGTAAGTCTGTTCTATCTTCCCAAGATTTTAGGGCAGGACAGGGCAGGGCAGAGCAGAGCAGGGCAGGGCAGGGTAGGTATCAATGTTTTGTAATTTGTGTCAGTGTTCTATTTTGTCCAGACAATTCAGCCACAGAAGAACATGGAATAATAAAGAAGAATATTTGTAGCTCAGGGATAAAATAAGGGGCCCTTGACATTCCCTGGTTATTTTCTTGCAGACGTTTCATCACCCAAACCAGGTAACAACATCAGTACACAGATGATGTTACCTAGTTTAGGTAATGCAACATCTGCAAGGAAACAACCAAGCTCAGAGAGTACCAAGGACCCTTCAGAACATGGAAACCTAGAGGACTTTGGATAGAAGTGGCAAAAATTACCTCAGTTTGATTTATTACTTATTTTTGTTCATTAAAAATGTTAAATTGCCCACAGTTGCAACTCTATTAAACATATTCTTCAAAACATATTTTTAAAAAAAAACACCAACCCACAAAACTCAAACATCCTCAAATAACACAATCGGAATAATTTGTCCATGGCTGCAGCATCAGCATGAGGTGATTCAGAAAGGTTGTATTTGGTTACTAGTTGGAGATAGAACAGAAAGGAAAACCGTGTTTGAATTCCTTGGGTCAGGTGGTCAGGGAGAGAAAGCAGTGCCTAGCAATGTTTTTTTTGTTGTTGTTTTTTTTTAAATCAAGACATGATGATTGACTTAATAATGATGACTGGTTTGTAGGGAAAAGGTTAAGTTATTTCCATCCAAAAGAGCTTGCAGTTAGTATAATAAGAATGAGCTGCTATGAGCTGGGAAGGGCGGGTGGGTTGCACATTCTTGTAATGCTAAACCATGAGTGGGCCCCTTGCAGAAACCAAGCTGGAAAAAAGAAAGAGAAGGAAAGGGTAACCAACTCTCCTCCCTTTTGGTTCTGAGTCTAACAAACACAATCCACAACAGAAGAAAAAGTTCCAATCCCTTTACTAAACAGCAATTTGGTGTTGTGTCTGTATACGGCCCCTGTCTTGTATTAGTAATATGCGAGTCTTTTTATATTTATATGTAACTTTGCATCATCATCATAATTAGCAAATAATTTTTCCTGCATCTGCTCCAAACCCTTGCTACATGGACCTGTAGAGATTTGGGGTTCTTTGTGGCCATGTCACAGTATCTCTCATCAGACAGAACTTTTTTGGGGGGGAGGGGGGGAAACTTGCTTTCTAATGATGAGGTAACTACTGTAAACTTTTCCCAAAGTTGTTCGGGGTTGTTATTAACTACTTGGAAATATTTCACCTACCTTATTATATTTTAATCAGATATGGCTTTTTAGAGAAAGAGTTGTAAATGTTTGGGTTCTCTTTGAATCAAGAGAATATTTTCATAGTTTAATGTTTTACGGATGGCTTTATTGAAGGAGAAAATTACAAATGCAGAAAGTAACTATTGCATTCATGTAGGATGTCATTCTGATAGTTCCCCTTTTCAGATGACATTAGCTTTTTATCCTGACTCCTGAACTGACTCTAACCCACTATGAAAAATGTAATAGCAATTTCACCTATTTTCCCCCAAACAAACCAAGAGGGTCTATAAAAAATATTGTAGCCTAGAAGAAGTGGAGAAATAGAGCAGTTAGGGCTCACTATTCCAGTGCTATGACTATTTGGGCATCTGGGATTTGAATCAGCTTCTAGAAAGAATGGACAACTAATCTTGCCACTAAGTCCTATGTTCTAAAGCAGAGGTGGGGAACGACTTGTAGACTTCAATTCCCAGAATTCCTGAGCCAGCATAACTCATAAAAGGGCCATCATTCCCCATCCCTGTTTTAAAGCAAACAGGCTTTGTGTTTTATAAAAGTTAGTTAGATAATTATTTCAAGTGCTTGCTTCTAGAGGAGAGCCCAGGCTTTGATTCAGATTGCCTTATGTATTTCTTTTTTAATTTTGTTTTGGATTTCACTCCAATTCTCCTATCACTTTTTGTTCCTCCTTGTCTCCTAATTTCTTCAAATTCCCACCTTCTTGTTTTGCTTTTTACTAAAATAATAGCAATAGCACTTAGACTTATATAGCACCCCATAGTGCTTTACAGCACTCCCTGGGTGGTTTACAAATGTCAGCATATTGTCCCCAACAATCTGGGTTCTCATTTTACTGATCTTGGAAGGACGAAAAGCTGAGTCAACCTTGAGCCAATCGGGATCAAACTCCTGGCTGTGGCAGAGTTAGCCTACAATATTGGACCATGGCTCTATAAAATAAAACATAAACAAGGGAAAAACAAAAAAAATATAAAACATATCTCCAATGAAGAGTTTTTCCTGATGGACAGTTCATAATGCCATCCACCAGTTTGAGTCAGTAGAAACCTATGCTACAGCATTGAATATGCTGCTATCATCAGCCAATGTAGGTGGCAGCTTGGAATGCAAATGAACTACCAGTCAAATTGCCCAACTAATGGGATGCAGGCATGGAGGAGGATGCATAGAGTAAAGTGGGAGTACTAAACACAACTCCTCATCCATTGCTATGATCTGTCAGTCAGACTGTTTCTGAAACTAGCACTCTTCTAAAATAGTACTAAACCTCCACTCAAAAATAGCACAAAGGGAGCGATCCTGGATTAAATAAGAGAGCAATTAATAATGAAAGCACGTCTATTTCTGATTACTGCCATAGGGGAATCTAAAGTTTGGCGATTCTAACCTGGTGGCCTAGAGTGAGCTAAGAGTGTGGACATGAAAAAAAATAGTTGCTGCTTCAAAGCTTGAGCAATTGAAAGCAATTTCCACCAACTGTGGACTTGAGGGGACAAGATGAAGGACATGTTAGGAAGAAGAAGAAAAAAGGTTGAGGGGACACGATGCAGAGCCCTAAGTGGTATACTATATTCCCATGGTAAATCTGGAATATATAACATAAGAGAGGAGTTGGTATTTACAGTGTCTAATCCTCTGCTGATATTAAAAGAGATTCTAAAAAAAACCAAGCATTTCTAGAAACAACAGACCAGTGGTATCCATGGTTTATGCGTGTGTGTCTTTCAAGTATCCAGAGAGCAATGTTTGCTTTTGCTGAAGGTGAAATGCAGTCAGCGATTTCATGGATCAAATATCATTTGAAAAGAACAGTAGGGGAAAAGGTTATTTTAAGGATTTTCTATTTAAACGAAAATGAAATATTTATGTAGCAGGCAGGCTTCTTGAACAGAGGGTGGAAATGAGTGTTCATGGAGAGCCGCTTCTCTAGTCCTTTAAGTGGGTAACGCACCCAGGTACAGAGATGATGTGAAGTTCATGAGATCCTTCTCCCCATTTCTGTACTTAACTCTGAGATCACATTTTTATATGGCAAATTAGTTCTCTATTCCACCACACACACACACCCCGTAATATTACAAGTAGTCCTCGACTTACAACCACAATTCTGAGCCCAGAATTCATGTTGCTAAGTGAAAAAATTGTTAAGTGATTTTTGCCCCATTTTATGACTTTTCTTGTGACATTGTTAAGTGAATCATTGCTGTTCTTTAATTAGTAACACGGCTGTTAAAAGGATCCGGCTTCCGCATTGACTCAGCTTGTCAGAAGGTTGCAAAAGATGATCATAAATATGATCATAAATCACAATGATTTATGAACCAGTTGCCGAGCATCTGAATGTAAATCACATGACCCTGGGAATGCTGCAATGATCATAAGTGTGAAAAATAGTCACAAGTCACTTTTTTCAATGCCGTCATAACTTCAAACAGTCACTCAACGAACTGTTATAAGTCGAGGACTTCCTGTATTGTAACTGTGGAAGTCAACCTCGAAAGAGTAAATAGAGCACACAGTGCCATATCATGAAGAAGTGCTAGTGTGTGTAATGTCTCAAGATAGAATAGAGCTGGAAGGGACCTTAGAGGTCTTCTAGTCCAGCCCCTGCTCAAGCAGGAGAACCTATACCATCTCAGACAGTTGATTGACCAGTCTCTTCTTGAAAATTTCCAGCGATGGAACGCCCACGATTTCTGGGGGCAAGCTGTTCCACAGTTAACTGTCCCCACTGTCAGGAAGTTTCTCCTTAATTCCAGGTTGCTTCTCTCTTTGATCAGTTTCCAACCATTGTTTCTTATCCTGCCCTCTGGTGCTTTGGAGAACAACTTGACCCCCTCTTCCTTGTGGCAGGCCCTCAAATACTGGAATACTGCTATCATGTTTCCCCTATTTCTTCTTTTCTATAGACTAGCCAAACCCAACTCCTGCAGCCATTCTTCGTATGTTTTAGTCTCATCTTAGTTGCTCTTCTCTGAATTTTTTCCAATTTTTTTTGGGATATGGTGACCAAAATTGGCTGCAGTATTCCAGGTGTGGTCTTACTATGGTTTTATAAAATACCGTAGTACTAATACCTCGTGATCTTGATTCTATGCTTCTGTTTGTATTAGGCTTGTATTAGGTTTTTTGGCTGCTGTTTATGTAGATATGTAGGAAACATATTTTTTTTTGTTTATAAAACAAAGCAATGCAAAACAAAACAAGTGTTTTTAAGTATTTTGTTTTAAATATATTTCTGCAGTTTAAAATGTTCTATAATATGCCCAAGGAACTTTAATAGTGTGCGTGAGTGAACTGAAACCTCAGATTTGCTGGCCATGCTCACTTTATGGATGTTACATTACACATCCAAAAATGAGCAAAATACTCCCTAAAGATAATCCTTAATTTACAACGGCAATTGGGACTGAAAAATGTCATCATTAAGTGGTGCGATTGTGAAGCGAGGCATCATGTGACCACACCCAATTTTATGAGCTTGTTTACCATGGTTGTTAAGCAAGACCCATGTGATCATGATTTGCAGTCTTCCCTGCCAGCTTTCCTATTGACTTTGCTGGTCAGAAGCCAGCTGGGAAGGTCACAAATGGTGATCCTGTGACTGCTAGAGGCCGCAACTATTATGTATACATCCGAATTGTAATCATGTGACCACAAGGATACTGCTATGAGAATAAATGCAAAGACTGGTCATAAGTCACTTTTTCAGCACCATCATAACCTTGACCAGTTGCTAAATGAATGGTTGCCTTGGTATAATAACCTAGAACTCCATAAACCAGAAATAGACTATGTAAGATGTTCATAGAACCCAAGAGATAACTATGCAACTTTATCAAAATGGTTTTAATATATCTATATATTTTGATTATTATTAACGTATGCCACCCAGAGTCAATCAATCAATTTATTATTGCAGCCAAAGGCCAACACATAAATTAAACATTCAAATAAAACAAAACTAAACAGAACCAACAGAAGAAGACATAGCAATATGTTACAATTAATGATATAAACAACGGGTGACCAAGGTCTGCCTAGTTTTACAGACAGAGTATAACAAAAACTAGCTAGCTTCAGAAAAACTGAATCACACTGACCTGACAATAAAAATACATTGAGTATAGTCATATGCTGGATAAAAACATGTAATAAAATTAATTATAAAGGATTATTAAAAAGACCTAAAATGTTTATTTATGTTTCTGGTGAATCCCCAGTGCTGCTGCGCAGAATCTAGCCACCTGTGCTGTGATCACTGCCTGCTCATCTTTAAGCAGCCACTGGAGATAAATACTGTCTGAACGACCAGGATACCTATCAATTATGGGGAGGATATGGTTTTTCTGAATAGCTCTATAGAAAGAACATCGAAAAAGTATGTGTCCAATGGTCTCCACCTCTCCTGAGTCACAGGAGCAGAGTCTTTAAGCCAGCAGTTCTCAACCTGTGGGTCGCGACCCCATTTGGGGTTGAACGACCATTTCACGGGGGTCACCAAACACCGCAGTCCGCCATTTTTCCCCCTTTGTGATGCGGGCTGTCGCGCCGTGCATGCGCGATGCGGGCCCGCCGTTTTTTTGGGGGCGGCCATTTTTTTGGTCCGCCATTTTTTCCCCTTTGCGATGCGGGCTGTCACGCCGCGCATGCACGATGCGGGCTGGGGTCGAGCCCCGGAAAAGGTTGAGAACCGCTGCTTTAAGCCAATGGTGCCTTTTTATACTTGCCATACAGGTCGGCCAATGGAAATGCATAGCACCGTGCAAACGAGAATGCTTTACGGTGGTTTACTGACTCCAACTGACTAAGATACCTGGCAGGTGTAACCACGTATCTAATAGAGTCTGGGGCCAGAAACAGCAGAGCTATACATAAGTCCGCTTGCCTCTCGATGTCCTCTACCCTTTGACACAAGGTTTGTTTTGCTTGGTCATAGTCCAATTTGAGAATTGAGGCTGACGAGAAGCCTAGTTTGGCAAGGTTGGACTCGACTGCCTTGATCCATGAAGAGGAGAATTTATCTTGTACAATTAGTGGAGCAAGGCCTTGCAGAAAGCAATTAAGCCTTAGCCAGATGTTTAAGGAAGCTATACAGATTCTTGCTTCGACTTTTATCAATCCTGTCTCCAGGCACAAAAGTGCATTTGGGACACAGCATGGCATCTGGAGAATTGTTCTGATAAATTTGGATTGAACTCTTTCCAGTGGTGTAAAATACAAAGCTGAGGGTCCGAGCAAGGTCCCGTAGAGAAGCTGTGCTAGTGACTTGGCCAGAAAAAGCTTAATTGCAGCTGGAACATAGTGTCCTCCCTTTGTGCGGAAAAAATTAAGAATGGCATTCACTGATGGTTGGCCAGAGGCAGCCGTGTATTCTCCATGGGCTTTTTGTGAGTCAGTGGCATGGATGACCACCCCTGGGTACTTAAAGGTGGTTATCTGCTCTATTTTGTGGCTATTTAAATACCATGAGTACCGTTTTGGCCTTTTTGCAAAAGCCATAACCTTTGTTTTCTTATAATTTAAGTTCGTTTTTTTATATTTGCAATACTGGACAAGGGCTCGCAAGGCTCTTTTAAGGCCAACTGGAGTCCTGGAGAGAATCACAGTGTCATCTGCATAGAGCAGCAGAGCAATGCTTTGGTCACCCTGTCAAAAAACATCAGAAACTAGCAAGAAATTAACATCACGGTAATCTATAAACCAACAAAACTTATCCAAACCATCCTAAGCAAAGACCCATGAGCCAAATAAGACAAAACAGGAGTTTCTTACAATATATAATATAAGGATTATGAATAACCATGAGATTGGGCAAACAGGTAGAAAACTGAGAGAATACATCCATGATCATCTTCTGGGAATTAGGAGACACACAATGAAAATTCCTTAATTTCATAACACACTAATAAATCCAACCACAATTTCAACTGGAAAACTATAGACATCTTAGACCAAGCCAGAGCCCAAAATGTAGGAGAATTTCTAGAGCAGGGATGTCAAACTGCTGGCCCACGGGCCGGATGTGTCATGCCAAAACCGCACCTACCCCATTGCTGGCAATGGGGGGAAAAGTCGTGATATGTCATGACACGTCACATGACGTCGCAAGTTTGACATCCGTGTTCTAGAGGCTTAGTACTCTGACGAACCAGCCATTAGCAGATCCATCCATTTAAGAAAGGAAAAAAGAAAGAGAAAGAAAGGAAGGAAGGAAGGAAAAAAGGAAGGAAGGAAACCTAAGTACATCTTTCCTCATCACCTATTAACCAACATCCTCAATAAGCAGAAACTAGCACCAGATAAACAAGAACAAAGAAGAAACAATATCTCACCAAAAAAAATCAGTCAAGGAAGAAACAATTCCCCAATTAAGCCTGATAAGACAAGCTACCACATATAAATAACCAGCAAGCTCCACTCCCCCAGGCAACGATGCTATTACTTAGCCTGGTAATGAAATACTTGTAGGAGGAGACACACAACCTCAGAGAAGTCCAAGAACCCACAATTTAACTCCAAGCTCCATATATTCATATTCAGTGCCATCCAGGGTGGACTAATGACTCAAACTGATTTGTTTTTTGCTCATTAGCCTTTCCCCCTGCCCCTTTCATCTACTATTCTCCTGTGGGAAAATTGGCTTCAAAAGAAACTGCCCTGAAATAGCCACACTTAATTTCCACAACTCAAATGTTACAGGAGGTTTGGTTTGATAAATGTCTTTTTTTTCCCCAGCAGCGTGTACTCCATGTTCTGGAAAGAGAAATATATATTGATGGTTTATGTTTTACCAGAGCCTAGGAGACACAAACTCTTTCCAAAGAAGGGGAAATGTTCAGACTATGGTGGATGTAGAACAGTATTAGTAGCATCAGCTTTTCTCCTTCTTTTGAACTCATGAAAACACTAAAACAAACTCTGTTTGCTTTAACGAGTAGGAAACTTTCATTGGAAGATTGGCAGTGACTTCAATCACTGATATTAACCATTTTAGAAGAGAGAAATCACAGAAGCAACCCATCACAACCCATGCATTCCTGACTTTCTGACTTATTACAACCCATTTTATCTGACTCAAAGCCACATGCCTTGAACAGCTTCCAGTTAGCACAAAGTACAACTCCTCCCTTTGTTACTAAAATATTAATAAATTCTACTTCTCCCCAATGACTACATTCCCCAGATATTTTGGGCTGGGTCTGTCTGAATTAGAGTGGATGATTTCTCACTCACTTAAGCAAATGGCTGAACATTACTAGAAAACTGTAAGGCAACACTTAGAAATACTAAAGGCCACTCAGCAGATATAGATTAATGTGCTTCTGGCAAACAAAAAAGAATAACATCTGCCATATAGAAAAGTAGTAGATAGTCCAGGCAACACCTACTGAAAACACCATGTAAGATTTTTCCAGAACAAAGGAAAGAAAAAATAAATATGGTTCTATGAAACAATACATAGGTATTCATGCCAAATATTAGCAGGACCTTTTAGATATGCACTATTTTGTTCATTAGCAAATGTTTCTACCCCACTTTTCGCTGATAAGCAATCCTATAACTACCTCTGAACTGGTGTAGCTTGTACAAAAAGATTGACAACCCAGCTCCCAATCAACATCATGCTAGCTGGAGAATTCTGGGAGTTGAAGCCCACACATTTTAAAGTTGCCAAATTTGAAAAACACTGATCTAGATTCTGCTATAATGGCTAGGAAAAACAGAAGCGGTAATGCAATGTTACAGATGTATATGTAGCATTACCCTCTCAGGGGCCGCCAAAGCCCAGGCCTTCCTAGCCCTCCCCTTTCAGTCTCGCTCCCAGCCGTGCTCTCAAAACATTGGCAATGATGTCCTTTTAGTGGTAGTTTGCGCGGAGTGAAGAGATAACAGGTTCTTGTCGTCAAGGGGTTTCAGAAACAAAGATGACCAACCCCCAACCACAGCAGTCTGTGTGTGACAGTCCTTAGCAGCTCCAGGCAATTGTGGCAATAATAGTCAGTAGTTTATAGTAGCCATTTGGGACTCAAAAGAAGTGGGAGATCCTCCAGCTACAGGCAGCAGCGGGAAACACAAGCGGGGATGGTCAATGCTCCGCAGCCACAGCTCGCTCCACAGAGGCAGCTCCCCACAGGGTCTACACTTGCACCAGTGATAGTAAGCAAAGTTCAGATGGCCGCTAGTCCCCGAAACCGCAGCGACCAGCCTCTCCTTTCCTTTTGTTGATGCTCGTAGTCCCAGGTCTCTCTATAGCAATTCCCCTTCCCCCCTCCTTTATTGTTAAAATCTGAATCTAACACCCCAGCAAACTTTCTCTCTACCCACTCTCTCTCTTTCCTCCGCTCAGGATATTCCCCCCCCCTGCGGAAGAAGCAATAAAATTCCATTCTCACGCTCTCTTTCCTTCCCTTTCCTTTAGAGAGAGGGAATCAGCTAAAATCCTCAAACTCCTTTTTGGCTTCACCTTGTCTCTCCCTGACTACAGCAACAACCACCCCCACCCCCTTTCTCCTTTTCTTTTTCTCTCCTTCCGTCCGATCCACACCCACTGCGCCCAGATCGGCCACAGCTGTCCAAGCTTCCACTTCCCTCTTTCTGGCTAGGCTCCCGCAAAGCCTCTTGGCCAGCCCTGCTACATTTATATATAGGTAGCTGGATACTAGTGGCATGATACAATAAGGCTCGAGGAAGGTCAAGCACCTAGCATTGTGTAAAGGCTATGGAATGGGAAAAGATAAGGAGGAAACCAAAGGAGATTTTTCATACTTCAAAGTTGGATGAAGCAAATGAGCAAAAACTAATATAGTACATCCAAGATATTGCTGATTGAGAGAGGCTATTTTAAGAGTGCAATTTAGTGGAGTACCATTAAGTCTTTACCATGTGGATTGGTTTATTTAAGTCAGGAATCTTCAAACTTGGCCCTTTTATGACTTGTGGACTTCAATTGCAGAATTCCTCAACCAGGCACGCTGGCTGAGGAATTCTGGGAATTAAAGTCCACAAGTCATAAAAGGACCAAGTTTGAAGACCTCTGATTTAAATTCTCCTTATGATGGAGTAAACCTCATTGCATTCACTTCTGTACTGGTCAGAGCCTAGTTCAAGTAAAGTGTCCATTTCTGGACACCACATTTTAAGATGGATTCAATCAAACTAGATAGAACTTTATAGAAAAGATAGATAGAAATTTATAGAAAATGTGAACAAAAAGCCTGTAAAACCTTCAAACATGTTATCAACAGAAGAAATCTATAATCTAGCCATTACCAGCTCAGAGTGCATGACATGGACTCAATAAGAGAAAGGTAGATTCTGAGTGAACATTAAGAAAAGTGTAAGTAAGATTAGCAAAAATGTTTAAAAATATGTCAGATAGATGTTGGAAATGTAAACATAATACAGGCACGTATTATCATATTTGGTGGACATGCGGGAAGGCAAAGGCTTATTGGAAAAATATACATATGTGATTAGAAAGGATATTGGATGAACAAGTGGATTTTAAACCTGAACTTTTTTTACTAGGCATCATGTCTGAAAAGACTAATAAGCAGAAATTATATTTAATCCTACATATTACCACAGCAGCAAGAATAATTTTTGCACAATATTGGAAGAATGAAGGATTGCCATCAGAGGAAGAAATAATCAGGAAGATTTTGGAATGTGCAGAGATGGACAGATTAACTATGAGGCTGAAAGACAAAGAAGATACAGACTATTATCAAATTTGGAATTTATTCTATTCTTGGTTAGAGAAAAGAAGGAAGGATTAGGAATTGAACATGTATTAGTTTAGCAAATTTCAGACAACTTGTTGATTGGAAAAATTAACATATTGACGAAAAAAATTAATAAAAAAAAAGATTGAAAAAGAAAAGAAAAGTGTAAGAGCAGTTTTGACAATGAACTCAATTACTGAGGGAACTAATGTATTCACTGGATGTATTCACGGAGGTATTGGATAGACATCTGAATTCCTGCATAGAGCAAGGAGTTGGAACAAAGAATTTTAGGGAATCAGTTCTATGAAAAGTCAATATTCCAAAGCTGCAAGTGTTTGTTTATGAGATGTTGCTAGCTTCACCAGATAACCCATGTGTTTGAACTGTATTATCCTATGTTGGTTTGGATAAAATTGATATGTGAATACATTTTTTTTCTTTTGCTACTGATTGCACAGTTTAGTTGTTGAAAGGAAAATTTAATTATTATATCTGAATAGGTAATAATGTTTAGTTAGCCCCATTTAAAGCCTAATTTCTATCTGTAGAAATGAGCAGCAAATGTATAACTGTGAAACAACCACATTTTATTTTAGCAATTCTAAACTGTGTGAGATATACTGTTTGCCCCTGGGAACTTATTCTTACGGTAGCACAAATTTAGTGTAAACAATAATGTCTTATGTAAATGAGGCTTTCTTTAAAGAAAATAACCCATTAATATGCTTAAGTCTTACTGGTTTTGTTTATTTGTAGGTTTAACATGGCAGAAATGCTTCTCTGTTCAGAAAGCTTTTGCTTATTTTCAAACTGGAAAAGGCTCCCATGGAAGGGCACAATTTTGTTTTTCTGTTAGCA
This sequence comes from Bothrops alternatus, assembly GCA_034064705.1. Taxonomy (NCBI): domain Eukaryota; kingdom Metazoa; phylum Chordata; class Lepidosauria; order Squamata; family Viperidae; genus Bothrops; species Bothrops alternatus. Next base: position 6,428,951 of record JARGCV010000052.1, on the reverse strand, counting down.
ATGCTGACATTTCCCATGGTATGTTAACATATAACATTAAGCATTATAAACACACACTGTTTCTGACTGAGATTGCTGGCCTGTATCCTGGCCCTGACATCCTACAAAAAGCAACCTGCAATTAGATTCACATACGAATAGGGAGGTCCTTGACTGTAATAAAGGACTGACTTATAGAACAATCAGACTGGTAAACAGCTGCAGGTTTGGAAAACAGAGGAACTGCCTTCTTAAATCATTTTACAGGTAGATGACAGAGGTTCTCCAGTACCAGAGGGAAAAGACAATCCTTCTCACTCTCCCTGTTTAGTTTTTTGTAACCATTTATCTCACATTAGCTGCAGTAGGAAGAAATCTGTAGGCCCAACTTCAGCGACAGTGTTTATTTCCACCAATATCAGTGACAAATCAAAGGATTGGGGGAAAAATGAATTCCAATAGTTTTCTCAAAGGTTAACATTTGCAGAGATTCAAGGCACCCATTTCATCCATTAAAAGCCTGAAGCTCCCCCAAAAGGTTTTGCCATTTTGAGGCAAAAGACCCTCATTTTGTCTTTAAACCATCCCCAGACACTCCAAGGATCTAAAATTCACTCAAGGTATGTTGTTTCTGCCCATGCTCCCTTTAGCCCAGGGGTGTCAGACTGCCGGGCCACAGGCCGGATGCATCATAGTGAAACTGTGCCCACCCCATTGCCGGCAATGGCAAAAAAGTCACAATACGTCGTGACACGTCACATGACGTTGCGAGTTTGACACCCCTGCTTTAGCCCCTCAGCAGATCACAAGAATGATGTGTGTGACCTCTCAGACCTAAAATGGTTGTCCATTCCTGTATTAGGAGTTGCAATTGTGTGTGTGTAATTCAGGCAATCTACTTATACTAGAGAAAACCGTCCTGAATGTTACTTGCTATTTCATATTCTTATATTTTATTTAAAAATCACTTTTCAACAAGCCTTTCTGATGTCATTTTTTTCCACTGTTCTACAAAAATAAACTTGGTTAAAAGAACTAATACCAAAAATTATTCCTACATATTTGACAGTTATGGAAGTCTTAGAGACTTCAGTCATACAATTCCTACTTGCTGGTTCATGTGAATGAAGAACTGGTGATAGACAAAACTTCCTTAAATATTTCATGTTTCTAACATCCAAGAACTACTAATGGTTATCCAATCATATCACAATGTATTTATTTATTTGTAAGATTTATTAACTCTCCCAGGTTTGATGAGCTCAGGGTAGTTGTATAGACAAGAAAATAAAAATCAATAAATATCTGCTTGCCCTTGCCCTGTTAAAGATTATAGATTCCCCTCCTTTACCACCACACACAGAAAAATTGAAAGATTTCTAAACTGAATCATATAGAAACTTCCTTGAAGAACCATCAGAATCTTAATTATGTGCTAAATTGCCACTTTCAGCCAAATTCTATTATCTGTAATTTAATTTGCCTTCAAATTAGACACTTATTTTTCAAATTTTAAAGTATAAAAAGGAAAAAAAAGATACTCTTGAGGTTGAGCTTGGCTCCAGATGGTATAATGGGCATGCTTATACAGTTTTCTTAGCAATAAAGTGCCACAGCCATTTGGGGGGGAATGCTCTTTTGAGTTCTCAAAAAGCTAATAGCATAAAGTTCTTTGAGGCCTCCCGTCTATGGAAGAGGTCCCCAACCTTTTGGGCACCAAGGCCCGGTTCCGTGGAGAGAGGTTTTTCCATGGACCGGAGGATGCATGGTTTTGTGTGCTGCCTGCATCCTGCAGATGGGGCTTTGCTTCTTTGTGTGGACTGGTTGCTGGCATGTTGCGGCCCGGTACTGGTCCACGGACCGGGGGTTGGGGACCCCTGGTCTATGCTCCTTAGTTTACCTAAAATCAGCCAAGGTTGGCTAGGAGCTGCTACTCTGTCCAGCTAACAAGTAGTGCTTTGATTAAATGGCTGGGTCTTTGTAAGATTACTTGGAAACAGTCTTTTACTAAACATATTGAGAAAAGAAAGGTTTACGTGCTTCCACTGGAAATTTGTTAAGAAATTAAGTATATGAATTCCATACAGAAACATCTCTTTAAAATGTCAGAGGAATTTTTTTAAAGACAATGTTGAAGTTTTTTTTTTAAATGAGCAAGTCAAGAAACAAATAGATGAGAGCACTGTATTGATTAGAATATTTGGAACAGAACTATTATAAGTCTGTTTTTAAAAATCAGCATTGTCTGGGGATAAAAAGTGTAACAAAATTAGATATTTATATAGAGGCAACCTTACTTAAAAATCTTGGTGTTAAATGATACAAAGCTAAGAAAAATGCTAAATAAAATTTGAGGTTGAAGGGCTGTCTTTATTCCCTTGAGCCCCACTAAACTCAAATCTTTCTTTGTTCTCCTCTGTTCCTTATAAGAGGAGGCAGAGAAACTGTAGGGCTATGAAGAAAGAGGATTAACTATTAAAAAAAATAGTTGCATATATTTACTTCCACTCTTCTTGTGCCACTGGGGACAATCCAGCCTCCTTAATTTTAATACTGATAAATGGCCTTGCATCAGTTAAAGCTTTAAGGCTTTCACTGAAGAAATATGAAATATAAATTCTTTATAATTTGGAGTCACTTGCCCAGTTTTGTCAGGACAAGCACATTTGTACTAGTATCTTCCACTTGCTGCTTAGCCTATCGGCTTTCTTTAAAGTACAGTCAAACAAACAGGAATAAGAACCTTAATGTTCCTATATGAAACCAACTACCCAATTTTTAATCCTGGTTAAGCCAGTAACTCTGGGAGAGTTTAAGAGCAATGATTTGTGCTTATCTATTTTCTGCATACAGAAAATGAACCAGGGTTGCAATTATTGTTGTGGCTCAGATCTCATCATTATACTTATGCTACTCAAGAACCAGATACTATCACTTTGGATGCAACAACAGCTGTTCATCATTGGACTTAAGAAGGAATATTCTTATGATACAATAATGCACTGTAACTTAATCAGCTTTACAGTGGCTGACCACAAATGGGTTTTTACTAGGATGAAACCGCTCTAACAGACTATATAGTTGCCAGGAGCAATTAAAGCTATGCTGAAAAGAACTAGAGCCCTGCTTTTGGTTGATGTGATCAGCTATTCTGCAATATTGATGAGATTCAGTGCTGAGTAAATGTGATCAACCAAACAGGATAGCTTTAGACTCCAGGTGGATTGAATGAGTTAACTGTATAGTAACAAAATGAGCCTGTTTAGAACTTTTCTCTCTCAACAGCCTATACTGATGAGGGTATTCTTTAGGATACTTGGCCAATAAAGCCATTCTATTCTATTCTATTCTATTCTATTCTATTCTATTCTATTCTATTCTATTCTATTCTATTCTATTCTATTCTATTCTATTCTATTCTATTCTATTCTATTCTATTCTATTCTATTCTATTCTATTCCAATTCCAATTCCATTGTTTCAAAGATGCTTTTTCAAAAGGCATCTGGACTTTGTTTTGACAGGAGGAAAAACATAGCCCAGTTGCCTTTTGAAGAAGCACCTTTGGGACTACTAGGTATGACCTGGATGACTGAGAATCTCCATAGACATTCCACTCCACTTCATTCCATTCCATTCTTTTATTTGCAACTTCTTAATAGCAACAATCATAGGAAAAGAATTATAGAAGATATATAAGCATCCTTGAGTGCTCCAAAGCACCTATATGTCCTAACATATAACTCACAGCACTTATGGAAAGTTTTTTGGGTGCTGTTTGTAAGATAAATTGGACATTTCAGTTACAGCAGATGTTATATGGCTAATGCTGATGTACATCTGTTGTTTTTAATGTATGAGGATCCTATTCTTTGTCCAAAAGAAGATGCTAAACTCTTTGCTTTATACTCTTTCTTTTAAAACAAGGACATTAATTCCTTTTTTCAAGAATACTAAAAGTGCCAAACTTACACTTGTTCATTTGCCACAAACCCTGGAGTAATGTTATGGTTGTCTTTTTTTTTTTTGATGATGATGATGACGATAGCTTAGAAAAAAAAGTAAGTTTGCACATCCATGGGAATAATCATTTTTTGTTTTTAAAATATGTTCTTTTTCCTTCATGTAGATTTTTTTGCAGATTATTTCTGCTGAACATGACATAACTTAGAATAATGTTTTAATCCCTTTGATATCAGAGGGGAAGATTTAGATAGGTGCTTGATTTTTTTTTAAATCCATGGGACAAGCACTAGACCAGGCATGTCAAACCCGCGATGTCACGTGATGTCGCACGACGTATTGGAGCTTTTTCGCCATTGCTGACAATGGGTTGGGCGCGGCTCCGGTATGATGAAACCGGCCCGCGGGCCAGCAGTTTGACACCCCTGCACTAGACGGTCAAAACCCACTTCATGATAAAATAACATTTAATGTTTTGTACACATGCATTCAAGTGCAACCTTAAAGGTATATTCTTTAGGTTGGCCATCAGTTTTGATGATAATGATTTAACCATTTTTTCCCTTCCCCTTTTCTCCCATGCCACATTTTGCCATTCTGGTGTGGGCCCATTTCAGATGATTCAGAGAGAAAGGGACACCTCAGATATCAGAAAAAAAAGAGTGGGAGACATTGATATTGAAAAAGGCTTCACCTTCTTCACTTGCAAAAGCTTCTCCTAGATCAAACAGCCCCCCCCCGCCCGAAAGAGAGAAAACCAGTGCTTTTTTTGTAAAAAAAAGAAAAAAGGAAAAAAAGGTTCCGGAACTCACACATGTCATACAACCCGCCTTGCCTACCCTACAAGGTTCCATCAAAAAAAGGTGCCGGAACTCCGTTCTGGGCATTCTATGACAAAAAAAGCCCTGGAGAAAACCATTTGATGATATTTACATCATGCCAAAATTATTATTAATGAATAACATAGCAGATGAAGGTTATGTATATATCTATGTGTATACATGATCTAGTGAGGCATTTTCATGGAATTCCTGACTCAGACAAGATAATGTTATGGAGGAGAGGAAGAATAAACTATCCAGGGAAGCATAGTGAATGAAGTGCCCACTTGTTATCTTTCCATTCCCCTTTCCACCACATGCATCCTCTAGTCTAGTTTATTTTAGTCTTAATACTCCTACATAAGAAATCAACTGAATTTGGAATAAAAAGTATACCTAAATTCTGAATGATTTGTTATACATTAGCCATGAAAAATCTGATACAGGAGAGTGGAATGACTAAGACTTCTAATTCTTGGCAGTGATTCTCAACCTCAGCAGTTTTAAGATGGGGGGGGGCTGTGAGTCCCAGAATTCCCCAGCCAGCATTTTTTAAGATTTTCAGACTTCAGCTCCCAGAATTCTCCAGACAGTTGCTGAGGTTGAGAAGCGCTGCTGTTGGTTAAGGAGAAAAAAAAATAGGCTGAAGAGAGAGAGAGAAAAAGTCTTTAGTGAAAATGGGTGAGGGTTTTTAGTTGCTCTTCAAAAATGCTGCTGAGGAAGACTTGGAATCCATACAACTTCAAGCCATTTGCAGAGGTGCAATTTTTGCCTTCATCATTTGGTTAAAATAATGTATTGCATAAATTTGAGGAGGGTGTTCTTCATTATAGGTGTTACACGATAGACCTGACAGATGCAATTTTGTCAGTTTTATGGAATGTACTGCAAAGATGATCTACAATATGATGGCATACTATGAGTAGTAGATAACACATGGATCTAATTATCCTGTTTTCAGGCATGTGGCTATTTTGTGTTGAGAAACTTATGTAGAAATGACATTGGGGTAAATCCAAATTAGCAATGCTTGCAGACTAAACATGAAACAAATGAGATTCATAAGTAATAACTAATTTACTCTTTGTTGATTTCAATGGAGTTCCTCTACATAAGGTTCTCTTCTAAGGTGAAGAAGGTTGGATTCTATCTTTTATCCCAGATGGAGGAAAATAAAACATTGAGAAATTCTCTTATAAGACCAGACATGATCCTTTAGGAACCAAGATTTTAATTTAGTACATTTCTACAGGATTCTTAAATGATTGATAATTTTATGATACATCAAGTTAGGTTTTATTATGCAGCAATTGTCTAGTAATCAACGTTTATACTGCAAACATCTGAGCTGCAATATCCTGGTATATCAAACAAGCTTAAACATATCCTAGTATTGTTGTTGAAAATATGATGTATTTGGGAGGTGATGCGTGCATGTGATATTTGCTGCGGATTCATTTTCAAATAGTGCTGACAAAATTAGAAAATCCTTGTAACTCCGATACCTCTGATGTACAAAGAATAACAAAATATGCCCCCAAACGTAGTAAATTTAAAGGATAATTTGCAATCTCTAGTGAATAACTTAAGAACTTGGTTCAGTGTGGGGTCACTGCAAAACACAGACTGTAAAAGAAATACATCTGAAGGAAGTTAAAAGAGATTTTATGCTGGAATGGTGGACATAGTTTCCTGAGAAACAGAAACCTTGTATGTTTTCACAAGGAAATGAGTCATTTGTTTCTGTTGGCCAAAACTTTGTTTTCTTTTCATTTCATATTTGAGCTGCTTCATATATTTTGAAAAAGACACAGCTTTCCAGTCTTTTGACAAAGATAACTTGTTTAATTAAATGCTCAGCAGAAGGTTTGCATAGTAATAACAACAAGCCAAATAAAAGTTAAAGTAAAGAAAACACTTCTGTGTCTCAGTCCAAGAAATGAAGCTGTTTGACTCATCAGTAACTAATTAATATTTAGTTTAATCTATACTATTTTTAATGATGGGACACAATTCAGCTAGAGTTAAATGTAGTCAAGTGACATTATTTCTAGTGAGAAGATTACATATCTGTGCTGCAAAAATTAAGATAACCGCTAGATGATAGGAAGGAGGTGCAGAAAGCTCTTGGTGCTTTGCTACCATCTACTGGTTGTCTGGAGTTTTGTAGCTTAGCTATGATCGCTTTATGAAATGGTGAACTTAGCTCTTCCATTCAAATAAATAGCACATAAAAGTTTTTTATTTCAAAATGTATTTCTGGTTTATGTGTTCCTGAAATTAAACTCTGAAGGCAATTAGTGCTCAACTGTTGATATGTCCATAACATCCACATTTCAGAAGGATTCAGGTCTTGGATTTGGAGCTTTGGTAATATTTTATGTTATAATCAGAATTAAGAATTCATATCTATATATTTATATGAACTTTCTGTTTTCACACAAATTGAAGTTCTAGGAGATCTGCAATATTTGTCTGCATATGGCTGCATTTGTTCTTCAAAATATATGCCTGTTTTCACATAAAACCATTTACCTAAATATGAATATTAAAGTAAAATGCAGCCAAATATGTATTATGCTAGGAGAAACTTGCTTGCAATATATGTGCTGGGAAATGAACAGAAAAGGGTTTCCAAGTTTTCATGATATTTTTCAACCATATTTGCAGACTTACTTAACATGAAATGAAATACAATTTGAAGTCAATGAAACAAAAGTGAATTAAACAGAAATACCTTGCCCATTTGTTTGTGATCCAGATAAATTTGGGTTGGAAAGAGGATAAACCAGGTGAGTTCTATTTTTCTGATCAGAGAATCCTTGCTTGCTTGGGAACAAAGAAAAAGGACTCCAGTTTGGCTTTTTCAACAATATGATAACCTTTTGGTGAGTTCTACTCAGCCCCATAAAGCCAGGAATGAACAGGGCTACTTGTCCCAACAGGCTGCTTAATCAGAATATGCAACCTCAGCGTGATGTGCCAAGACAGCCATTGAAATTCTGCCTGTAGCATATTTCTTTGAGGGGATGATCTATCAAGTGAGGGACATTTCCTATAAAGCTCTCTTTTCAGCTTATGGCCCAGGCCATCTAAAACCAGACTTTTCCCATTCTCCCTAGTTCCCTCTGAGCTACTCATTATGTAACCAGGGAAAAAGCTTTCTTTCAAACAAAGCAGGAACAGGATGAATCTTGATCGTGAGGCATTGTTGACAAGGCAAGACACCTGAAGTTCCCCTGGGGCTCAAAAGGTTGTGAAATTTTGCTCAGAGACTATGGATGAGAGTGATTACTGAGGAGGAATCCCATGAGGTTGTTCAGGCTGCTGGAACTGCAAGCAGGCATTTAACATTGTGCAGGCATATATTTGTTCAAGTACTGTATGGCTTCATGAAAGTATGCACAGGCTAATCACATGCATGTACACTTTTCCCTTGTTTTCACTGTTGTAGGAGACAGAATCAATTGTCAAACTTTTAACATCAAGGGTGGTTTTAACTACTACATCTCTCAATTGATTGGATTGATGAAATGCCATGAAGTTGGGGTTGATTATTAGCAGCCACATGGAAAGATTCTCTGCAAAATGCCTCAACTTTGGGCATTCATTGCTGTCATAATCAAATCAGACCACCATACTGTTGGTGGTTCTTTCTCTCTCTCTCTTGTTTTCTTTTACTTTTTAAGCATTAGGGACTTCTCAACAGAACTGACTCTCTGAATGATGTGTGAGAAATATAATAGATCTGGCACCTCTGTATATAAATCCCCCTATATGAGAATCCCACTCAGCTGAAGTTAAAATTTAGCCAACTGTTCAGTTAGAACCAGTAGCTGGATTGACATGCCTTTTAATTCTTTCCGACAACATACCCGAGGTATGTAGCTGCAAAAATCACAAATTTATATTATAAAATGTAAAAATTAGTTTATATACAACAGGGGGGTCAAACTGCTGGCCCGTGGGCCGGATGTGTCATGCCGAAACTGTGCCCGCCTCAATGCCGGCAACGGGGGAAAAAGTCGCGATATGTCACAACATGTCACGTGACGTTGCGAGTTTGATACCCCTGATATACAAGCATCCTGACATTAAATATTTTGAAGAGGCAGAGGTATTATACTGATGCTAAGTGCTATTATGTTCCTAATGTTCCTGTTTGCCTGGAATTCAAATATGTTCTAGCTTAAAATATGCCCTAATTTATTACCTTGTTACTGTTCAGTAAGCTCTTTAATTCAGAAGGAACTGATCAAGAATGAGGGTAAATTCCATTTCATGCACTTTATTTTTCATTTTAATGTTTCAAAGGCTGCTAATATGAATCTGCTGTTATTGATTGTTGTAATATAACAACAAAGGCCTAACATGGGGGCTGGTATCTAGTGGAGGGAGGAAAATCAAAATGAAACAAAATCAACTAACATAACATTAGTTTGCATGCAATTGCAGTAAATATCAGGCTTAGCATTTTCCCACTGTTCTATTACCGGCAGGCCTTTAGAAAACCAATTAAGAGCTGGCTTTTCCTCTGGGCTTTTGGGTCAGGATGAGCAGAGTTCCCACCTGGAAATGTTATACTGTAGTATATTTTAGTTCTGACCACCATTTTATTGTCATTTGGTTCTTCTGGTATGTGTTGTTTTCTTTTGTGGGTATAGCATTCAGAGTCATGTGACCTGAACTGGGAAGCCACATACGGTAGGTGGGTTCAACAAACAATTCTTTTTTTTGTCTGGAAGATAGCAAGTTAACCTGCTTGGTTTATCTCTTCCTCGGGGCCTTTCTGATTTAAATACCCTGCCTCAGATTCAGTTCTATATCTTTTTTTTTTTTTAAAAATATTTTATTGGTTTTATGATTTTAACAATAGGTGCTTAAAACACACCGTGGTGATTGGGTAAACAAAAATTCCAGAATAAAAACATACATAAACAGCTCAACTTAATACATTCACTTTCATCTTTCTATTTCCCTCACCCACAAAAAACAAAAAACAAAAACATATAAATTTAATATATTCCATTTCTGTCATGAATTTCTGTTAAACCTATTTTAAGACTTTGTCAATTTCATTCCAAACTCTCCCCGATACATATACCATGATATTTATAAGATGTTACCATACGTTCTTTTACATTCATATATACAGTACTTTTAAAGAAGTGAGTTAAATACCTACACGTAACTTTTGGTGTTGCTCGCCCATTTCCCCTTTCACCGCATCCACACTCTTTCTTCTCTACCTTCTTTCTCCCTTTCTTCTCTTCCCTACTTCCCTCTTCCCCCACCCCTCTCCTTCCCTTTCTCTCCACTTCTCCTCTTCTCCTCCAACCTTCCTACTTCCTTCTCCCCTCCTTCACTCTTTCCTCTCTCCTCTCCTTTCTTCAGATGCAGTTCAGGGGTAATGTCTGAGCAACTCCTCTCTCCAAATTTCCCTATCTGTGTTATACATTAATACTTCTATTTTAATCTTCTCAGTAAATATTTCTTTCCTTTTTTAAAAAATAAAAATAAAAGATAAAAATAAATATTTTTTACTGGTTTTTCCCATCTTTCCCCAAAAGCTTAGGACAAACGTGGTGATCAGGATGTCCAATCATTCAAAGACAAAGTCATATAAATATAGCTCAAATTGAATATGATATTGCTTATTAAAATTTATACAATTACAAAAGTCATCAAACACATGCAATTATAATCTATATCCTGTTTTTAGGCCGTACTCATTACAGTTGTCATACTCCGACTACATTTTAGTAAGTATATAATTGTGATTTCAGGTATCCTTAATACACAATCATTCATTGAGACAGATTTTTTTCCCTTATCACAAATAGCTCTTCCTCTCTCTCTATTACAACATAGTTATCATATTTAAAATAATAATATAAGTCCAACAAATACAGTTCTATTTTTAAGAATATATTCTATCATTTCATCAATCTACATCTATATATATAAAAAAGAAATCTTTTTAAGGCCTTGATAAAGTTTATATCTTCAAATACTTGTCAATTATAATATCAGGCAATTCTCATCTTTCATTCCTAATTAAATCAGACATAATCTCTTTCTTTTTTCCTTTTTTACTAGATATATTCAATCATTTCGTCAATCTACTTCTATAAGGTCTTTTTGTCCTCTAGAAAGATTAACTCCCTCAAATTATTATCAACCATAGTAACAGTAAATTTACATCCTTCATTCATTGTTAAATCAGACACAATTTCTAAGCCTTTTTAACCCATCAAATAACATTTTGTATCACATTTAAACCTGACTCTAGCTTTCTTTCTATGCCAATTTGGTTCCCATAGTAAGGCTTTTCAATTATCAAACCTCAAGATTTGATTACAAGGATTCCTAACAGATTCAAACTGAACAATTTTTTTTCCCTTTCCTCTTTATTGTAATTTCCAAAAAGTTGTGTCTGGGTGTCAATCTTTGTTATTTTTGGTAATTGAGTTGGGTCAATTACAGTTATTTCTTGGTCATCAAAATTGTCCATCAATTGTAGGTAACGCATAGCATTATTTGATTCAGTGGTTTCCACATTTTCTCTTAATGCAGATTCACTATTAGGTTGTAAGAATAGTGTCTCTGTCTCTTTAAGTTGTAAGTAGGTCTGTTCAAGATTATTCTGTTCATCTTCTATTATTCCTTGTTCCATAACTTGATTCATTATTAAAGGGTCAATATAAGATTCCAAGGTGGCATCTTTGGATTTTCTCCAAGATTTCCAATAAGTTTTAAAATCTTCTCTAACTTCTAATATTTTTTCCAGTATTAAATCATAGTCAAGATGTGGATAACTTTCAGCCATTTTGGTGGTAGCTTTGCCTATTCCTTTATTAGAGACTACTTAAGAAAAAACCACAAATATCCACCTCCAAAAGTCTAATAGCCAGCTTCACCACCCAGCTGTCCAGTTATTTTTTCTCTTTTATTATCCAATCCTCTTCAAATAACAGGGAGAAATACAGTTGAAGTTTCACTTTTTCACCACCAGATGTCCTCAGTGGACTATAAAGTCTTTTTCTTCTCCCCCCAAGTTAATCCAGTTAAAGAAAGAACAAAAAAGGAAAGTTTTCTCTCTTTTTTAAAAAAAAAAATCAACAAGAACTGTCTTCCACATTATCAAATTAAAAAAGGAAAGTAACAATGTCTCTTTTTCCCTTCTTTCCCCTGAAATTCAGCCCACAGCAGTCAAATAGTAAAAACAAAACAAAAAACAACCACACACACAAAAATTAATCCTTTTCTTTTTAGCTCTTCTTTCCACATATAGGCAGCCGCCACTTTCTTACCGTAATAAGGGAAAATAGAAACTCTTACAGGAAAAATCAGGATAGCAAGGGAAGGAATGGTCTCACCCGGATTCACTACGGTGGTTCTTCGTGCTTAGTTGTTCTTGTGACTTGCGGTTGGTGCGGCTAGGTGATCGGCCATTTTATGGCCGGTCTTCTGCTTCCATCGGCCCTCAGAGTCAGTTTGGACAGCTAGAGGAGCCGCCGCTCCTCTGCAGCCGAGCGCAGCCTCGTCAACGGTAGTCGCGCCCTACAGGCACGACTTTCGACCCCCGCAGGGGTCTACCGACGGAGGGAAACTAGCCGAACGAGGAGACAAGTCTCCCCGTGCGGCTAGAGGCATCGCGATCCGGAACCGGAAGTCAGATTCAGTTCTGTATCTTGAGAACTGCAGCCACTGACCTCCAAATGAAATGCTGCTGCTTTGCAATGCTCTGGGACCAGTTTACATAGTAGAACACACCTCCTAACACAGGATTGTGTACATTCCACTAACTAACTAATAAAGGGAGGTGGCGTTGCGGGGCTGCAGGATTGCCATTGTGGCATGAACATGTCACATACTAGAAGAGGGGCCAGAGGGAGTGTCCAGGTGGGGCCTAAGTTGGCAAATCCAGCCTTCTCTTTCTGCCATTCTTCTCTGCCCCCCCCAGTCTCCATGTTTATGTATTCCACTAAGCCATCCTGTGTTTTGCTTTATACACTGCAGTGGCTTAGTGACGGGGAATCAAGTGGATGGCAACGAATATGCAAACAAAACGACCGCTTTGAAAGGGACGCAGCTTTGATTGCACAATCATTGTCACTCTCTGGACTTTTGGCACACACCCCTCCCCAGGGACACACTGCTTAGTGAAGAGTAGGGACTCTGTTCTGACCCTTTTCCTCTCTCTCCTTCTGCCCTGGCAGGAAAAGTATCTTTCTTGCCTGATGTTTAAACTGAGCACATGCCCAGGGTATTTTGCAATTAGGGGTGACAGGGAGATACTTGCCCAATGGAGAAGGGTAACCCATGAGTTCCCCCTCCCTCGATACGTCCCTGGTCATTCTTGTGGCAGTCTGGAATGTTAAGAGTCAGGCTTTAGTCAAGAGAACCACAAAAGACCCACTAAATCAGGGCTAAGGAACTATTGTCTCTTTATGACCTGTGGACTTCAACTCCCAGAATTCCTGAGCCAGCTTGGAATTCTGGGAGTTAAAGTCCAAGGTCATAAAGGGGCCATAGTTCCCCACCCCTGCACTAAATGAACCTGCCATAAAGCTGTAGCTATGTCTACTACTGAAGGGGTCGTGACAGCTGTCAGCCTTGACAGCTTCAAGGCAGGGCTAGATAGATTCATGGATGCAAAGTGTATCAGTGGTTATTAAAACGGATGTCCATGTGCCGCCTCTATGTTGGTTGAGGCAGGCAGGATTCCCTTGAGTACCATTTGTTTGGGGGTCAAGGGAAAGGGAGGGTTTTGCCTTCTCTTTCTGCTCAAGATCCCCATGTACATTTGGTGGGCCACTGTGTGACACAGAATGCTGGACTTGATGGGCTTTGGCCTGATTCAGCATGGCTCTTCTTATGTTCTATGTTCTTACTATTTCTGGCTCAGCAATAGCAGATTCAATATCTATACTCTCCTGCCAAAGTCTACTGCCTCAAATTAAAAGCAAGGTAAAGACATGGGCTAGTAGAGGCATAGAAACCAAACAAACAAATAGGCATCTGAGGACACAGAAGGGCGGTAGTATTACAATGGGTGTGGTATTTTCACTAAGGAAGGGTGACTCTCATCCATCACCAGAAGAAAGATTAACCAGAAAAAAAAATATCTTCTAATCCACCTCTATTATCCTATTCTCATAAAATTTAAAATAACCCTCCCATTTAAAAGGTTAATTTTCTGGAGGGAAATCCTTCGCTTCTCTTTTTGATAAATGCATATATACATGTAGTCCTCAACTTACAGCAGTTCCCTTAGTGACCGTTTGAAGTTACAACGGCACTGAAAAAGGTGACTCATGACCATTTTTCACATTTCTGACAAGCAAAGTCAATGGGGAAACCAGATTCACTTAACAACCTGTTACTAATTAAACAACTGCAGTGATTCACTTAAACTTAACAAATGTGGCAAGAAAAGTTGTAAAATGGGACAAAACTCATTTAACAAAAGTCTCACTTAGCAAAAAGTGGTTGTAGGTTGAGGACTACCTGTAGTAAGAGGGATATTCTAGGGGTTACAGCAATCTAATGTTCACCCTGGAAATCAACTGGATTACTTTCTGAACTTAAAACTCCATCTGAAGCCATTTGTTCCTGTAACCAAGATGGGAGATATTCTGTTGAGCTTGCTGAGTTGCACAACACAGGTAGTCCTTGATTTACAACTGATCGCTTGGCGACTGTTCAGAGTTACAATGGGCCTACAACCTCAGGGGTTGTTTATGATCTGGATCTGCAGTTCCAACACTCGGGGCTTTTCCATAGTCATGTCACTGCAAGTTGGGTGCTCAGCAGGACAGTCACATTTACAGCCATTTGCATCATTCCGTGGTCATGTGACCACATTTCATGATGGTTTTGCCCAAAACCAGCATTTACCTCCTGTTTTCTGTGCCCATAGCGGCCCATGGAGTCTGCTTTACAACCGCAGCTTTTGCTTAATGACCACCACAAAAAAGTTAATAAAAATCAGGTTTAGTCATGTGACTGACCTGTGTTACGACCGTCACAACATACAACCATACCAGACAAGTTCCATTACCATTGTATGTTGAGGACTACCGGCCATCTGTGTGACTGAGAAACAGACAATGCCTGGGCAGAGGGCCAATAATTGCACTTCCAGCTTCTGCATTTGCTCTGCCTGCAGGGTTGATGTTCAATGCAGTTATCATGGGTGGAAAAATTTAGACTGTGTGAAATTCAAAATGTTCTCCTGTCTGTTAAGGTCATAATATAGTGACAGACCTCAGAAACTAGAAGATCCAGACTTCACTCATCATAACTCTGTTAAACATAAGAAACCTAGTCTATAAGCAGATTGAGGTAGCAAAGCGAAAATGTTGTTGTTTAAATTTTAAAGGTGTATTTACTCATGTAGTATGGCTGTAGTATTATTATAGTATTATTATATTATCCTTATTATCTTTTTTTACTCCCTCCTCTTATTGATATTATTATTATCATCATTATTCTGTTGTTTTATATGTACACTGAGAGTTTCTGCAACAGAGACAAATTCCTTGTATGTCTAATCACATTTGGCCAAATAAAATAGTCAATTCAATTCAGTTCAATGTCTTCTGCATTGAAGACATTTTGGATCCTACTTCTCAGATCATCTGAGCACTTCCATTTTAGCTAATGGCTTTTAGCTTTCAGTACCATCCATTCTTCCTTCTCACAGAATAGCATATCTGACTGATAGCTTTAAGAATGCTATCTTATTGTATATATTACAGATAGGGAAATTTGGAGAGAGGAGTTGCTCGGACATTACCCCTGAATTGTATCTAAAGAGGGATGAGAGGGGAAAAAAGGAGAGGAGAGAGAAAAGAGTAAAGGAGGGGAGAAGGAAGTAGGAAGGTTGGAGGAGAAGAGAAGTGGGGAGAAAGGGGAGGAGAGTGGTGAAGGAAAGAGAAGAGGAGAGGAAGAAGAGGGAAGTAGGGAAGAGAAGAAAGGGAGAAAGAAGGTAGAGAAGAAGGAGTGTGGATACAGTAAAAGGGGAAATGGGCGAGCAACACCAAAAGTCATGTGTATGTATTTATTTCATTTTATTAAAAGTATCATATATGAATGTAAAAAGAATGTATGTTAACATCTGATAAATATCACGGTATATGTATTGGGGAGAGTTTGGAAAAATAAAAAATTATTAATAAAAAAAAAGAATGCTCCTTGGGAAAGTAAAAGAAATAAAAAAATTGAATTAACAAAAATTTCAGGTTCTATTTAGTGAAATTTCTCTATGGCTTTCAGAAATCCAAAATTATTTGTTCCTCATATGCAGCCAAATCTTTTTATTATTATTATTTGATTGTCAGTGTTCCAGAGGACACATTTATACAAAAGGATTGTATCATAAAAAATGCATGCAACTCATTTCAGACTATGATAGCAGTTCTGCTCACAAGAAGACCGAAGGTCAAAGAGGAGAAAAATACATTTAAAACAGGGGATATTTTTGTTTATTTCATAAAATCATACGTGCAAACAAACAGAAAACTGTTGTTTAAAAATATCCAGTTCACACACCAGCACATTCTGTGACCAACCAACCCAATGATATTTTGCCATTTGCCATTCTACCTCTTTCTGTTATTTTCTGTCAGGTAAGAGAATTGCAGTTGTGTGCTGTATGTATGGATTGTGTCACACACCAATTGTATCATATATCATTTTGGAGCTCTTGAAAAAAAAACTTTATTTCTTGAAGAACTTTGCTACTTTTGAATGGTTGCAAAAAAGCTACAGGAGGTTAGATCTGAATAGCATGCAGCTGTGAGATAATCAGGAGATCCTAGGCAATAGGTTAGGGTGGGAAACTGAAAAAAAAAACCTCACAGACCATGGGAGTGAGACACTCAGTTCTGTACTGTTGCCAAAACAACTAGTTGAGCTCGATTTGAACTGCACTCTGCTTTTGCAGAAGACTTGCAAGAGATGTTATTGGTTTTTAAAAAGGCAGGCCATTTCTTAGACTAAAAAAAGGTCTTCTTCAAGAGTCACTGGGGGGACACCACAGTTGTAATAACAGAACAATAACTAGAGTTGGAAGGGACCTTGGAGGTCTTCTAGTCCAATCCCCTGTTCAAGCAAGAGACCTTATACCAGTGGTTCTCAACCTTCCTAATGCCGCGACCCTTTAATACAGTTCCTCATGTTGTGGTGACCCCCAACCATAAAATTATTTTCGTTGCTACTTCATAACTGTAATTTTGCTATTGTTATGAATTATAATGTAAATATCTGATATGCAGGGTGTATTTTCATTGTTACAAATTGAACATAATTAAAGCATAGTGATTAATCACAAAAACAATATACCAATGCTCGATGGAGAAGCTTACTCTTCCTTGCTCCAAAATGTTGGGAGGGAGGGAAGGGGAAGGAAGGAAGGAAGATTGAAGGGGAAAGGAAGGAAGGAAGGAAGGAAGGAAGGAAGGAAGGAAGGAAGGAAGGAAGGAAGGAAGGAAGGAGAGAGAGAGAGATTGAAGGGGAAGGGATGGAGATGGAAGGAAGGAAGATTGAAGGGGGAAGGAAGGAGAGATTGAAGGGGAAAGGAAGCAGATGGAGAAGGAAGGAGATTGGAGGGGGAAGGAAGGAAGGAAGGAAGGAGAGATTGAAGGGGGAAAGAAGGAGATGGAGAAGGAAGGAGATTGGAGGGGGAAGGAAGGAAGGAAGGAAGGAAGGAAGGAGAGATTGAAGGGGGAAAGAAGGAGATGGAGAAGGAAGGAGATTGAAGGGGGAAGGAAAGAAGGAAGGAAGGAAGGAGAGGGAGATTGAAGGGGAAGGGATGGAGTTGGAGATGGAAGGAAGGAAGGAAGATTGAAGGGGAAAGGAAGGAGATGGAGAAGGAAGGAGATTGAAGGGGGTAGGCACTGCCAAGGACGCACAAGCAGTTCCGCACAATTGCCCAGGGAGGAGAGCCAAGCGGCGGCACCTCTGGGGAGCCCCCCATCCTCATCCCGGCACCTCTTGCTCTCTTCCAGCTGCCCCCCTGGGACCTGCCTGCCCCTCCAGCCATCACAGTGGCGGGGTCGCAGGAGCCCCTTTCCACACTGTGCAGCCCATCGCATGTGAGAGGGTTGCAGCCGGAGTGCCAGCTCCCGCTCAGAAGGCGCCGCTTCTCCTCTCCCGGCCTGGCCAGCTGGCTTCCGACGCACATGCGGGCATCACCGCCACCTCACCCTCTTCCCCGCCCCCTGGCCACTTCCGAGGCCAGGAGCCCGGCAAGCTGGGAAGGAGCCACTCCTGCCCGGCAGCCCCACAGCCGCTCCGGGCACCAGAGGGCCGAGGCGGCCTTCGATGGCGAGGGAGATGGGCTGGACGGCATGGGGGAGACTCCCGCACGGTGCGGAGGGCGGCTGGGGCGGAGCGCGGCTGGGCAACCAGGAGGCATGGAGACCGGCTCGGCACCGCAGCTTAGCTCAGCCAGCAGTGGCAGCAGCGGTTTTCTCGCCCTTCTCCTCTCCTTCCTCCTGCTGCCCCCAAAGCGGCTCGGGCGGGAGCTGGGAGGAAGAGGGGTGCCTGGGAGGAGCAGCCGGGCTGGAGGAGGGGCTGGCAGGCTGCATGGCACCAGCCCCCACTGCGGCTCCATTGATGGACGGAAGACCAGGCTGGGCAGCGTGGGGGTGGTGGGGACGGCAGCAGCGGCAGCCGCTGCTGCATCATTGGGAGTCCCCGTCACCCCCGTGCTGCCTGGCCTGGTCCTCTGTCCATCAATGGAGCCGTGGTGGGGCTGGTGCCGTGCAACCTGCCAGCCTGGCTGCTCCCCCCAGGCACCCCTCTTCCTCCTGGTGCCCGCCCGAGCCGCCTTGGGGGCAGCAGGAGGAAGAAGGTGAGGAGAAGGGCGAGAAAACCACTGCTGCCATCCCCGCCGCCGCCCCCCCCGCTGCCCGGCCTCGCCCTCCGCCCATCCAATAGAGCCGTGGTGGGGGCTGGTGCCGTGAGGCCCGCCAGCCCCTCATCCAGCCTGGCTGCTCCCCCCCAGGCACCCCTCTTGCCGTGGCGCCCGCCCGAGCCGTCTTGGGGGCAGTAGGAGGAAGAAGGGGAGGAAGAAGAGGATGGCAAGGAAGCCACTGCCAGCGCTGGGCCCCAGGAGGCAGCTCTCCTCTCCTACCTTTGCTGAATCTCCTTCTTCCTTCCTGGCAGCCTGGACTCCGGCGCACCTTCCTGGCCAGCGGGTCCAATGGCTGGGCTGGCTGGGGATCACAGGGGTTGGTCTCCCTTGGGCCACGGCTTGCGGGAGGGCTGGCCTGCTCAGCGGAGCCTCCAGCGGGCTGCTCCCAACAGGGATCCCAGGACGCTTCTCCCAGGGGATGGGGTACCCGGGCACAGGACCAATCAGGAGCCCTGCAGGAGGTAAGTCCGCCTGAGAGAGAGAGAGAAGGGAAGCAAAAATGCCTCTCTCTCTCTCTCTCTCTCTCTCTCTCTCTCTCTCTCTCTCTCTCTCTCTCTCTCTCTCTCTCTCTCTCTCTCTCTCTGCAAATGGCAGAGGAGGCCATGCGGAGACGGATGTGGAGCAGTGTCTCAGTTCCTAAGACCATTGGAAATATGTGTTTTCCGATGGTCTTAGGCGACCCCTGTGAAACGGTCGTTCGACCCCCAAAAGGGTTGCGACCCACAGGTTGAGAACTGCTGCCCTATACCATTCCAGGCAAGTGGCTGTCCAGTCTCTTTTTAAAAACCTCCAGAGATGGAGCACCCACAACTTCTGAAGGCAAGCCATTCCACTGGTTAATTGTTCTCACTGTTAGGAAATTTCTCCTTAGTACTAGATTGCTTCTCTCATTGATTAGTTTCTATCCATTATTTCTTGTCTTGCCTTCTGGTGCTTTGGAAAATAGGTTGACCCCCTCTTCTTTGTGACAGCTACAGAAAACTGCTACCATGTTATCGCTAGTCCTTCTTTCTTCTTGTGCACCATAAATGGTCATTTCCCCTGTAAGACCTACTAGCGCATTTGCAGCTTTCTTCACATCTTCTCCCTCCTCAATTCTATGGCTTCCAGTTTATTGTTTTCTCGGGTTGACTGTGGGAAAAGCAAGGAAGAGGAAAAGTAATTTCCACTTTTGATTCATTTGTGAAATGACGATGGGTTCAGAGGGAATAATAATCAAATGGGCAGAAGTAGGCCCCCTATGAGATACATTCCTTGAGTGGTAGAGAATCATGAAAGGGTTAGCAATGGAGCCCTGCTCTTTCATGTCATCATAATAAAGTATGTTCTTTTATTTGTCTTAAGAAATAACAAAAGCAAGCTGTTTGTGAGCAAATCTGGCTGCTTTGAGGATGTTTCCCCTAGGCTGAAGGAACTGTTGCTTCAGCTATAATTTGATCTTAAATAAATAACTCAACTTGGTTTGCATCACATTCCAAATATGGATAGCATAATGGATGCAGAGCTAGTTGACGGGACCCTGATCTCTGTTTGTCCAGTTATATTGGATGTTTTCAATTTCTGCCACCTGGGGACATTGTAGAAGGATGAGATTGCTGAAGTCACATACATCAAAAGCTTCAGAGTATCTATGAGAATCTCACAAACTCAGTGGATCCTAAACACATTACAATTGTTAATTTGTAAGATACTTGTTACCTGTCTCTCATGTAGCTTGCATCTGCATAACTGCCCTGCCTTTCTCTCCCATCCCACTAACCCCAATATAAATTTAAAACCTACGTCAATCAAGTCATTCTATCCATCTGATGAAGTGAGCTTCTGAAAGGTCATACCTTTAATAAATAGGTTAGTCTGAAAAGGTATTGCCAGATTTTTTTCCAGATTTGCTGCCAGAGGATCAGACAGAATTCGTAGAGGCCAAACCTGTGGTAACTTTGTTTGGATCCTGTCTCCTCTGACTTCTAAAACAATCAAAGACTATTGGGGCACAACCACAGCCGAGCCCAACATTTCCATTGCTAAACAAGATAGTTGTTAAGTGAGTTTTGCCTCATGTCATGACCTTTCTTGCCACAGTTGTTAAGTGAACCACTGTAGTTGTTAAGTTAGCAACATGGATGTTAAGTGAATCTGGCTGCAATATTGACTTGCTTGTCAGAAGGTTGCAAAAGATGGTCACATGACCCCATAAACACTGTATGAGCCACTTGCCAAGCACCCAAATTTTAATCACATGACCATGAGGATACTGCAATGGTCATAAGCGTGAAAAACGGTTATGAGGCACTTTTTTCAACACCTTTGTATTTTTCAAACTGTCACTAAATGAATGGTTGTAAGCAGTGCTTTTTTTTCTAAAAAGAAAAAAATGGTGCCAGAACTCACACATGTTATACAATCCGCCTTGCCTACCCTACAAGGTTCCATCCAAAAAAGGTGCCAGAATTCCGTTCTGGGCGTTCTATGAGAAAAAAAAGCCCTGGTCGTAAGTCAAGGATTACCTGTATACTATAGATCAGTGTTTCTCAACCTTGACAATTTTAAGGCATGTGGACTTCAACTCCCAGAATTCCACAGCCAGCTTTGCTGGCTGTGGAATTCTGGGAGTTGAAGTCCACATGCCTTAAAATTGTCAAGGTTGAGAAACACTGCTATAGATGAATGAAAAATAACTTGGTATCTGGGAATGATTCCCTCATTTCTAAACCTAGTAATGAAGTTATGGGGTCCTTAGTGGCTCTCTGATTTTGGTTGTTTTCTTGCCAACCTTTCATTACCAAATTAGGTAACATCATCAGTCCTAGTGAGTAGTGAAATCATGAAAAATACAATATGTTCCTGGACTGCACTGCTTTGGATAATTTCTGACTCATCATCAAAATTAATTCCCTATAGAAGATGTTGGTATCTTGGTTCCAAGTGTTTCTTGATGCACTGGATTTTTAGATAAATTATCAATTTGACTTCAGGATTAGATGTAGGATAGAAACTGCTTTGGTGAATGATTTACACCAAGAGCCAGGTATCCCCATTGGCTCTTCTGGATATCTTAATGGCTTTTGATAATGTCAAACATGGAACCCTTTAGATTTGCCTGTATAGAATAAGAGTTGCACACAGGACATTCCACATTAGAGAAACATTCATATATTTCAGCTTGCCTAGAATATCAGAGCCAGGTTAGAGTCATTTTTCAGGTAAAAAGGTTAAAAAAAATACCTAAGAATAGCTTCCCAAAATACTGTATAGTTGAAATATTGGATTTCTCCCCCCCCAACACACACACATTGTTAGTGGTTTTAAACTCTCAAAATAAAATCTTTTTCTTCTGCCTCCACAGCAAAATGGATGTACGTTGTGGGACTCAGCTTTAAGCATGTAGATTTTTTAAAAATACTGTTTTATTGAAATTTGCTTTTATTTGAATTTAAACATTTATTTTTAAATCTGAATTTATAATTAGTGTCATACTTAGCTGAAAGACAAGGCATAAATTGAATTACTCTTCATGTATTGTAGCTAACAGTTGTCTAGCAATCTTGTTCTTTCTTTGTGCAACTTTGTTGACAAACTTCAAGCATGAAATGTATTCATTTACTGTGGCTTTTTGTAAATCTGGAAATGGCATTCATTTGACTGACTGCATTCATTTATTCACATGATCAGGCAGGAGATTGCTTTCCAGAATATAAAATTATGAATCTTTATTTTGTTCAGTTCTGGGAATAATAATAATAATAGCACCACTAAGATTGGGCTGGAAAAAAACATTGAACTAGAAAATAGGTTGGAACAAAATTCATTAAAAAATAAGAAATTGATTAAAGATGAGCTGTTTCAAGTGAGCACATTTGCAGGATCACTTTTTTCATGAACCAAAATGATTAAATAAAAAATGATTCTCACCCTTCTCTAGATCCCAAGATGCTTCTTAACCATCCCACTTTCCCTTTTCTGGACGGGTGGGCCTATTTCCAAAGAAAGTAGTTGTCTATAACCATTAATAATTTCTATTTTCTCAATATGCATATGGGGGCAATTTGGCCTTTAGGTCATTCTTGGGAATAAGGAAGAAACAGCAGAAAGCTGTCACTTTGCTTTGTAACTGGTCAGCTTCCCACTTCAAAATGAAATGATTTTAGACAATTCTTAAAATGCAAGTGGGCAGAAGACCTGGTAAGTGCTACAGGATGTTTCTGCAGTGATCCTGCTGGTAACGCATGCAAAGAAAATATGCATAGGGTAAGTTACTCACTAGTTAGAAGATATTTTCTGATCTCATTATTGTGAAAAACATTATTATATCACTATGACCATAGCCAGGACTGAAAGAAAGGCTAGCATTTTAGCATGCCAAAAACATACTGCTAAATACATCAGCTTATATGTTCAAAGAAGAGAACTTTGATGGACAGAGCCAAACTTAAATTTTCTGCTTTTCTTTCTTGAGGATCAATAAAACTATAAAATGCTTATCTAGAGATATGGTGTATAGAAGGGAAGATGACTAATTTTGGGACTAACTTGCTTAAATCAAGACACTGAAAATTAATTATTGAGCAAGCAAGCATCAAGCAAAGTCTACAGGCTTCTTTCCTTGTCATTTGGGTTCAAGTGCAATACTGTTTCAGTTGGCAGAATCTTGTTTGAGTTTCTATGACAACTTACAGGGTGTCTGTGTCTTTAAGTCCAGGCACTTTGCTGCACTTTGAATATTTGAAACTTTAGTAATTCATTACTATTTATTCAGCATGGTTTATGGTAAGAAATAAGAATTACACTACATTTCTCATCCTTGAATTTCAAAAAAAAGGTGATTTGATAGATTTAGGACTTTAAAAGCAAGAACCAGCTTCCCCTCTAATAATATCCAAGTACTCTCCCTGTATATTCCCTTGAGGATACTGTTAAGTCCTGGGTTCGAGTGCAATGATGAAGACACATGGCAACCTTTAACTGTTCTTTATTCTTGTCTGACTATCTTACAACCAACAACAAAGTAAAACAGGCTTCTTTTAAAGATGATGGACCCGGACAACGGCAAAATTTGTAACTAACCCTTTCTTGTCTTGCGCATACGCGCAAGGCTGGCGCTGCTCAGTCTGGTCCCGGGCAGCCAGCATTGTGTGCATGCGCACAAGGCTGGCGCCAACCAGTCTGGTTCCGGGCAGCCTTGGAATGCCCGGGACTAATGCAACGTCCCGAGCCTACTTTTGCAGGCTCAGGACACAACAGATACCATGTAAACATCTCTCCCCACTATCTGTTATAAAACCACCTTGTCATATATATCTGTCAAAGAGTTTGCAGAATGATGTGCTGTTTTGTCTAACAGGTTTACCTTGTTGTAACTAGAGAAAAAGTAGGACACTGACAAATCTAAGTCATCCTAGTTTGCTTTTGGGGTTACAAAAACAAATATTGGGACTAAACTTTCCAGAATTCTCTGCCACCATGATCTTGGGAGAGAAGCAACTAAGTAGACTAACTGGAGGTCAAGTAAGTTACACACAGCTTTTTATATTGAGATCTAGTGTCTCCAAATAAATCTACTCAAGAATATAATATGGATTTAGAGAACATTTTAGACAGGACATTTGGGATATCTTATAAAATCTTCTAAAAAGGGGGGAACGATGGCTCACTGGTTAAAGATGCTGAGCTTGTGAGCTGGAGAGCTGATAGCCCAGATTCAAGACCCAAGTGTCGCACAACGGGATGAGCTCCTATTACTTGCCCCTGCTCCTGCCCACCTAGCAGTTCAAAAGCATGCAAATGTGAGTAGGTAAATAGGTATCACTTCGGTGGAGAGGTAACAGTGTTTCATGCACGTTGACGTATTGTCATGTTGACCACACATGACCACAGAAAATGTCTTCAGACGACAATGGCTTGCTCATCTAATAAACGGAGATGAGCACCACCTCCTAGAGCAGCGGTTCTCAACCTGTGGGTCGCAACCCCATTTGGGGTTGAACAACCATTTCATGGGGGTCGCCAAACACTGCAGTCCGCCATTTTTTCCCCTTTTCCCCTCAGCCGGCGCAGGGGGCAGCACCACGCATGCGCGGGGTAGCACCGCACATGCGCGATGCGGGCCGTCACGCCGCGCATGCGTGATGCAGACCGTTGCACCGCACATGCACGATGCGGGCCATTGCATGCGCACCGCACATGTGCAATGCGGACCGTTGCACTGCGCATGCGCGATGCGGGCTATCGTGCCGTGCATGCGTGATGCGGGCCGTCACGCTGTGCATGCGCGATGCGGGCCATCGTGCCACGCATGCGCGATGCGGGCTGTCGTGCCACGCATGCGCGGTGCAGGTCGGCATTGCGCTGCACATGCGCAGTGCAGGTCGGGGTCGCGGCCTGAAAAAGGTTGAGAACCACTGTCCTAGAGACAGACACAACTGGACAGGGGAAACCCTTATCTTTACCTTTAAATCTGAAGCATGAAACTACCAATCGATCCTCAAGTTTTAATCTAAGTATATCTTTGCAGTGATCAGTGCCTGTTCACCTGCAGCATTTTCTATCTCGCCTCTACCCCAGCCCCCCACCCTGCATATTTCTTGTCTTGTCTCTCAGCGTTCAGACCTGATTAGATGTCCCAGTAGCTACAGAGAGTTTCTTCAGCACAGCTCCCTGTCATATGACAAGAAAGCTATTCCCCTGTTCCTTAGAATACGCAGTATTTGTGTTTCTGGGTCCTTACAATGTATTTCTTTCTATAGCAGATATCTCAAGAGGAGTTAATAACAATGCAATTCAGTCCAAAATGAATGTAGTAGTAGATAAACTATGAACATATTGGAAAATAAACAGTGATGTGCTAGGAGAGTGGGAGCAGGGAAAGTATCTGAAACATCTGGCTTTTCCTCTTTAAACTTAAGCCAACACATTTCCTTTTCCTAGTGCAAAGTATAAGTGCTTTTGAGAAAGATTGCCTCCAAAAAAGGAACAGTTTACAGTTTTATTAACAGTTTAAGCAAATGTACATTTATACTGAGATTTGTAATTCAATTTAAAAGAAATCTCTGGTTTCTATATTTGTGACAAAGTTGGATTTTCTGTTTTCCAATCCAGACGAACCACTTTATAAAATATTAGTTCTTCCATTAAATTCGTTTCTGGATCACTCTGTCTGTGCACAAGCATTCTTGAAAATAGGAATTTGATGTGAGTAAAGCAGGTTTCGTAACTATAATACAGACATGAACTATATTATACGGATAGTATCTAGCTATCTTTGAAGAATCAGAATGTGATGAATATTGATGCTTTTGAACTTTGGTATTGGAGATGACTCCTGAGAATGCCATTTAGAGCCCCAAACACAAACAAATGGATCGTTGAACAAATCATCCCAGAGTTCTCACTTGAGGCACAAATGACCCTGCTCAGATTATCTTATTCTATCTGGATCCATAATGTGAAGACTTAGCTCACTGGAGAAGGCTCTAATACTGGGAAAGGTGGAAGGAGTAAGAAGGTATGGATGACCATACCAACCAATACCAAGATAGATGGACTTTGTCACAGGGGGATGGGTGCACTCTTGGAGGACCTGAAGGACCACATTAGAGACAGATCTGTATGGGGAAAAAATCTATGTGGTTGTATTGACAATTGCTTGTTAGCACAGAATCAATCACCTCTTTATGTCCTTCTAGAAGGCACATCCAAGAACGTGTGAATGAAGAAAGAAGGAAATGCCATAAGAGCAGGCAGAGTGATAGAAAATGATCTTCTCTACCGCTATCTTTCTCTCTCCTTGTGGATCAGTCAGTCCTGAGGCATTGAAGAGTCAATGTCAATTAGACAGATGCAAGTTACATGTGAAGACATATGTATGGTTATCTGTGTATGGTTACAAGTTTCATATTATAAATACCTTATCTACATAACCGACTTATTTTCATCTCCCATCCTCCCAACTTTCTCCTCCCACAAGTTAATTCCTACAACTGTTTAGCCACTCTATAAATCTGATGAACTCAGCTGCAACTCACAAAAGATTATGCCTTTTAATAAGACTGATGACGATGGTTTTGTATTAGTGAGATATTCACCTTACTAGCAGCAGCATTTTAGGTATTGCCACTTACTTTTTCTTTAAATTGCAGAATGATCCCACTGCTTTGAATTTCCAAAATAAAGTTCAGAAATTGAAGACAGAAATTAGCACTGGAACATCTAGGGACAGTCTGTCACCAGCAACATTTGTAGATTATTATTATTATTATTATTATTATTATTATTATTATTATTATTATTATTATTATTATTATTAAATTTCTATACCGCCCCTCTCCCGAAGGACTCGGGGCGGTGCACAGCCTTAAAATTAAAAAAACATATAAATATACAGAATTAAAATAATTAAAAATGAATTAAACAAATTAGGCCATAAATTCCCATATAAAACCCAATATGTACAAATCATAAAATTACACAATCCCCATAGACTCACCAGACCTCTTTCAAAATAAAAAAAAATAAGCTGATTAAAATGACTTAATATTCATGAGATAGCCTTCTTATAAGATCACAGATATTTTCATAAGACACTGGATAGATGGGAAATTGCATTATGATACTTACTGACCCTCTAATTTAGAACCTGCAGTCAATATTTATGTCACTATTAACAGAATTAGTTTTCCTGTTTCTACCAAGCATTCAAGACCCTGGATTGCTCTATCCATTTCTGTTTTGACAATAGCAACAGAAATTTGCATTTGCAAAATCTTTTTATTGTATTGTTAAAAAAGGATACTAATCATCAAAAGAGGCAACGCAGATTACAAGGGTCAGACAGTTGCTGTGACCTAACTATGCTACTATTTGGGAGTTCCTTAGTCAGGGAAATTCTTTGAGCAAAATATCCACGCCATCTTAAGAAGAGCCCTGGAGCACAGTAGGAGAAGCAAAAATAGCATTATCTGATGACTGGGTTCTCTAGAGCCCTTTTCTAGCCAGATATTAAGAAAATCAGAAGAAGAAAGAGGGGAAAGGGCTACAGTATTGAAGCTGACACCCCACTGTTGCATTTTGTTTAAAGAGAGAACACAGCAAGACTTGGACAGAGATAAGATAACTAAATGAATTTGCTTGCTGGATATAGAACAGATTAGGGTTGCCTGGAAAATCTACTGAGTCAAAACCAGTGAAGGTTTCCCCTTGTAATTTTCAGAAGGTAGCAGCTTGTCAGTCCTATCTCTCACACTGTTGGAAACCCACAGCAGTCCCTAATGGAGTATAAAACAGAAGTTTAAAGAAAGGTGTTAGTCTAGACAAACTGGAAATTAATTGAAGATGACAAGTTAAGGAAAGAGTCAAGAGAAGTCAAATTGGAAAGAATTATCTAGTAAGTGAAGGGCATGTGGAACCCCCATCTGCCCCAAATTGCCCCACGCTCCCAAGGTTTGCTCTCTGAAAATCTTGTTCTTTGTAATCCATTGGCTGTAGGTTGCCCAAATATTTCATTTCGGAAGGGGGAAGTCTGCTCCTCTAAT
Organism: Bothrops alternatus; assembly: GCA_034064705.1. Classification (NCBI taxonomy): domain Eukaryota; kingdom Metazoa; phylum Chordata; class Lepidosauria; order Squamata; family Viperidae; genus Bothrops; species Bothrops alternatus. The sequence continues at coordinate 6,400,738 of JARGCV010000052.1, read as the reverse complement.
GAGTCGCAGGCACCACAAACTTTTGCATTCCCTAAAGCACATTAAGATGCTTGTAAGATGTGTGGTGGAGCAGTTGGCACTCCATAAATTATAAAGTGATAATTATATTCGTGCCCTTGAAACAAGAAGAAAATCCTCTGTTAACAGCAGATTTCTTCCCAAAAGTGGTAATGAGATGTGTTACACCTCTTGAGGAGAAACCTGCAAGATTGGCGCTCTGCTTCCGGCATGCAGATCTATTTTCAGCTGCAATCCCCATTGTCAGAGTGACAGAGACCATTTTGCTAACCCAACAAACGAGGGCTTATTATGCATGAAAGGAAGCTGTTGGGGAGAGGAGCAGAGTCCAGTTCAGCTATAATGCTTCGGTGAAAAGAAGGAGATGGAAAAAAAAACATTTGTCCACAAAGGTTGTTGATTGCTGAACGTTTTGGAAAGCAAATTCTGTTTAGAATGGAAAAACAAGCACACACACAAATTAGTTAAGCAATAGAATCCTGCAATTTTGCTATTAACATTTTCTCTTTATCTTCCTTCATTTCGATTTTTGTAAATCCTTGCAAATGGCCTTCTCAGGGTGTTGGTGATGATAAAGATTATCTAGCAAGCTTTATGAGTTAGTGAAATAATGGAACCCCTCTGAAGAATATTTTCCATAGAGTCCTGTTCTATGTAGTTAATTATATAACCATTTTATGACTTATAAGCTATTCATTTAGTGACCATTTGAATTTACAATGGCACTGGGGGGGGGGGAAGTGACCATTTTTCACACTTGCGACCATTGCAGCATCCTCAGACACGTGATCAAAATTCAGATGTTTGGCAACCGACTCATATTTATGATGGTTGCAATGTCCCGGGATCTGGTGATCCCCTTTTGCATCCTTCTGACAAGCAAAGTCAACGGGGAAGCCAGATTTACTTACCAACTAACTTAACAACTGCTGTGATTCACTTAACAACTGTGGCAAGAAAGATCATAAAATAGGGCGAAACTCATTTAGCAACCATCTCGCTTAGCAACAGAAATTTTGGGCTTAATTGTGGTCGTCAGTCGAGGGCTTCCTGTAATAGATTTACTTAGTAGCTATGGTCCCCTGCAATGCTGTGATGAGAATTGAAGTGACTTGAGAAAGCCCTGGGATATTCCAATGCGGGAGATTTCCCAAGAGGGGCAACTAGTATTGATGGATGCTGTGTACTGGGTTGACCACCAAACTACAGAATAGCTGCAGCTGCTTTACAAATGTTTCTTGAAAGTAAACAGCATTGTGACAGCAAGTCTAGGTAGGTAAGCTTATTCTCAGGGGCTTAGAATGTTTTCTCATTCTAATGAACTCTTTGAAATGACTATTTTCACCCTGTAGGATTTATTGGTTGATTGCTTGTTCACGAGGGGGTACTGTGAGCAGAAACACAATAACTAATGCAGCTTCTTTCTTTGCTGTCAATCTACCTTCTTGGTAAAGAAAGACAATAATAAAGAAACATGATATGGGCGTAGCTATATTCTATGCACATTGTCACCCAGCAGGAAGTCTGCAAGATTTTTGATCAATAAAAATACCTTTACTTTAAAAGCATCCTGACAGTGATCCTCCCCGTCTTCTTAAATTGTGCTGCTCTTCCTTGTTGCCTGGAGGTCACGCACCACCATTGCTAGGGGTGGAGGTTGGGATTGTCATCCTCTCTACTTTGGGGAGAAAAATCTCATCACAAAATTTAATCTTTTTTACTTCCTAGGCAAATCTAAAAATACCATGGGAGTTAGGAGTTAGTCCAGGTAGTCCTCGACTTACAACAGTTTGTTTAGTGACCATTTGAAGTTACAAGAGCACTAAAATGATTTATGGTCATTTTTCTCACTTTACAACCATTATAGCATTTTGATGGTCATGTAATCAAATTCAGACATTTGGCAACTGACTCATGTTTATGACAGTTGCAGTGTCCCAGGGTCATGTGTGCTACCTTTTGTGAACTTCTGACAAGCAAAATCAATGGGGAAGCCAGATTCACTTAACAATCATGTTACTAATTTAACAACTGAAGCGGTTCACTTGACAACTGTGGCAAGAAAGGTGATAAAATAGGGCAAAACTCATTTAGAAAATGCCTTGCTTAGCAACAGAAATTTTGGGCTCAGTTGTAGTGGTAAATTGAGGGCTACATGTACAGTTAGTCAAGAGAGGATTGGTCAGAATGAAAACCAATCAATGGCAGCCTTCCAGCAGCATACAGTGGATACTGGCTAGTATTCCAGATTCCATCTACCAATAAATAGTGATTGTCAGTTTATCAAGTCCAATTCACGAAAATCACTCTATTGGTCAGTGGGTTACCACTATGGACAGTGAGAATCAGTTCTATCCAAGTATAATTATGGATTCAACTTTCTTTAATGAAAACCCTTTGATATTCCAACTACCTACAGTATTAGGTGAGGAATTCTTCCATTTTCTGGCTTTGCACAGAATATTGTTCCATAAAGTAATGTTGAAAGAAAAATCTTCATCAGGGTCCAGTCCAAGCCAGGAATAAACAAAATGGAGACAGCTTTAGAAAGAAGGTTGTAGTTTTTTGAAGAGCAGAACCACAAAACATGTGGCTCTGGAGCAGCTGACTACATGTTTCTGGGAGAGGTGGGTTTTTATACCTTATTGGGCTTTTGTGTTTGAAGTTGTTCCTGTGGCATGAAGTTTGATCTGAGGTTCAGTGTGCCCTTTTAGTATTCTGATGGTGGTGGGTTAATCCTATTATGTCCTAAAGGTCATGTCCTGCTTTCCTGGGGCTGTGGCTGATGGCTATGTCCTATGTTGGATTTTTTGGGTGAGGGGTTGTTGGTTCTAGGGATCTTGTCTTTCTAATCCCACCAGCTCTAAGCTTCCTGGCTCCGGTCTTTCTGAAAGGATTATCAAATCTGCATTTCTACAGACCTGGTTTCTGCTTGGGGCAGAGAGACTTGGGGGGGCATTTCCTGCCTTTTAAGATCTTCTTCATTATTCCTTTGGGGAAATATAATATTCTGCCTTTTTAATATCCTCCAAAATATTTCTTTCTCTGGGGGAGGTGCTGTCTTCCTACAGTAACTAAGCAAGCTACTTCTACACGGGTTAACCCCTTTCTCAGCAAACATTTCTTACTTGCTTAGCAGCCTAAGAGTAATTGTCACGAGTCCTTCATTTCCTCTTCAGTTTTTATGTTGCAGGCTTTATTTGTGAGTATGTTTATTTATTTAGTAAATTTATATGGTCATCCATTTTCCCATAAAGTGACTCTTGGCAGCACCCAACTATTAAAATAAAGCAAAAAATGCATTAACACAATGATTAAACACAGTCATCACAGATAATTCTCAGCTTACGACCACATTATACGTGGAATTAATAAAGGGGCATAGAATTGCACAGCTCAGATGCAATGCCCAGATGCCTTAAATCCTTTTGGGGCGGAACTTTCTCCAAAGTAAACATATATGAGAATTGCTGTAGCAAAGGCTATCCTGGATCTAATGTTCTGTGAAGTGGACTCCCTTTGACAGGCGGCCATAGGATTTGCTCTGTTGTATCATAGAAAAGATCTATGCATTTTTAAAAAAAAAAACAGCAATATAATGATAATTTAAATTCCTAAAATGTACATTTAAAAATAAGGGGGGGGGGAGATGCTGGCTTTATGTGTCAGAGTAGAATTTCATTCAGGGCTCTGGTGGATGACCCACCATTTGCCATTCCCTTGGTGGTGATTTGGTCCAACTTCAGTGTCTTCCGGGGAATTGCGAGGGCCAATGTTAGAGTGGAAGTTTTCTTTACATCCCAATTACTCCACTGTTACACAAGGCATCTCTACTAGACTGTAAAACAGCCTTCTGGATGCCCAGGTCATCCTTGCAGATAATCTGCCTACTATAGTATATGATTTGGAATTAAGAGTTTCCTCCAGCTGATCTTGAAAAAAAACCTGAGCCGAATCAGTTTTTTGTTAATAATTAGATAGAAGACCATTGGAAATTTCAGCCCTGTAGGCTAGACAGAAAACTGAAGCAAACATCTCTGAAGGTAATCGTGGCAAATAATGTCCATGTTGTTACAAAGAAAATTATATTGTTATGTCCAATTAAGGTGTCAAGCTTGACTTGAAGGAGGTTTTCCATTTATATCATATGGCCCGGGAAAATAAATCCTTTCAGCAATTCAACACACTTCTATTGTACAGCTGTTTACTATGTAATGGTTGCATTTTCATTTTATTCTCAGTGAGTCAGCTAAAGAAAGAATAACAAAGAGACCCTGCATATTGCATTTTTGTAATATAATTTTTTAAAAAGAACATTTTAAAGTGCAATTAGTTTCTTCCTATATTCTTCGCTGACTCTGGCACTCTGCATGCTTTGAATCTGTAGTATGCAAACACTTGTAGAATACATTCAGGAATACATATTTTTATTTAATATGGGTTTTATGAAAGATGAAAAGGGAAACAATTAAGCGGATCATTTCAGCATTCTCTCTCTTGACTCATACAGATATCCACACCCACACCCATTCTAGCCACAGTAAATCAGTTTTAGTTTCTTGGGGGGAGGAAATAAAATAAAGCAATGTAAAAGCAGAGTCACTGCAGGAAGAGAGAGTATAATGTTCAAGATACCTTACATATGATGTCTTCATATGCTCAGGCCTTCTCACATATAAGTATCTTATTAAAAATCCGAACACATCTAAAAGGTGCCAGGTATTTAAGCTGGAGGAAAGTTTGATCTGGAAAGTCTCTCTGCTCTGTTTCCTGATAAATATTCTATTTTACCCGCAGAGCAAATTACACTTTAGTGAATATTTGTGATCATGGAACTTCACTTCTGTACTGGGAGAACATTTTTATTTGATCCTGTCATAAGTGAGGCAGTTGCTACCTTCCTTCTTGATGACTTGGCTTTTGTCTTTTTTTTTTTCAGGTCTACTTGAGGAAAGATGAGGAAAAAACCCGTTGCTTTTGCTCCCTCCTGCTCCTAAATGTTTACATACGTGGAATCCTTAAAAGTAGTCAGGTATAAAAATAACCATAACCATGGCAAGAATAGATCAACTAATGTCTCAAATCTGCCCGAAATACTGATCATCTTTGTTGTATACTTCGTTCGCGTGCGAATGATGAAGACACATGGCGATGCTGAACAAACACTTTATTCTCCTTCTACAACAACAAAGCAAAAGGCACACAGGCCTTTTTATATGGCCAGAAGCCTGGACAGTGTCAACCAATAGGAACAGAGTGTTTTCGCGCCTTGTACATGTGCACAAGGCTGGAGCCACTCTGTCTCGTCCCGGGCAGCTTTTGGAATGCCCGGGACCAATGGAACATCCCGAGCCTGATTTTGCAGGCTCAGGACACAACACCCCTGCCCCCTAGATGGAACATACTTTGCGTACACACATGTATGTCATGCATTGGGAAGAGTGGCATACAGTTGCATTATTCAAATGCAAAGAGTGTGGAATCTCGAGTCTGCCCTCAGGCAAACCCCCTTCAGTATTTATTAATACAAATAAATGTATCCGAAATAAAAAACAATACAAAATAATCTACCCACGAGTTACTCCCCTTATTCAGGGGCCTCATGAGAAGGTCCTTTATGATTTGACAGCAACCTCACAAAGTCTCTCAGATGTTTGGGTGGGCACTTGGCCCGCTGCAACCTTCTAAGGCCCAGAGAGATTGCCTGGCCAACCTGCTCGCCTACCAGGATAGGCAGGCCAGGACGTTGCTGCCCTAAATCCCCAGGTGACCCTGGTGAGGGTGCCTGGCCTACCTGCTCGGTTACCAGGCTAGGCAGGCCAGGACTTTGCTACCCCAAATATCCGGTTCACCCGCCCAGCTGCTGGCTGGCTGGACCCTCTAAGTCCAAGCCAGCATACCTTAGAGGGGTGGAAGTCCCCGAGTCCACAATGGACCCAACTTGGGAACACTGTCCCTCGAGCCCAAGGCCAGCAGATGGAGAAGGCTGGGTAGTGGAAGTGTCCCAGTACTCTGTGGCCCCCAAGCATGTGCCAGAGATGCCAGAGTCAGGAGTCGCCTCCAGGGCAACCCCCTTTGCTGGTGACTTCCTTTTGCGAGTAATTGCTGAATTAGGCAAGTGCCCCTGATGGAATTCCTTTTCTCTTGCTGCTTGTGATTTGTGTGGATACCCCCGATCAGTCTCCCTGTCTGGAGCACTATCTGACATATGTGAATACTGTGGATACTGTGGATACCCCCGGTGTGACTCCATGTCTGGCGTAATTATGGATGTGTGGGATGACCCTCTATCCAATGAATTTCTGTTTGGAACACTTGCAGAACCTTGGGATGAATCCCAAACAGCCTCAGTAGCAGCTAGTGAGGGCCTGTTAGGCCTGGGAAACTGTGACCCAGAATGCATATTATGGTCCTCCTCCCCCCCCAGAGCAGAGCCAGGAGTGGAAGGGTGAGAGTCCAGTCTCCAACGCAGTTGATCTATGTGTCTGCGAAGAATGCGGCCGTCACCCAAGGCAACTTCGTATGACAACGGCCCAGAGACCTTGCAGACCACAGCTGTGACCCAGAGATGTCCAGGCCCATAATTTCTTGCCCAAACCGGATCGCCCACCTGGAGTCTCCTAGGTGCCCGCGGTTGTGACACCTGTGAAGCCACCCAGTCAGGGTGCAGCCTGTCCAGGTTAGTGATGAGGTGGCGACCCAGCAGAGTTCACCAGGGCCCTTGCCTGTGGCTGTGCATGGTGTGGTGCAAGAAAAAAATCAGCTAACCTGTGATGCCAGTTACTATAAGTCAGTTTCTTGAGAGCATTTTTGGTGGTGCGCACCATTCATTCTGCCATTCCGTTGGTGGATGGGTGGAATGGAGCCGGCCTTGTGTGGCGGATCAGATTGGCCTGGAGGAAAACCTGGAACTCAGAAGAGGTAAATTGAGGACCATTATCTGAAACCAGAACATCTGGAAGACTGGGTGATGCAAAAATTCCTCTCAACACCTGGATGGTACTGGCAGTAGTAGTGGAGGAAACAGGAACAACCTCTAGCCACTTGGAATGGCTATCTACAACAACCAGGAAGGATTGCCCCTGAAAGGGCCCAGCATAATCTATATGCACCCTAGACCATGGATTTGAGTTTCCTCCCACCTATGTACTGGGGCCTGAGGCATTTCAGGCCGAGACTGTTGGCACACTTGGCACCCGTGCACCTGGGCCTCGATGGCTTTATCGAGCCCAGGCCACCAAAGATGGCTGCACGCAAGCGCTTTCATCCTGACTATACCAGGATGTCCCTCATGCAGAGAGATCAAGATTCTAGACCTCAATGAGGCTGGGATCACTACCATGCTACCCCATAACAGGCAACCCTTGAAAGTGGAAAACTCATGCTTCTTGTGCCAGAAGCTTTGGAACTCAGTATCTGGGCACTTGTCAGGCCATCCTGACAACATCCATGTCAGCACGCGTGTAAGAGTGTGATCAGTGGCAGTTTCTGCAGCCATGTCCCTAGCATTAAGGGGAGACTTAGGCAACTCCTGAATGGAAAGAATATTAATGGCTGGAGCAGGATCTGGCTCTAATTGGTTCAGGGGTAATCTGCTCAGGCCATCTGCATGACCCATTTCTTTTCCTGGTTTGTGAACTAATGTGTAGTCATATGCTGACAGGAAAATGGACCATCTCAGCATACGAGGAGAAATGACATGTGGGGTCTGCTTGTTAGCGGTAAAAAAACCCAGCAGAGGCTTATGGTCAGTATAGACCATGAAATGGTGGCCATATAAGAAATCATGAAATTTCTTAATGCCAGCCACTATGGCCAAGGCTTCTTGGTCAATTTGAGCATAATTTCGCTCTGCAGAAGACAGAGTCCTTGAGTAATAGGCCACAGGGACCTGTGTCCCATCAGCCTTCAGATGGCTAAGTACGCCTCCCACCCTATAAGGAGATGCATCGCATGCGATGCAAATAGGCAGTTGCTCATTGAAATGCGCTAAAACAGCATTAGAAGTGAGCAAGGACTTAACCTCATTGAAGCTATTGTCATGGACTTTAGTCCACTGCTAAGGAGCCTGCTTGTCTAAGAGGCTGTGTAATGGCTCTGCCACTGCAGCTTTATGTGGGAGAAATGCATGCTAAAAATTTAATAGCCCCAAGAAGGCTTGCAGCTCACTCTTAGACTTAGGGCTTGGGGCCTGCTGGATAGCTTGCAATTTAGTTTCAGCAGGGTGAATGCCTTGAGCATCAATCCTGAATCCTAAGAAGTCAGTAGAAGTGACTCCTATCTTACATTTATCCTTCTTTAGTTTAAGGTCTGCTTTTCGAAAACAAAGCAAGACAGCCCCTTAATCTTTCTGCTAGGTTTTGAGATGATTCTCTAGCAATGAGGACGTCATCGAAGTAGGGACAGACCCCAGGAATACCTCGAAGTGTACTTTCCATGACACTTTGGAATATGCCAGGGGCTACATTTACCCCAAATTGCAGTCTCTTGACCTTGAAGGCCCCCCTGTGAGTTACAATAGTCTAGGCCTCTGCAGCTGCCTCATCAACAGGTAGGTGTTGATATGCCTGTGCCAGGTCAAGCTTTGCAAAAATGCGCCCCCCCCCTTGAGGGAAGCCAGAATGTGACTTACCACAGGCACTGGATAAGCGTGCTGTTGCAGCACCTTATTCAGTGTGCATTTATAGTCTGCACATATACGTCTGTCCCTGTTAGCCTTTAGAGGCATTACTATGGTGGTTTCCCATGGATTAGAATCCACAGGTTCTAGAATGCCTTGCTGGAACAATTTGTTCAGCTCAGCATCAATCTTACCTTTGAGGACAAAAGGTACCCTCCTAGGCTTAACCCTGATGGGCGTGATGGTTGGGTCTAACCGTAGAGAAATGGGAGGCCCCTTGTAGGATCCTAGCTCTGAACTAAACACATCTGCAAACTCCTTGCAAACTTCTGCAAGGCCCAGTGTTTGCAAGCTCTGCACCCAGTTACCTGGATTCCCAGAGCCTCAAACCAATCGAGTCCAATAAGACTCGTACGTTCAGCCCCACAACCACCACATCTAAGGAACCTTCAAAATCCTTACACTGTACCCTAAGGGTGGCCGCCCCCTTAACACATACCATAGAATTTTGAAAATCAGTGAGTATTAGATTGGATGGCCTGAGTTTAACTCGAAGGCCACTACTGCTGCAAATCCTTTTAAAGGTATTAATTGAAATAATGGGAAGAGCGGACCCTGTGTCCAACTCCATCAGTAAGGGAACCCCTTGCAACCTTACGTTAATGGATAGTTTCTTCTTAAGGGGCTTGTGTATCCCTGTTCTCCTGGTACCTTTCTGAAGCCATTCTTCCTGAGGTTGAACCTTCTGGTGACCCAAACAGACGAATGCCATGTGGCCCTGCCTGCCACACGCCCTGCAAATGGCGGAGCGAAACCTCAGTCAGCTCGCTTGTGGCGTCCTCCACACCCGAAGCATTGCAGAGATGCTGGGGCCTTGGCCGGACGTCACTTCTGCCTCCTCTCAGCTGGCTGGTGAAGTCTGTTGGCCTCCTCTTCAGGATCCACTTCTGATCTTCTGATCCTTCTCGAGTGTCCTCTTGATGGACAGTAGCTGTGCCTGGAGGATTCCTGGCGAGGAGCAAGGCCTTCTCAGCCCCACCAGCTGCTTCCTCAGATGCCACCTCTTGCAACACATCTTGGAAGGAGACATCTTCTTTTGCAAAAACCTTTTATTGTAAGTCTCTGCTCCTTAAGCCACAGACAAAACGATCTCGCAGCCTCTCTTCCAGATCCTTGAACTCACAAGGTCTGGCTGCTTGCCTTAAGGCCGCAATAAAGTCCGCAGCAGATTCACCTAGCCTCTGGTCTCTCTGCTCGAATGCATGCCTCCAAGCAATACAGATAACTTCGGCTAGAAATGTTCCTTCAACATTTTCTTCAAGTCACCATATGTTACTGATTCCAGAGGTACAGGGGCCACCAGATTTTCTACAATGTCAAAAGCCTCTTGTCCACAGGCACACAAAAGAGTTGCTGCCTTCAGACCGTCTTCTCTAATCTGATTTACTCTGAAGTAGTTCACCACCCATGGTACATAGGAATTCCATCTCTCTGGGCGGGAGACATCGAAATCAGTCAAGCGGCCAATCTTCAACATCGTAAACTTTACGACCTTCACCACTCGCTTCCTCTGCAAGCTGCTGTTTGGGGAAAGGGTCCTTTAGCCGAGCTCACCCTCCAGCGACGCTGTACTGGCAGGCTGGGACGCTCCTCTGCAAGCTGCTGTTTGGGGAAAGGGTCCTTTAGCCGAGCTCACCCTCCAGCGACGCTGTACTGGCAGGCTGGGACGCTGATTCAGATGCCGTCTTCCCCTCTTCAGGACTTCCTGGGTAAGTCCTTAAATCTTTTGTTTCAGCTTGCAAAGGATCCCACCTTTGTCACCAGTGTTGTATACTTCGTTCACGTGCAAATGATGAAGACACATGGCGATGCTGAACAAACACTTTATTCTCCTTCTACAACCAAGCAAAAGGCACGCAGGCCTTTTTATACGGCCAGAAGCCCAGACAGTGTCAACCAATAGGAACAGAGCTTTTTCGTGCCTTGCACATGCGCGCAAGGCCGGCGCCACTCTCTCTGGTCCCGGGCAGCTTTTGGAATGCCTGGGACCAATGCAACGTCCCGAGCCTGCTTCTGCAGGTTCAGGACACAACAATCTTCATTTGCCTAATTGTTTAATTGGGTCACAGAACTACAAAGCCAAGTTAACTGGCCAAGCCTATTAATACCTGGAAGTGTTCATTTTAACCAGATTCAGTCAACTAATTTCTCCCATGCTATGCAAATCACTGGCTGGAGGTTATTTATTTACTTAATAATCAAATTTGTGTGGCTGTCCATCTCACAGAAAATGACTGTGGATGGCTACAGCAGTCCAATAAAACACTAAAATAAATAAAATAATTGTTAAACCATTACATATTGATTATGAATTGTGGGGGGTTCTTTCTGCAACTAGTCATTTAAACATGCCTTCCTTGCACCTCCTAATATGAAATTTCAGTTCTTCCACAGGATGAAAGGTAAGCCGCAAGGAGTTATAGGAATAAAGAAGTCCATAATTATGAGAATTAACAAGTTGTGGAGAGCATATTGGGTAAGATTTAATTAAAATAATCACTGTACCAGATTCAAAAGGACCAGTGGTTAATTTAAACCAGGAAAAGATTTCTTGTTTAATTTAGTCTCTCTTAATTGTAAATTAAAAGACCCTAATGTTGGGAAAGATTGAAGGGAAAAGAAGGGGAAGGCAGAGAGTGAATAGTGTCATTGATACAGTGGACATGAGTTTGGGCAAACTCTGGAAGACAATGGAGGACAGGGAGGCCTGGTGTGCTAGGGTCCATGGGGTGGTGAAGAGTTGGACATTAGTTAGTGACTGAATAACAAAGTGTAAAGTATTATTTGGTACAATAGTAGATGATGATGATGATGATGATGATGATGATGATGATGATGATGATGATGATGATGATGATGATGATGATGATACAATTGGAAGTGACCTTGGAGGTCTTCTAGTCCAAGCCCCTGCTCAGGCAGGAAATCCTATACCATTTCAGACAAATGGTCATCCAGTCTCTTCTTAAAACCTTCTAGTGTTGGAGCATTCACAACATCTGGAGGCAGGTTGTTCCACTGGCTAATTGTTCTAACTGTCAGGAAGTTTCTCCTTAGTTCTAGGTTGCTTCTCTCCTTGATTAGTTTCCATCCGTTGCTTCTTGTCCTGCCTTCAGGCGCTTTGGAGAATAGCTTGACTCCCTCTTCTTTGTGGCAGCCCCTGAGATATTGGAACACTGCTATCATGTCCCCCCTTGTCCTTCTCTTCGTTAAACTAGACATACCCAATTCCAGCAACTGTTCCTTATATGTTTTAGCCTCCAGTCCTCTGATCATCTTTGTTGCTCTTCTCTGTACAAGATAAGATGACTTATGCTGCTGAAATTTGACAATTAAGCCATCAAATAATGATGGTTAACATGCTTTTCTTTTGATTTTCTTTAGGAATGTAAGTGTTCAATGGGGTTTTTAAGCATTTAAGTATTTAAAATATGAAAAAAACACAAAAGGTAGATTTCATCACATCCTACCTTCAAGCCTTTTGTGGCTCCTGGCTGCCAATGCTATTAGCTTACTGCAGCCAAAAGCAAAAGCAAAAAAATAAAAAATTACCAGCTGATTTTTGTATTACTTTCACACTAGACAAATATACAGAAATTTTTTTGTGTTTGATGAAAACTTACTCTTTTTCGTTCGAAAAACAAATGACATCACTTCAGGTTCTTACCTTATGGGAAATATATTTTTGCAAAAAACAGGATAAGGTTGCTGTCCTGGTTTTGCTATATAATACAGTACTTGGCATGAGGAAGATCCCTATTTAGTTCTGGGCATCTTTTACTAAGTGGGTGGGGGAACCCTGAGTGAAAACCAAGAGAGCCCGTGCCAGGAGTCTGATTCAGCTCAAAGCAATTGCCAGCCAACACTGACTCAGTGTAAAGCAGCTTTCTTTGTCCTGGTTGACTTTGCATGCTGTCCAGCCTAGGATTTGTCTCTGACATTTTCAGTTTCACAGATCAGGTGACATCATGAGTCATGTCTGCCTTAACAAAACAAAAAAAACACACCGGTTGACTGAAAAAAATAATAAAAACAACTACCCCACCCCCAACCTGGCACCCAAAGAACTACTTCTTTATTCATCATCCACAAAAACGTCCTGCAGAATAGCTGTCTTAGCTGCCCTCTGAAAGATTCTCACGAAGAATCTCCTGAGATAAACTATTCCATAGGACTGGAGCATATCTGAAGGAATATCACACTATGCAGCATATTATATAGCCTGACCCCATCAACAAAAAATATCTGTGGAATGTATTTTGATATAATCTTCCAAGCGTGTAGAGCAGGAGTCTCCAACACTGACATCGTTAAGACCTGTGGACTTCAACTCCCAGAATTCCCCAGCCAGCATGGCTGGCTGGGGAATTCTGAGAGTTGAAGTCTACAAATTTTAAAGTTGCCATGGTTGCTAGAGCTTCGACTGCATTGTTGACATTCATCCTCACAAGCCACATATTACTTGAAATAGGTTAACATCACCTTTGATTCACTAGCATGTTAAGACTCATAGCTTGCAGGACATAAATTCCACACTATTCGCAATCTTTCATGAAGAGACCATCCTAGTTTGCCAGTATCAGATTATGCTAAAGCACTTGTAAAGAGGCAAGGTCAGATCTTGCCCTCCAACATGTGCCCAGAACAACATTGTGACTGTAATGAATCTAATTTCTGGAGGCTAGATTCTTGAAAATACCATTATCCAATGTCAAATTCAGTGTGCTACTTGAAAGGATTTACCTGTAAGAACTTGCAATAGAAAGCTATCTGAGGAATCAGCTCACTCCAATGGGACTGGCCTGCCCCACCTGGGCTATGTCAGCCAAGGAATTCCAGCTGGTAGGGTCCAGGAGAAAAGCCTTCTGTGCCATGGCTCCTGCCCTTTGGAACATCTCATCTCCTGAGGTGAGATTTGTTCCTACCCTCCTGATCTTCCATAAGGGCCTGAAGACCTGGCTCTGTCAGCTGGCTTCGGGCCCCAACATAGAAATATCACACTGGAGGTGGTTGATGGATCAATGGAAGAACCTACCATCTCCCACGCATCCTGCTCTATCCCTCCCCATGTTTTAATTACAATTTAATTATAATTTGTATTTTTATTGCTATTAGAAAGATTCATTTTTCATGGTTTCATAGTTTTGAAAGTTGCAAGCAATCCAGAGTCACCTTGTGGTGAGATGGGCAGCAAACAAATTTAATAATAAATAATAATAAAATAGAAAGCCCCTATTCCTCCCTTGCCAGTTCTCCTATATATTTATTTCTTTGAAAGGGTGACTCCCCATATGAAGCCCATGATTATAGACTCCCAAACTATGTAAGCATTAGGGATCACTGCCCCTTCACTTTGTTTTCAGTCTCTCTTGGCACCCATTTTCATCAAGTTTGATCTCGGAAGACTTAAAATTTCATCCTCATGAAAGTGTCACAAATGCTTCACTATCTTTGTTTCTTGCTATGGAAAATTTGAATAACACAGTTTGGATTACATTGTATTCCTTTGGTCTTTATATGATTTATAAATATTATGTCCTATTATTTGTATTAAATTCCAAGTTATTCAGAGTACCTATATAATCTACTGCTTTATTTGAAGGATACTATTTTTCACAATGATCAGATTCAAGCAGTTCTTCAACATATTTGCGATTACAGCCTCTATGTTAAGATGGGAGGACTGAGCCTTTGATCTTATCTAAGTTAGAGTGTTTTTTTTTTTTTTTAAGAATCCAAAGAGATCCAGCGAAGGTAGAATCCATTCTATTCTGGGATTTCCTTTATTCATCAGAAATATACATCAATTTTTCTGGGCTATATCAATCTTTACCATAATTTTATTCCTAACTTTCTTATATTACAGGTACTCCTCGACTTACGACCACAATTCAACCCCAAATTTTTGTTGCGTGAGACCTTTGTTAAGTGAATTTTGCTCCATTTTATGACCTTTAATGCCAAAGTTGTTGAGTGAATCACTGCCGCGGTTAAATTAGTGACACGCTTGTTAAGTGAATCCGGTTTTCCCATTGACTGCTTGTCAAAAGGTTGCAGAAGAAGATCGCATAATCCCAGGACACTGCAACCATCATAAATGTGAGTCTGTGGCCAAACGTCTGAATATTTATCACATGACCATGAGGATGCCATAACGGACATAAGTGTGAAAAACAGTCATAAATCACTCTTTTCAGTGCCATTATAACTTCGAACGGTCACAGAATGAGCTGTTGTAAGTTGAGGACTAGCTGTAATCACACCATTAACTCATTTTACCCAGAAAGGGACGGGGTCACCATTAAGTTTATTCTGGTACCCAGTAAGATTTTTTATTTTTAGTTCCAATGAGCATTCACTTTTCAGTCCATTCTCTCTCATCCAGATTCCACCTATCCATATGTTGTACAGGCTGAGACTTTGATTTTACCTGAATTTTGCAAGTAGATTGTTCTAGCTGAAAACAACTACAGTTTAAAAACAAAAGTCTTGGGGTAAAATATCTTACTGAGGTCTGAACCGATTAGAAGAATTTGGAATTCTTCAAGATTTCTGACAAGGTCACCCAGTCAGGTAGGCACAACATTTCTCTTCTTTTAATTTTTGCATTTTTTATATTTCTAATTCACCAGGCAAGCAGACTGATATTTTATTATCTAATTCAAAATATTTCTTACCCCCACCATTTTCTTCTGCTCTCCTTGTCCTGAACAACTTTGATCTTTCCTCCCTCCAACATCTGGCCCTCCTTGTGTCACTCTTGGAGTAAGAAGAGAGATTGCTTGTCTAACTTGGCCAAATCCATATACTGCAATAGCAAAATTCATACATGCAAACGTACACAGATGATCTTATTTTTTTCCTCTTACATATACCATAATGACTGGTTATGATGATGCTGTTATCCATTCAGTCATGTCTCGACTCTTGACAATTCTATGGGCCAGGTCTCTCCACATCTTCTGATCTTGCACAATTTTTTTGAAGTTCTTCTATGCTTTGGCTGGTGTCAGCTTTGATGGTGTCCAACCACCGTGTTGGTTGATAGCCTGGTTTCCTTTTACCCCTAACTCTTCCAAACATAATTGCTTTCTCCGGTGAATTCCCCTGCATGGCATGGCCAAGGGCCAAAATAAGTGAGATGTAGTTTCTTGGTTTTGCTTTCCAGTGACATGCCTGGTGTTATGCACTCCAATACTTGCTTGTTAGTCACCTGTGCTGTCAAAGGAAAACGCAGGAGCCTTCTCCAGTACCGATGACTCGTTATATGTTCCTCTTTCCTTGAATGAAGGACAGTAGTTCTACCATAATAGTTAGAAGATAGGCAGGTTTTTTTTTTCCTTTTGGAACATTCATCCTTTGGAGGTATATTCACTTCCTCCTGTTTTGTATATTTGGTGGCCTTATGTTAGAGAAGATGTCGAGCTATATGTTTCTTTTTGCCATGCTTGTCTCCATGTCAAATCTCTAACCCAGTGTTTCTTAATTTTGGCAACGTTATGATATGTGGACTTCATCTCTCAAAATTCCCTAGCCAGTGGGAGTTGAAGTCCACACATTTTAAAGTTGCCAAGATTGAAAAACACTGCTGTAACCTATGAACAGTTTGGATTGTTGCATTCCCTTCCTTTCCCTAGTGGTTTTGGATAGAGTATATTTGGACTTTATAACTGACCACATCACTTGCCAAGGCCTCGGATACCATTCTTATAGTAATTGACCGGTTCTTTAAGAAGCCTACTCTCTCATGGCATCCTCTCCAGTCCTGAAATAGCTCTCCTGCTGATTCAACAAATTTTCTGCAGTAATTGCCTGATCATCTCATTTCTGATAAAGGCTCACAATTCATGGCATGTTTTTTTTTTGAAAACTCTGTTTGAACTACCTATCCATATATTACTACCGTAGAACTCTAGTTGTCATGGCCTTTAAGTGAGTGAAATGATGCATCATAGGACAACATTTTTTGTACCAAGATACCTCAAATGGATTAACTGACAACTTGCATCCAAAATCTGAGATTCATGACTCCTGTGGAATTGAAATTTAGCAAATTTTATGAGATGTTTTATGACATAAACATTGTCATAAAGCAGTTTATGACATAATACAAAATGTCATAAAACATGCCCTATGTTGATGTTTGACTGGGCTGTACGTTTCAACATGGGCTAAACAGTTTATGGGGTAATACAAAATGTCATAAAACATTTCATGTGCTGATATTTAACTGTGCTATACAATTGTGCCTGGGCTGTTTTCTAGGCAGATACATTTCTGAACGTATCCCAGTTTTTCCAGTGAGAAGTTTTTACATTAGAGGCTCTTTCACTGTTGAAGGCACTGAGAAATCTGGTAAGGAAATATCTCTGAAAAAGTGACCCAGCAGGAGATGACTTATCTAGTTGGATATAAAATTCCATCTATTTCTGTCCATTGCTCACAGTGAGAAGACAAAATCCATCTAAGAGCAAGAGTGCTATTTACCGGCAAGATAATTGGTGTGACCTTTTACCTATAATAGCATTCACTTATATCAATTCAGTTATTTCCTCCATCAAGATGTTGCCTACTAGTACCAACTTCCAATTTGTTCCCAACTCCCTACTGTTTTAGACACCTCCTACTTTCTCCAGGAATTTCAAGCTGCATAGTAAGAGTTCAAGGATCAATTGGATTATTTCAAGGTCTTCTCTAAATGATCATTGGTCATTGGCCATTGCCAGGAACGCCCCACTCTCAATTGTTGTTGAGGACCACATCTAGTTTTCTACCACCTGTCTCCACATAACTATATAAGAAGCTAGATGTTGGGTTTATTGGATTATTCCTTGTAGTTACACGGACCAGTCCTATGATGTTTTGGCTACACTTTCTATAGACACTAATTATACATCTGGTTTCCATCATTCCCTCCAAGTCCTGAAACTCCTTTCTTACTCCCTATGAATCTTCTCTCACCTCAACTCCCTCTTTGGTGGTGGAAGAAAGAATTTGAAAGGGAACATATTTTGGATTTTCAGCACAGGACAAGTGCAGACTCCACACATTCTTAACACTGCAATACCTAATTGGCCTAAGTCTCCTGATTACAATACAATCAAGTTTCTGCACCTATTGCCAATCCTGATCCTGTAGGATAGAGGGAATTTTTTGGAGGGCGAGAGAGACATTTATATAATTAATGATAGACAAATAAGGACTGCCTGTCAAAGAAGTAAAAGAAATGTTAATACCCCTCTGCAGTTTGGTGCCAGGAAGAAACAAGAGTGGAAAAGCAGAAAAGGGGCATGTTTTACTGGTTCCAGCCAAACCAGTAAAAATGCAAGTCCTCCCTGACTCCTACTTAGGCAGGATGGGGGAAAGGTAGAAGGGAGTAAAGAAGAGGAGTGGATTATTTCATCAGCTTCATCAGCTTCCTTGATCAGCTGAGGAAGAAATAGAAAGAGAAAAAGGGTCATCACAATGCTCTTTAGCTTGTCACACCTAGAATGAGGGAGGGGGAGAAGCTCCTGGCGCTTCTCAACTCAGAGGGGGAAAGGAAGGAGAAAAGAGAGGGGGATGATGTTAGGAATGAATGACATGCAGTAGGAACATAAGGATCCACTTATTGTATACCAGAAAAATGCTGTAGAAATCATAGTAAAATCAGAGTAGACTAAAATATGAAATTGAAAGGAAAGAGAAGGGAAAGGAAGGGAAGGGAAGGGAAAGGAAGGGAAGGAAAGGGAAGGAAAGGGAAGCGAAGGAAAGGAAAGGGAAGGAAAGGAAAGGAAAGGAAAGGAAAGGAAAGGAAAGGAAAGGAAAGGAAAGGAAAGGAAAGGAAAAAAAGAAAAGCAGATTATGCATAGACAGGAGCAGAAAGACAGAAAAAAATGCTAAAAAATGTTTGACTTATTGTTGGATATATCAAGAGCAGAAAAAAGAAAGGCTAACTGAATACAAACAGCTAAGCAGAAAAGATGTGATAGTTAAATATTTAAATTCTTAATCTAGAAGTTTAATGATTAACTATTATATTTTTATATGAGTCTGTCACTCCTACTTCACTTTCTAAAAAAAATTAAAAACATTTCTATTTTCCCAGGTCTTTAACTTATTATCTCCTCTTCCATTCCTTTTCCTATTTATCCTTCTTTTCTTGCCTTTCTGTTTCCCTTTAGCTTTTTAAACCCTGTAAGCAGAATTTTGTCACAATTAAACTTAGCATATAATTTTACTGCCAAGACTTATGCTATTATTAAATAAGACCTGGGTCTAATTTAGAGTTTTTCCGAATTGAGTCTTTAACCAATTGTCAGGCCTGTCGAATATCTGAAAAGTCTTTTCGAAAAATGAAAGTGGTGGGAACACAAGTGGATTCATTTTTATTTGATTGTCTGCTACAATAATTTTTGGCTTCAAAATGTCAAATGGGTTTTTCTCTTAGAATTTACATTCAAATTCTCATTTTTGTCACATTTTTAATTGTTTTGTTTATACCAGTGGTTCTCAACCTTTTTAATGCCACGACCCCCAACCGGTTGTAAGTCAAGGACTACCCAACCGGTCGTAAGTCGAGGACTTCCCAACTGGTCGTAAGTCAAGGACTTCCCAACCGGTCGTAAATCGAGGACTTTCCCTGCCCGGGAGTGCTGTGCATGTGTGGTGCCGCCCCCTGCGCCGGCCGAGGCGTAGGTGGTAAGGGGCAGCAACGGCGCAGGGCGACCACCGGTTGGGCCACCAACTGGCCCAGCCCAAGGGAGATAAGGCACCCGCCAGGCTCCATGCGCGCCAGCAACCCTCCCTGCGCCCACCGGCCTCCCACCTCCCACCCCTGGCCCTCTTTTACTTACATTTTTAGTAGTTGCTCAGCAGGGAGGGGTGAAAACTTCTAGACAGTTCGCCTTCGCTGCAGACAACTTACAACACCGTATGTAGACTGGGACTTTTGGCGGGCTCAGCAGGGCAGAGACAGCCTGGACAATTCCTACTGGCTTTTGAAAATCAATAGAATTAGACTCTATTCAAGCGAGTCTATTCTATTGGCTTTCAAAAGCCAATAGAATAAGAAGGAGTAGCACAGCTAAGGAAAAGGGGGAAAAATGGCAGACTGTGTTGTTTGGTGACCCCTGTGAAATGGTTGTTCGACCCCAAATGGGGTTGTGACCCACAGGTTGAGAACCGCTGGTTTATACAAAGCATTATAGTAACATTATAAGAACCGTGGTAGTGCAGTGGTTAGAATGCAGTACTGCAGGCAAACTCTGCCCACAGCCAGGAGTTCAATCCTGACCAGCTCAAAGTTGACTCAGCCTTCCATCCTTCTGAGATGGGTAAAATGAGGACCCAGATTGTTGGGGGGTAATATCCAGATAATGTTTCTATATTGTAAACCACCTAGAGAATGCACTAAAGCGTTATGGGGCAGTATATAAGTGTGATTGCTATTGTTTTAGTGTACAGTAATGATCTGTTGTAAAGTTTTGATGTGATGTGATTTGTGGTTTTTGAACCTCAAACCCCATCACATCAAATTAGATTCTTATTCTATAAGAGGGTAGTATTCTTCTGAAATTTCCAGTGGCCGCAGCTAATAAAAAAAATAATTATGGAGTGCACTCATAGGAGAAAGTAGGGTGAAAAGAAAAGTATGCAGTCTTGTATGAATGAAAATCTTTTTCAGGAACAAATAATTAAATTTCTTTTTTAATATATAAATAAATTTTATTGGTTTTTTAATTTTTACAAAAAATGCAGGCACACTGTGGTGTTAGGGTAAACAAATATCCCAAACCAAACCATTTATACATATTTCAATCAATACCTTTAGTATTCCCTCTCTTATCCCTTAGATAACATAATTTATTGAAAGTAGTTCAGTCTAGCTTAAATTTAATCAACCTATATCTATTTTTAAAACTTTTAGAAATTTACACTACCATAGTCAAATTAACTTTAAATACAAACCTTATCAATTCGGGTATCCCTTCCAAATATATTCTAGTTCCTTGATTTTTTCATAAATTTCATTTAATTCTTCCACTAATATCCCTTAATTAAAATAAAGCATTAGTCTATCATATACGTATCTAGTCTATCAATTAATCAATTTCTTTTTACTAACAAAAGAAAATCAAACCTTAAATCCTTTCAATCCATTAAACAGAATTCAAATTATATCCGATTAATTATCATAACTAATAACATCCATGTTATCAAACAAACAAATCATCTTATTTGATTAACTCAAAATTACATAATAAATTTCTTGCAAGTAACCCTATTGTCCTAAAGAGGAAAAAAAACAACATATTCTTAATCCATTTAATATATATTTCATTGATCACCCCTTTTTCTCTTACTTCTAACTCACAATCTTAATCCTAAAATCAATTCATAATTCTAAATTACCTTTAATCCATTACCTAAAAATATCTCCTTTTTAAGTTAAAATAATAATATATCATAACTAATAACATCCATATTATCAAACAAACAAATCATCTTATTAAATTAACTCAAAATTACATAAAAAATTTCTTACAAGTAACCCTATTGTCCTAAAGAAAAAAAAACATAATCTTAATCCATTTAATATATATTTCATTAATCGCCCCTTTTTCTCTTACTTCTAACTCACAATCTTAATCCTAAAATCAATCCATAATTCTAAATTACCTTTAATCCATTACCAAAAAATATCTCCTTTTAAAGTTAAAATAATAATCTATTCTAAAGCTATCTAATCCATCAATCAATCTCTTTAAACTGACCAAATAGTATCAAACTTTAGGTTATTTCAATTCATTAGTCATCAAACAAATAATTCACCAGTAATTTTCATATAGATAAGTTTTATATATCTTCCATTAATCGCACATCTAACTCATAATCTTAGTCTTTAAATCAGTCCATAATTCTAGATTGCCTTTAGTCCATTACATAACACTTTAATTTTCACTCTTTTTTTAAGTCTTATTCTAGGTTTTTTCAAATGCCAAGTGGGTTTCCATAGCAGAGCTTCCCTTCCAGCTGATAAGTCTTTTTTTATTGCTTGTAGTAGTATTTGGATCAGTAAGAGCCATCTTGATCTTTTCATTGGCCCTCTGATTTACTTAACCATAAAGACTAGTTGCTTTAAGATTTGAAGTCCCAGTCTTTGCTTTTTCTGGTTCTCAGCATCATAAGTAAATTGTTTATAAGGCAAGATCAAGTTCTCTTTATTTTCAGTTAAGTCCTCTCCTTATGTAATCTGTTTTATAGAAGAATCAGGTGTAGTCTGAAAGTCAATTTTGAAGTTTGAAGAAGAAATTCTGGTTCTTAATTCTGTAGTAAGCTCTTTCATTGTAACACATATTTCCACTTTAGTCTCATAGATCTTTTCCAAAATAAGTTTACAATTTAAATGTGAGTGCAGCTCCATTTTATAAAAATTGTTCAACTTCAACAAATTAACTTTCTCATAAAAAAAATCATCTCCTCTCCAATTGCCATATTAGCTTTTAACCAGTACATATCCTCAGTAAGCTAAAAAAATCTTTTTTCAAACATCATTCATTTCATTTCTTTTTTCCTCCCTCATCCCTTTTTTCTATTTTTTCAAGGAAAAATAGAGGAAGAAATATTTAAAAAAAAGACACAACAACATAGGCTGATAATAGAGTTCTTAGGAAGAAAAATTTTTTTCCCAGTACCCCAAAATGTACTTATATAAAGAAAACGTAATTTTTAAGGCTTCGTTCTATTCTTTTGTTCGCCTTTCTTCCCAGACATGTAGAAGCTGCCTTTCCAAGCCAGGGAAATAGTTCCAACAGGGCTCTTACAGGCAAAAAAGATAGAAAAGCAAAAAGAGAGGGGAAAAAAAGAAAGATCTCACCCGGATTCACCACGGTGGGTTCAAAGCTTAGCTGTTCTTTAACTTGCAGTTTCTAGCGGCTAGGTGATCGGCCATTTTACTGGCCGATCTTCTTCTCCGTCGGCTCTCAGAGTCTGGCCCAGACAGCTGGAGGAGCCGCCGCTCCTCCGCGGCTGAGCAAATCCTCTTTGACAGAAGTCGCACCCTCCAGGGCGGCTTTAGACCCGCATAAGGGTCTACCTACGGAGGGAGGCTAGCCGAAGAGGAGACGACTCTCCTTGTATGACTAGAAGCGCCGCGACCCGGAACCGGAAGTCCCAAAAATAATTAAATTTCTTAAGCAGATTGCAGAGAAATAACTGAAATGGAAGATTAAATTGTTATTTAAAAGGATACATTTTATGAACAAATTGTTGATAAAAGGATACATTAACACACCATATAACATATGCTAGATATAATAAACAACAAAATATACAGTAAAACGAGAGCAGAGAGAGAGAGAGTAAAAAACTAGTAAAAATGTTAAAATATCACAGTGGGATTAGCAAGTGATTCAAAGGTCTGGGAGAAATAAAAGCTCTGAAAATGCAATAATGACTATGGAAAGGGTACCTATACCCTTAACCAAGTTGCAATGGCATTCCTAAATCAGGAGCTACCACTGAAAAGGCCTGTCCTGTTTTTTTTTAAATCATATCCCTATTTAAATTGACTTTTAAAAAGACAAGAAAACCTGTATTTCCCTCCACCATCCCATCAACATACTGTATATATTTTTTGGCATAGTCACAGTTCTCCTGATTAGTGTAAGTCATAAAATCAGACTGTATATTACAGAAGGCTTCAACTTTACCTTGCCCCATTTAAAGGAGAAGAATATCAGCTAGGGTGGTCTGTTTATTCCCTAATATTACCTAATTTAGAAATGAGGTCTCCGGTTGCATCAATATCAATGTTTCAAAATTTGTCAGGGATCTATTTGCTTGATCTTTATTTCTGAATTTTTTAAAAAAGATCCAAACCAAAGCTTGGCAACTTTCTTCTGCAGAGGAGCCAAAGGCCAAACCACCACCATCATTTTTGGATGATTTTGCTGCTCTGCCCATGCTGAGGTAGCTGGTGACTCAGCAGAAAGGCTGCCCAAGTAGGTGACAATTGCTCGCTCCCTCTCTTGAATGACCTGGATAAATATACTTGTTTTGGGGACCACAGGTGGGATGACTTCACGTAACAGGCCACATCCAATCATTAGGCCATGTTGCCAATCCTTGATCTAAACTGAAAAAGATGTGGCCAAGTATATTTTAGAGGAGTTAGTTAATCAGTTATCATCTCCAGATGGATACATTTGCCAGAAAAACAGAAGTGCTTCAGTTGGTATGATTGGTTATTAATCCCAGCATAGAAAGTAAAGGAACAGGTATAGGGAAATTTGGATAATTAAAAAAGAAAAAAGAAAGGGGCACAAAGACAAGCAAATGCTTTAGGCATTTTGCCCAAATTTGAAAATTAGCATTCCATAAAAGGCTGTGATCAGCTTAAAACCTTTAACAGGGTCTAGTAATTAATATGCCAGAAGTAGTTTGGGTGGGATAAGATGTTGCTTACCACCTTAAAAACCAGTTTTACTTGGTTTTTAAAAGTGCCTCTTTCTAATTGCAATAGAAAATCAGTTGGGTCAATGTCGTTGATGGACCTGTTCTGGAAAGATGCCCAAGAAACTGTTGTGTTGATAAGTTGGAAGTAGAAAGTCAATCTGTGAAAAAAAAAAGAATTAAAAAGGGGAGAAAAAGATCTATACACTAACCCACCCAATACAGAATTAAAACACTATGGTAGGAGCCAGAACATTTCACTGGTCGCTTAGCTTTTGTACATGAAATGTCATAGTTTTATCTGATACAGGAATGAAAAGCACTTTAAAAAAAGAAAGGAAAAATGAAAATAAAGCTGCTTTATGTTTTAGCGCATCTGACTGTGCCAAAATCAGGAAGTGCTAAAAATATTTTTTGTCAGATTTGCTATGTTCCCAGCCTCAAAGCCAGTGAACGGAACACTTGAACTGGTGTTTCCGTAAACCTCTTGTCTTTTTGTTGTCCATCATCAGCCTTGTCAACCACAAACACTTGGATCCATGAAGGTGTCATTACTGAAATGATCTTGACAACGTGGAAGCTCTGATTATTATTATTTTTTAGAATTGAATAGAACATTGGATTTATAATGCTATAAATATTAATTTGTAATGATGAGGCAATTAACTCTCCAAATAAATGCCAAAGGACACAGTGATGATGTATTAGGGAAAATACTTGTTGTAGCATGAAAATGCCAGAAACCTAAACATACAAAAAGACATATCTGTGAAAATACCAGTCTGCTTGCCTAGGGGAACTTAACATGATTTTTTGACCAAGGCATCTTTCCCATTAGGAACAGGGTGGATAAATTCCTACCACTTCCTATAAGTCAGAAGATTTTCTGCTGTCCAGGAAAGTCCAATGTGAACAATCTTTTGCTGAAAAAGCACAAAGGGCTTTTGTGAAAAGAGCTGTTTCTTACATTCTTTAAAAGTGGGTTGGGCAGCAACGTGACCTGGGGCACCCCAGCCTCTTTGCAATCCATGTTGCTCTCCCTAAATTGCCATAAACTGCCACAATTTGGCAACAAATATGAACATTCAGGGATCAGACCTTTCCTTGTTTTGTGTGAAAACATCAAGCAAAATAAATGTATTTAAAACACAATGAATAGATGCCTCATACCTGAAGCACTTAACTGTGCCCCAATCAATGGCGGATCCTTCACGATAGCCGAATTAAAGAAACATGCTGCCTTGCACATTCCTTGGGGTGAAGCGACCCAGACAAAGGGCTGCATTCCCTTTTTATTATCTGTTACAGTGGGCGGTTACACAAGGCATCACATGGTTACAAACAGCCAATGACAAGGTTATACCTGTAGCCAATGACAAAGCTTACACCTGTGGCCAATGGCAAAGCTACACCTGTAGCCGGTAGATTTAAAATCTTGGTACAACTTTCCTCCACCTATCAGCCCCTCCCTCATTTCCTGTTGTTCCCAAACCTCATGGTCAAGCCTCATGGTCTTTTGTGTTCCTTTGTTTCCTTTGTTCCAAGCCTCATGGCAGTTTCTTTGTCCCACCTATGCGCCGTCCAGCTCTTACACGATCCTAGGGCATATGCCATCATATCAACACATACCTACACTTATTTCACTTAAAACCCCAACAACTATATCTCTCCAAAGTTGCCCCAAATCCAATCTAAATGCCTTGGTCCCATTCTCTTTGGAAATGCCACATCACATCCTTTGATGTGATTGAACTTTCCAATGTGGCCAGCGTATCAAAAAGATGCCTTGGCAAGATTAAAACAAGAGAATGATGGTTTTAGCAACATAATAAAAGCCCTGATCCTTTTCACTTGTGGAAAATATTAAGATACATACAGAACGGACAGGGCTTTGATCACAATGGCCATCTCAATCTTTTCGATCCCTCTATGACCTAAAGCACTTCTCGGGACTATACAGCAAATGAAGCAAAGAGGAGAATGTCCACTTATAACTTCAAGCACCCTTCAAGTTCACCATCAAATTATTGCAATAACATTTCCTTCTAGCACTTCCCACTTGCTATCAAGTGTTTCAGAAAAATCAAGGAGGCGGTACAGATAATCCAAATATTGATGTAATTTGCTTTAAAGAGTTACAAATTATATAGTCCTATATATGTAAGTACAGCCTTGGGATTTAAAACCTAATCTATTTCTCCTGTTCTTTCATCATGAGCTTTAGTAACCTGTTTCTCATTCTTGGCTGTTGATGGCACCTGCACGTTTACACAATGACTGGATCTGTCCCTGAGTTGTGTTTCCCATCTTGACAGCTTCTGGACACACATAGAATGCACATTCCATAAGGGAGAAATGTAAAGGCAGACACCACTTCTCCAGCCTTTCCATCTACTGGAGAACAAAAGGTGAGTCCTTTTAAAAATGAATAACAGAAGTCTGGAAGGTTCCAAGGCCAAGAGAGAATAAGGTTTGTTCCATCTCCTTCACAGCCTCAGTTTAAAGCTTGGATTCTCAGACAAAAAGGAAATCTAGCAAGGTTACAGCAAAGGAACAGACACTTCAGAAGCAGCTGTCTAAAGGAAAAGGTAACAACAACAAAAAAGAAAATGGTTAAATATATGTTTAATTAGGATTATCTTCTGACATACAAAATCCTGCATAGGTCTCTTGACACTTTTGCTTATTGTCTGCCTTTGTGATGAATGTGTTCAGGGGGGAGGCAGCAAAGAGGCAAGCATTACAATAAGGCTTTAATATCTGGCATTGAACACTCATCTGACACCTTCACATTTGAGAGCAGAAGAGTAGCAACATATGTAATGCTCACTTATGGCTCCTTCCACACATGGAAGCCAGCAAGAGTGCCTTTATTGAAGACTGAGTGTGAGAAGATGGTTTTGATGTGCAGGCCTTTCTGTCTGGGGGGAATCTGAAATTGATTGATTGATTAACCCTGCCTTCATTATTTTTACAAATAATTCAAGATAGCAAACAAAACGGGTATTTCATATTTGGATGGGGCAGGTTTTATAGAGGGTACATATTTGATAAGAATCTTCAGTATCCCTTGTCCTGTTTGGGGCTAAAAATCTTATTCCTTTATCAGCCACTTTGATTCTATTCTACTCATTTAGTATTTAAGAACTGTATTATTGTTTTTCTTTATTCTCTTTGCAAGGATTAGGGAAACAGGGCAAACTTATTTCTCATTTATATACATTGCCTTTGCTGCACCCCTTAATGATTTATAATTTATTTATTAATAACTAAAAATATATAATTATTTTTTGTACATACTAGAAGATGTTGAGACAAAAAAGGCCCAGACAATTTGAATCATATAACATGTTCTTAATAATAATTATATTTCTAATTTTCACCATGAAATTAAATCTCATTATTAACAGGTGGCTCTTAAAATTTAGCCATTGATTTTTTTTATGAAGAGCTTTAGCCAAATCAGACCCAGAGTTTGCAAAGAAAAATATTTTATGAAAAGAGGAAAAATATATTCTCCTGATGTTAAGGAATAATTGCAAGATATATGTTTGTTATCAGATGATATGTCTTTAGATTCTAGATATGAGATGGAGCAGTATGTGTCTATATAATCTAAATTTAATTGTAAGTTTAAAAATTGAATTAATAATAATACAGAAGACTTTAAAAATTCATGCACAATTGAAACCATAGACTTTTTAAAAAATGTTTCTTTTCTTTTGGGATTGAGGGATAAGCAGTTGGGAAAAAAATTATGGGACTTTGCTTTATATATGACGCAGTCATACATAAGCGAGGCTATTATATTAAAAAAGATTCAACTTTGCCCACCATGAGGGAAGGAGTAGTGAAGATTAATAAACTTGCTGAGATGGCCAAATTGACTACTTTAATTAGAGATAGGATAATTGTCTAAATTTAATGATGATTGGAAACCCCTTATTCAACTTTGTGGGAAACAGAAAAAAAAGTTATAATATATGGTTTTGAGGATTAGAATAAAAATAATAGATTATAGGGAAAATATAAACAATGCTGTAACCATAGAGTAAGAGGTTATTTTATATTGATGCCTATAACTGCTTTAAAAGAAAATGGGAAATCATTTCTTTATACTGTATTTTTTTCTTTGATTTATGTATCTTTGCTCTTTTCTTCTCTTTTTTCACTCCAAATATTATTATTTTTATGCTGTACTAACAAAAAGGTATTTAAACAAAGATTGAATTAGTCTCTTAGAGATATTATCTCCTTTTCCTTCCTCCATTTCTATTCTTCCCTCAATTTATGTTCAATTTATATTATGTTCAATTTAATATTTAATCTTTTTACAGTACAATTATTGATGAATTATTTTTAATATACTTTTCCAATAAAATATTTTTTAAAAATAAAATAAAATCTTGTCAACAGATTTCAATATGGTTCTGTCTTTCCACATTACTAAGCAGCAGAAATTATGTCCTGTTCTTAGTAGGATTAAGATGTCACCCAATGCACCAATATTGCTGTCTTTGGCTTCTTTTCAACTGATTAGTTAAATTGAAATCTACATTATTGTATGGTGTCTGCCTCATTGTTTAATGCTAACAAAGACTGATGAAAAAAATATTCTTAATGAGGTGGAATTTTGTAATTAGTACTACTCCTTCCCCTAAAAAGTAGGCAATGAAAAATTTATCATAAAGGTGATGCTAGGAACATTCATCACATTTATATGGCTGAGGTGCACTGTTTACTACAGTGACTCATTGTTACCATTTTTTCTGATGGAGTAGTAGAAAAAGAAAGAACATAGACAAGCCTTTGACACATTTAATTAACACATGAATATTAGTGTGACTATAATCTAATTTCTTTTTAATTAGCAAAATTATATTGCATGGATGGACTATAATATATGGAATGTGTCTACAGAATAACGTTGAATTCTAAGTTCTATTAGGAAGACATCAAAGATTAGAGAAATAATAAGTATCCTTCTTCCAGAAACTATATTCCACATTTTTATCTGAGGCAATTAACATAAGAACATAAGAACATAAGAAGAGTCATGCTGAATCAGGCCAAAGCCCATCGAGTCCAACATTCTGTGTCACACAGTGGCCCACTAATTGTACATGGGGATCTTGAGCAGAAAGAGAAGGCAAAACCCTCCCTTTCCCTTGACCCCCAACAAATGGTACTCAAGGGAATCCTGCCTGCCTTAACCAACATAGAGGCGGCACATGGACATCCGTTTTAATAACCACCGATACACTTGGCATCCATGAATCTATCTAGCCCTGCCTTGAAGCTGTCAAGGCTGACAGCTGTCACGACCCCTTCTGGAAGTGAATTCCATAAATCAACGACCCTCTGGGTGAAGAAATATTTCCCTTTATTTGTCCTCACTTTCTTAGCTATGAGCTTTAGGGAGTGCCCCCTTGTCCTGGTATTGTGTGATAGAGAAAAGAATTTTTCTCTATCCACCTTTTCTATCCCATGCATGATTTTATACACTTCGATCAAGTCACCCCTTAAACGCCGTCTTTCAAGGCTGAAGAGACCAAGGCGTTGCAATCTGGTTTCATAAGGGAGGCGCTCCATTTCCTTGATCATTCTTGTTGCCCTTCTTTGCACCTTTTCCAGTTCCATTATATCCTTCTTGAGGTGCAGTGACCAGAACTGTACACAGTACTCCAAGTGTGGTCTAACCATCGATTTGTACAGAGGCAATAAAACACTTGCTGACTTATTTTCGATTCCCTTCCTAATCATGCCAAGCATGGAATTTGCTTTTTTTACTGCTGCTGCACATTGGGTTGACATCTTCATCGAGCTGTCCACCAAAACCCCAAGATCCTTTTCTTGGGTTGTCTCAGAAAGTTTGGTCCCCATCAGTTGGTAAGTATAATTGGGGTTCTTTGCCCCGATGTGCATAACTTTGCACTTGTTTAGGTTAAAATGCATTTGCCACTTTGTTGCCCACTCACACAATTTCGAGAGATCCTTCTGGAGCTCCCGACAATCAGTTTCACTTTTCACAACCCGGAACAATTTAGTGTCATCGGCAAACTTGGCTACCTCACTATTAACTTCTACATCCAGATCATTGATGAATAAATTGAAAAGTAAAGGTCCCAAAACTGAACCTTGGGGTACACCACTTCTCACTTCTTTCCATCCGGAGAATTGTCCATTTATTGCCACCCTTTGCTTCCTACAATTTAGCCAGTTACCAATCCAGGACAAGACCTGTCCTCTAATTCCATGGCTGGAGAGCTTTTTTAGGAGCCTTTGGTGAGGAACTTTGTCAAAAGCCGTTTGAAAGTCAAGATATACAATATCAACTGGGGTCCCAATTAAAATAATCCCCTTCGTATGCAGCTCACCATTAGGAGATTTCCCTACCTGGTGCTCTTCAAACATATTGGGGCTGCGTATCCCATGGGTCTTTTCCTGCATAGCTGAAATAACTTTCCATTTTGTAATATTGTAAGGTTAATAAAGGGCTAGAATGACCTACTGTATCTACCCACGGTGTGCTACGTAAGCAAAGTATTAGGCTCCCAGCTAACCCAAATGAAGGCAGTGACAGGAATGATTAAGTTGTAACTGTAGCAAGTGCTTAATTTTTATTGATTTCTTATTTGAAGGAATCAGAGGATTCTGAAAATGGATCAATCATCAAATGCCATTTTGGTGACAGTACAAACAGTCACAAGATCAGCAGCCCTCAATTGATCAGGCCAGTGATGTAGTGCTAGAGCATCTGACATAAAAGGGAAAGAGCAAAGTTCAAATCCCTTGACATTAAATGTCAAGTTAGCCCTCTCTGTGGGGAGAGCACAGGGAAAAGAACCACAGATCCTGCTTTGATCAGCTGGGGGGGGGGGAAATCCAGATATAAAAGTAATAAATAAAAATAAATATTAGCAACAGTTGGGTGAAAATATGATCACATTTAAGAACATAGCTGAACGATTTCCACCCAACTTAGATCAAGACAAACAGACCATGTCCAACTTGTTCACTGTTAGAAATGAACCAGAATTTGTCTGTACTTCTAGGAAGATCAAGTACTGTCACTTTGTCCATCCTCTCAATTATCTCCTAACATGTCTCAGCTGTTAAACATGCTTCAGAGTACTTTTATGACACTGACAATTATCCAACCCTCCACTTCCTTCCTTTTAAAAAAATAAAAAATCAGTTGCTCTTTCTCCATGCTTTTTCAGAGATGAAATCCTGCCTTTGTTATTGAATGGACTGTTTGCTTGATCTCTTCCTGTAATGCAGCCCTGTGTGGGGAGGAGGGAGGGACGGAAACAAGAGATTTGCCAATGTGCTAGTTTGCAGGATGTTCTGTTGGGCTCTGGCTTGTACCCTTCACGAAATTTGAACTTTCTTTTCCACTTTAGCAGTTTTCTCAGTGGACACAGGCACTGTTTGGTGAATCACAGAAGACAGGATGTTCTGAAGGGGATTGGACTCAATGGCTGGCAGAACTGATTGGTTGACTGTTTCAGTGCTACCATTGGAGAACTTGGACCAAGGAAAGATGGTTTGGCTTCTGCAAGCTCACAGCCAGGATAAATGCATTTGGCATCCTGAAATGGGGAGGGCCATTTGGGCTCAATGCACACTTGACTTAAGAAGCCGTGTCAACAGAATAGATACGACTCATATGGCAAAGTGACCTGTCTCATTGGAACACAACTGCAACAATCATCCTTTAAAAAAAAAAAACAACTAGGTATTTTTTATTATAAGAAAAATTTGCCTAAGCTTAAAAACCTACTGAAATATAAATATAAAGTGGGGGGGGGGAGAAAGTATAAAGAAAAGTATTTAAAGAAGCAACTTCTGATCTTTGCAGCAATTACACCTTCCTAAGTTACATATCATGGCTTCCATCTGTCCATAAATCTTTTTAATCAATAAATCCCAAAATCAGCAGTTCATTTCTACCTGTTTTCAGCAAAAAGCAATAAAAGGTTTTCAGTTTTTTTATAAAAGTAATTGTAGTTTCCCTGTTAATCACATCACAGTCCTCTTTTGCATATCTTTAGAAGGCCATGCAAATAAATGCTTATTTGTGTCTCTACTCCATTTAACATTTACATACCAAATCCCATAGCATTTGGATTAATTTAAATTTTTTTTCTATAGATTATCCTTTGTACTTTCACTGGAAGGTATTACATAAAAATAAGAAATCAATGTATGTAATAATGATAATGATAATAATGTTGGAAGGAATCTTGGAGGTCATCTAGTCCAACCCCCTGCTCAGGCAGGAAACCCTATACCATTTCAGACAAATGGCTGTCCAGTCTCTTCTTAAAAACTTCCAGTGTTGAAGCATTCACAGCTTCCTGAGGCAGGTTGTTCCACTGATTAATTGTTCTGTCAGGAAATTTCTCCTTAGTTCTAGGTTGCTTCTCTCTTTGGTTAATTTCCATCCGTTGCTTCTTGTTCTGCCTTCAGGTGCTTTGGAGAATAGCTAGCCTCCCTCTTCTTTGTGGCAACCCAAGATATTGGAACACTGCTATCATGTCCCCCCTCATCTTTCTCTTCATTAAACTAGACATACCCAATTCCAGCAACTGTTCCTTGTAAGTTTTAGCCTACCATTGCCTAATCATCTTTGTAGCTCTTCTCTGTACTCTTTCTAGAGTCTCAACATCTTTTTTACATCGTGGTGACCAAAACTGGATGCAGTATTCCAAGTGTGGCCTTACCAAGGCATTGTAAAGTGGTATTAACACTTCAGATGATCTTGATTCTATCCCTGTTAACACAGCCTAGCACTGTGTTGGCTTTTTGGGCAGCTGCAACACACTGCTGGCTCATATTTAACTAATTGTCAACTAGGACTCCCTCTCACAGTTACTACTGTTGAGCAAGGTACCACCTATATTATACTTGTGCAACTGGTTTTTCTTGCCTAAATGTAGAACCTTACTTTTTTCACCATTGAATTTCATTTTGTCAGATAGTGCCCAATGTTCAAGTGTGTCAAGATCCTTCTGTATCGTAAGCCTCTCTTCTGGAGTGTTGGCTATTCCTGTCTGCAAATTTGATGAGTTCCCCATCTATCCCCTCATCCAAATCGTTGATGAAGATGTTGAAAAGCACTGGGCCCAGAACAGAACACAGGGGCATCCCACTACACACTTCCCTCCATCAAAATGCAGTTCCATTGAGTTCCATATATAATGCAGTTCCTTATATAATGTTATATTATATAATGCCGTATGCATTCATAGAAACACACAAACATAGAAGTGTGCACAGCACACTACATATCTATAGATTAAAGATATAAGTGGAGTTAAAATAGTAATTTAAAAACTTTCTCAAAATCACGTTTCAAATATTTCTCCAATTTTAATAATCCCTTTTTAAGGAGAAAAAAATGAAATCAACAATTTTTCTGCAAATGTTCTTTCGCTGTGCATCAACAAAACTGAGGACTTGCTGCAGATGCCTCCTTGCACAACAGGGCAAACTCTGCTTTACTGTATCCATATAAAGTTGGTTGCATAATTTACA
Source organism: Bothrops alternatus (assembly GCA_034064705.1). Classification (NCBI taxonomy): domain Eukaryota; kingdom Metazoa; phylum Chordata; class Lepidosauria; order Squamata; family Viperidae; genus Bothrops; species Bothrops alternatus. The sequence continues at coordinate 6,367,062 of JARGCV010000052.1, read as the reverse complement.
CACGCTTCTGCTAAAATTACTTTTGAAATGCACCAATACTTATTTTTAACTCTAGGCAGAAAAAGGAAGAACAGTTCTAGGAATGGAAGGTTTGAGTCCCAGTAGTTTCACTTCAACTGTTTTTTTTGCACAAATCCATTGCTCTCAAAAAATGTCAGATAAAGTACAATTTAACACAAAAGACTGAAACACACTTAAAGCCATTGAAATCAATTGGCTTAAGTGCCCTTAACTCTGCATTTGGATTGGAGTTCAAACATTCATGATCTGAATTCAAAGAGCTACTTTAGTTACACCCAAGAATTTAGGTCTGCATCCTGGGAAATGCCTTTTTTTCCTTTTCTTTTGCAAAATACCTTTTTTATTTGAACAGCAGACACTTGTTCTACACTGCAGTTTGCTTTTAATAATCCCTTTAGTCAAGCAATTTTCTACTTAAGTACAGTTCAGAGAGACTGTTGCTTAAGAGATACAAATGCAAAGTTCCTTGGGGGTCACAGAGCAACTCTCTGGCCTGGGGTTATTTTAGGACAGTCCTCTGCAATCTGGTGTTCTTTTGGGATTGCATCTTCTAAAATTCCTAGTCAGCAGGTCCAACAACTCTGAATAAGATTCTTACAGGGTGCCATATTGGAGACACTAATCCTGGACAGAAAAGGTTTCCTCAGCCTTGACAGAATAGCCTAAATGAAGGAGCAGCACAGTAGTAGAGCTTCTCTGAGGCAAATTATCCTTCCAAGAAATCATTGCTCCAGAAGCTGATCTATTTATGCTTTACTCCCACCACCAGCAGAAGGAACCATTTTAAAAGAGTCCTCTCATACAGACATCATCTGAACTGAGGAATGCTTTGAGGGTCTGAAAATGTCAAGAAATGCAACCTCAGCTTATATAAAGTGGATTGGTTCTTAATAAAATACAGGATGTAACAAGAAATTGCAGCAATAGAATCCAGGACCCATTGAGTCCCTCTAAAACAGGGGATGGAAAGTCCACATTTTTCTACTGAGTTCATCAGAAGAATAGTTTAAAAGAAAAAAAAGAAAGAAAAAAACTAAAACAAAAATGCACCACTTGGAAATTATTCTTCTGTCTTAGCATTCACATGGTGCTTCTCTTCAGAAGTACTTCTCTAGGATTCATGGCAGCAGATCCAATTCTCCACAGGGGTCTATCGCTACACCTTTCCCATCTGTCTTAGTCCTTTAAGTTCTAAGGCACAAGCAACCTTGAACAGTTGGCACATTTTCTCCTAGCTTTTCCACTGCTTTGGAAACCTGATTCCTTGGTTAAGCTATTCTTAAAATATAATTTATGGCAGGGATTACTTACAATGGAAGGAAAAATGGTGATGGGAAAGCACTATGAAATCCATCAAATATTACTGGAAGAGGGTCTAATCTTTTCCCCAGCTGTCCTGCTTAGTATGTCCCAAAACAGAACAGGAGAAAGAAATCCAAAGATTTAGAAAACACGAGAGAGTGCCGATACCAAGAGTAGCAAAAGACAGACGGCTGACTTTGCCTTTGCTAAATAAGGAAGTGGAATAGAACAGGCTGATGTCTGAATTATGAAGAATGACATTGATATCTGAAAGTTAGCCCAAGAGAATAAATTTTGTAACATCCTAAACTCTTAACACATTAGCAAAGAATTAGCCTACATTTCAAAAACTAAAAGGTAAAAGTTTCCCTGTCCAGTCGTGCCCGATTCTAGGGCCCGGTACCTATCTCTGTTTCTTAACTGAGGGAGCCAGCATTGTTCAAAGACATTTTCTGTGGTCATATGACCAGCACGGCTATATGCCAAAGGCACATGGAATGCTATTACCTTCCCATCAAAGTGGTACCTATTTATCTACTCGCATTTGCATGCTTTCAGACTGCTAAATGGGCAGGAGCTGGGGCAGGAACAGATCTCACCCCGTTGCGTGGCACTTGGGTGTCAAACCCAGACTGTCAGCTTTCACACCCCCTTATTTTAAAAACTACTATTCTCCAAATACATTGGATTGTACCTCCAATGTTATAAGCTTGGCATTAACGTTCATATATCAGAAATCACTTAATCAGATGCACTGTTAACTTCACTTGGCAAGTATATTCACATGGCTATAGAAAGGAAAGCAAATCACAGTTCAATTTGCTAGAAGGCAAAGTATATTCACATGGCTATAGAAAGGAAAGCAAATCACAGTTCAATTTGCTAGAAGGCATGGAAAAGTATATATGTTTGTTTGTTTCTCATTTAGTGACTGTTATTATGATGGTGATGAAAAAATAACAACCAGTTCTCCCATTTATGATCTTCACAGGTCTGTAAAGTAAAGTTGAAGTAAAATAATAACACATTATAGAATAATAACAACAGAGTTGTCTGTTCTCATTATTATTGTTGTAAGGAAACAACAGATATTCTATCATAATCAACTTTATATAAAAACAAGGCTTCCACAATGAGAAGATCTCTTGGAGTTACTGTTATTTGAGCTTGTTGAATGAGAAAGTTGAAAAACCAAATCAGCATCTAAACAGAATCTTACTTTATATTTAAATATATATACATATTTTAACAATTGAATCTCAAGTCATTCTTGTGCAAAATTGTGGGCACTGAGACTTTTGCATACAGGTAATCCTAGACTTACAATCATTCGTTTATTGACCAAAGTTACAACCACACACTTACAACTCTTGTAGCATTCCCATGGTCACATTATCACATTATTATTATTTGAGCATTTGGTCATCGGCATATATTTATATCAGTTTGCACTGTCCAGGGGTCACGTGATCAGCATTTGTAATCTTCCCAGTTGGCTTCCAACAACCAGTCTGTGGGGAAAACCAGATTTGCTTAACAACTGCATGATTTACTTAATAATTGTAGCAAAAAATGTTGTAAAATGGTGGCACAACTCACTTAACAACTGTTTTACTTAGCCATGGACATTTTGGGCTCAACTGTGGTCATAAGTCGGGGACTATTTATACACATTAAGGGCTTGGTCTAACAAAGGAAAAAGGCTGCTGAGAATGTGGGAATGATCTCAGGAGATGGGACAGAGCCCCAGCCCAGGGCAATAGAGGTAGTTTAGCCTGCAAAAGTATACATGGCAAACCTTTCTGAAGAGACCCTCCCTAGTTTCTTGGGCTGTAAAGTGACAGAACTATATTTTCAGACTTGCAAGATGTCAGCTTTATGAGATAGTCCAAAGAAAAAACATGTCCAGATGAACTAGTGCTATTTTATTGTAGTTACTGTCAAGTTGGATCGCTAAGATGCTTGCTAGCTTCTATCGCTACTCAACTTGCCATAGAAATGGGGGAGGAGTAAAAAAAGCAGGAAGGAAATGGGATTTCAAGAAGCTGTCCACAGACTGTGAGAATGCCAAGGTCACTAACACAGATGTCTGACAGAGAAGTGGACCATTCTCATTAACAAACCAAAGATATATGATTTGGATGGCAACATGCACAACTGGTGGGTGGGGGTTAAGGGAAGCTATTGTTAATTAACTAGGCAGATTTTCATGTGGGAAAACCAGAGCTGGTTTTGCTTCTTCAGTTCTGAGACATGTATTCAATAAGGTTTATCTTTTATGGCACTTCAAAGCCTTGAAGATTCCTTGATTGTGAGTTCACTAGTCGGACAGTTGACAGGCACATTATGAGAATCTTGCAAATGTCTGAAACTACTGTAATTCAGTAATATTTGGACGTTTATGAGTTTCAGATGTCCTACCCAGCAGATCCATACTAAGAGACTGCTGGGCTATATATTTTAGTATCACTTGAACTTGGAATAGGATAAATTAGGAATATAAGAATATGGGATCATAAATATCTTAATTAGCGATCATTTCTCAGTGATGGTGATTTCACATCTTTTTCACTGCTCCAATGTATTTAATGTTAAAAGATGAGCATAATGGAAACTGTATCTAAAATCCTTATCTTTAGATTGGCTGTTTTTATACATTTAAATTCTGCTTGGATATCAATGTTTGTATGCCCTAAATCAGTTTTCTTCTCTGTACTGGAATCAAGAGAAAACATGTTATAGCACACTTTTAATAACCAATTCTTTTTCTCTCTTTTCAAGTTCTTATCCAGCCATATAACTACTCTGTTCATAATCAACTATTTATCCAGTGGTTCTCCAGGTTATAGACATTCTTGGTATTTCTTGCTCTGATCTTAAAACCTTTCAGAAGCCCAACTCTTGTCAGTGCATACTCAGAATTGAGTCCCAAAGAACTTAGTGGACTCTAATCTCTTGTAAATGTGGTATGTCATCTTCACCTTTTCCAGTTAGCATTTTCTGATATGTCTCAGGAAGCTTCGCAGTGTTGAAGCATATCTGATGGTCGTCTTCTTTATTCACTCATCCAAGGAAAGGATGACGTTTGGTTAGGAATAAGAGAACATTAGCCTAAAAAAAAGTAACTCTAAAACAGTTGTCCAAGAAATTTGGTCAGTATATTAGACGAATTTTGGAGATGGGAAATCCCCATTAAATTGTAGAAAACACCATGGAAAAAGTTACGCTGTACTAAGCAGTGTAGTTTGTTGGAACCTGTTCTTCCTTGAATTTTAGGTTGGGAAATCGGAAGGAAGAAACCTCCTACCAGCGGCTAAACTACCGTAGTTAACTCTACTGTGCCCAAAGTACATCACTTAATGTACATCTGAGATCAGCCGCTTAAAGGACAAGCTGTACATCTCTGAAAAAGTCCGCCCCCAAAGAACATTTTTAAGACACACAAGAGTCTCCTCGAGCAGCATCGTTAAAAACCAGCACTGTAAAATCCCGGGGAAAATGCTAAGGCCCAATCAATTTTGCACAGTGGCAGAGGCAACGGGAGTTCTAAGAGCCAGCAAGATACGTTATACGCCTACTGTCCTAAAGCGAGAAGCCTGAAAAAGGAGCAATCGCGGTAGGCAGCAAGCGAAGGAGTTCACCCTCCGCCTGCTCGGAGATTTCCAACCCGGGAGAGGGTCGCAATAGAGTTGCCATTCCCTTCCAATCCCTCCTTAGACGACTCCGGCAGAGCTGGTGAGTCCGAAGCCGCGAGTTGTCACGCCCGGTCCCTCACCGCGGGGCCTCTGGTTCCTCCCGCGCCGCGTCGATGCCCACCCCCGCCGAAGTATTCGCGCCTTCCTGCCGGGATCTGCTTTCCCCGTGTTTGCCGCAGCGGCTTCCCCCAACTCCCCTCTCGTAGGAGAAGCCCATCCCACCCCCGGAGCCCAGACTAGGGACGAAGCGCCGCCCCGCTCTCGCGCGCGCCGCTCCCCTCCCTGGCCTCCTTCTCCCTCTCTTCCTCCCTCCCTCCCTCCCTCCGCCGCTCTGGTCTCCCTCTCTTGCCCCCTCCCCCTCCTCCCGCTTTCCTTCGCCCCCGGTTGGCAAGGAGTCTTTTGCCGCATCCGCAGTTCGCACTTGTCTTGACCGCTTCCCTGGCGGCGCTCGGAACCGACCGGGCGCTGCTCCCTCCCTCGTGAGGGAAAACTCTTGCAGCGGGAGCGCGCTCGTGCCCGCGCGAATCCCCGGGCGGGGAGGGAGGGGGAGAGAGAGAGAGAGAGAGGGAGAGAGAGCGAGAGCACCCTTGTCCTTGGTGCCCTCTGCAGCTTCCTTCTCTTGCCGCTGCTCCCACCGCAGCCGCCGCTGCCGCCTTCTGAAGGTCGGAGAAGGAAAGGAAAGAAGGATTGGGCTCAGCGGAAGCGGAGAGACCATCGCCGTCGGGAAGAAAGAAGCCGAGAGGGGAAGAGCGCGAGGGAGCCAGCCAGCGAGCGAGCAGGCGCGTGCGGGGAGGGGAAGAGCGCCAGCCCCCTCCCTTTCGCCGTCGCTTTCCTCCCCCCCCTCCCCCTGGTCAAGTGCCCTCCCTCATCCCTGCGCTGCGGGCTCCCTTATTCCAGCTTCATGGGCAAAGTGTGGAAACAGCAGATGTACCCCCAGTACACCACCTACTACTACCCCCAGTATCTGCAGGCGAAGGTATGGTGCGGCCGCCGGGCAGGGTCTCGCCTTCTTTTCTTGCCAGAGGTGGGCACCGAGGGCTGCAGGACAGGACAGGGCTGGGCTAGGCTGGGCTACACTTTGCAGTCTTGCTAACTATAGCCTCGAAGGAAGAGGAAAGGAGGGGGTGGGGGTTCCTAGGGCGGGGAAGAGGGGGCTCTTAGGGTGGCATCGGGTTACAGGCGCGCTCCCCATTGGGGGCGCGCACATAACGCCGGCAGCCCCTTCCTGACTCTGCCTCGCCTGTTCCCTTTTAGGATGTACGTGATTGTGTGTGTGTGTGTGTGTATATGTGTGCGTGCTAAGGGACGGAAAGAAAGGAAAGAAATGAAGCAGGATTTCGAGCGGAAGCGCTGGGGTCTGAGCACCCGAGCTGCCTCTTTACCCTCCTCAGAGTGATGTTCTCACTGTCACCTCCCAGCCATTCCCTTTTCTCTGACTCCTGACCCCTTTCCTCAACTGCCTCCCTTGCTCATTCTCTCCCCCCCCCCGCACTTTCTTCCTTCGCCCGGAGATAATTCGATTTTTTCCCCCTCCTTCTGATACATATGCCAGTTGCTCCTCTCCTCCCCTTCCCAGGGTTAAATAGAGATCAGTGTCCTGATAGGCATTTTGTTGCTCTGAGAATGTAATAAAACCTCCCTTTTCCTTCCCGTTAGATTTTTATTCTGAGCAGAAATAACAGGATTAAGTTTTATCATCCCATAGCCACAATTTATTGCTTTTTCTCTCTTATCATAACTTTCAGCTAACCAGGAACTACTTTAAACTCTGGAACTAGTTGGATTAGGATATATAATACGTACAGGCATACATACCGTACATTTCCTGAAGAACCCCGAGTTTTATTTTAAATAATAAAATCATCCATCTTGAAGAAGACAAGGACACTACAAATAATTAAAAAATATTTTTTTTGAAAGCCTCTATTTAAGCAGTCTGATACTAGAATGTTTTATTCTGCAAATTTTTCAAAATTTGCTTTTGGAAAAGGTAACATTTAGCTGGGTTTTCTAAAAGCAAATTGGTTGGCCAGCATCTCCACCATACATTTTGCTTTCTCTGCATTACTAAAAGAAAAACTAAGTGGAGGTTGATATGTTAATTTTTCCCAAGATCTTTGACATCTCTGGTATGTGTTTATGGATGCATGTGGAATGTCCAAAGCTGGTCAGAGTAGCTGCTCTGGCAAATCATGCTGCAAATCTGGCAAATGCAGAGAGATTGCATCCTCTGCCTGGAATATTTGATATCTTAAGTGTTCTCCAGTGAACAGCACTGCGTGCAACATGCACACACTATGTGATATGTGTAGTATATTCTTGTTCTTGCATTATATTAATACAGCACTGTGGAAATGGAGATTCACTATCACAGCTTTTTAAAAATGTTTATTCAAATCTTAGGCCCACCAGTTAATGTTAAAATGTTCTATAAATGGTTTGTCTTTCTGTCTATCATCTGCCTATCTGCCTACCTAACTACTGACCAGCCTGCCTGCCTGCCTATCTACCTATCTACCAACCTACCAGAGTCATCTGGAAGCAGAACATTTAGTACTGTTCATTATATTAATCTGTGATTAATCCCATGACTGTATCAGCCACATTCCAATTTAAGGTGTATCATTATCTAGAAATTATCTTGATTGTGAGAATTAACAACCAAAGCTTTCCTCATGTGTGTGAATTACAAATGAAGCAATTATGAGTGGCAAGAATGCTGGTTGTTTATGGTTGTTGGGAATAGAGAGTGTTCAAGAGTTGCTTTAGCAATTGTGGGTTTCCTCTTGAAGGGTTCTTAGCTATTTGTTTTGAGAATCATGGATTTCTTTCACTTAGTATCCTTGGTAATAGTGAGACATTTTCACTTTGAACTTGGCAAATTTAAGTATGCATCTGAAATAGAAGCGTTCCACATCAAGTTGTGAATCATAATATTTCCATCAAAAGTAGCCTCATGTATAAAATATGTTAGTGGGTTTTTTTTTTGACCTTTTGAATTTTGAAGGGATGGTTTAAATTTTTTATAAGTATTGATAATGTTACAATTTCAGTAATACAGTAATTCATATACATAATGACATGTGATTTGACTTCAGTGAGACTTACTTTCAAGCATGGGTGGTATATGCTTCACATAGCAATGCAAAGTAGAAGCCTATATGTTATTTCCAACATGCTGCAAAAAAACAAATTTCCAACATGCTACATTATGAAAAATCAATTTTAAAATACAGGTAAACAAAACCATATTTTTGCACAAGAATGTTTTTCCAATTCATTTTTGTATGCCGTTAACAGTAGAGAAACTAAATACATATTTTAATATGGCTAGTGCAGCCTTTCTTATCTTTTTGCACTGTAAATAATTGAAGAGAGAAACTGTAATAAGCTTGCACTTGTAATTAGGATATCATCTACAGAAAAGCCTTAAGGACCATCTTCTGAAAATGTGCTTCCTCTATAAAGTATTTAATATTGATTTATACTACAGTCAATGACATCTCCAAAACATGTATTGCAGTAATTCCTATTAAAATTACAGTCTGAAATCACATTAGTCTTTATCTCTTTGTTTGATAAAAGAGGTATATACAACCATTTAACCTACGTATGTGAACTACTACATACAACAATTTATGTTCACAATTCCTGTTTTAGTGAGATTCTGTCTTGGAGGGGGGAATGCAGGAAAGACAACAAATTAGACACAGTTGTGGCTGAAAAGGGACAGACATTCCTCTTTTATTACTCCATTAATTTCAGTGTTTGAAATTGACATTAGTAAGTTTCCACATGCTTTACATATTATATTGAGATAAAATTTTAATAAACTTTTTGAAAGCTGTTCCAAATAAAAATTGCATGGCAACTACTCCGTGATTATCTGACTACAGTTAAGCAAAGAAAAAAATGAGGGAAATTGCCAACCCTACAAGAGCTGTAAGGAAACAAAGGTCTTTATCAGATCTACTCAAAGACAGATCTCTAGCCCATCCCAGAATGACTAGTCATATGCTTGTAGTAAGCTCACAAGTTACTTATGTCCTCTTTCCACTGCTAAGTTCAAAGTGACTTCTAGTGTGTTGAGTCACATCAGTTGTGAATATGACATAGCTATAAAAATAAAAGCAACAAATGAATGCACAACCTATGGTCAATACAAATCTGGGTTTCGTTTAAAGAGTCTTAATTTTGTAGAATAGAGTAATTACCAATTTCAACCAAAATACAGTGGATTTGTATGTTCTAGTGATTTTAAGACTATCCAATTTAAAATATATGAAGCTGCTGGAATGATTATGTCTCCATTTTAATATCTTCATTGCAAATAGTCATGAAACATTCTAATTATTTCTTCAGTATGGATGAAAGCACAGAGCTGTAGACCTTGCTATGATTCACTATTCCTGTCTTCAATTTAAAGAGTAAATTTTGTGGATTAAGGACACAGTGATTTTCCTCAGAATAGAAGGAGTTGGTTAAATAGTTATTGAATAAGAATTCATCCCTATGGAGATAATTCATTTTTAGTAAGTTGTTGGGAAGCAGAATGATTTTATTACTGACAATTCACAGAGTAACACATAAATCTGACCTATGCTATGCAAAATATTCAGTAGGAAAATGTTAGGCCAGCATTCCTATTTAAAGAGATATTTAGCATATTTTTCTAATTTCTTATGTTATGATCATAAACTAACTCCATTATTAAATATGTTGTTGTAATTTTTCATTGTTCTATTTTAAAATTAATCATTTATTCACTCTGAGACTACCACATGATCTCTGGAATAAAATAATTATATCAATGTAGCATTTTGTTTCAATATAAATATAACCATTAACCCCTTTTTTCCTTATTGAAACTTATTCCATTGATTGTATAAAAGAGTTTGAAAGAAGCAAAGTGAATTATGTTCCAGAATACATCTATAATATTTACATCATTATGTGAAAAATTCAAGGACCCCTTACACACATGGCTTTGAGAATTTAATGTTAGACCCATTTCTTAAATTAAAATTTTACAATAAATACTTTTAACAATTTATTTTAGAAGAAATGTTAACTGGTAATCTCATTTGAATGTGGACCAACTACAAACAGAACAAGATTTATCGCAGAAATGTAATATTTTACAATTTATTTCATTTCATCATATTAGGCTCGAAACGTTTCTTGGATAGCTACTTGTATAGTAGCATTTCTGATTACTTATTGGCTTGGTTTTAATACAATCTGAGGATATTTTGATGAAATCTATTGCCTTTTTCACATGAAACTTCATTTTTAAAAAAGGAACTATACCTAATATCACCTTAGCAGAAATTTGCTTGAGAGCAAGAGTTTCCCTTTCTCTTTGATGTCTTTCCTGGAACATCCCCTAGACCAGAGGTCCCCAACCTTTTGAGCACCATGGACCAGGTTCCATAGAGAGGTTTTTCTTCGGACCAGAGGGGGCATGGTGTCATGTATTGCCTGCATTCCATGGATGGGGCTTTGCTTGTTTGTGCAGACTGGTTTCTGGCATGCTGCAGCCCGGTGCCGGTCCTAGGACCCGGGGTTGGGGACCCCTGCCCTAGACCTCTATAGTTTGGGGAGAGGGGAGGCAGGAAAATAATCTTACAGTGTTGTTCATTCTTTTGACAGTCAAGCATAATTAGATACAATCTATTTCCTTACATGTCAGATTATTAATCATTATAACAAAATGATTTCTTTTGATATAGCTGTTGTACCCCAGATTAATAGGGTTTATTGTACAGGACTATATTTGGCTGTGCTCTGCCAATGGTAAGGGGTGAAGCATGAGTGTTTAAGGAACACTACGCTAAGTCAGATCTCTCAATAAAATCATTCTTCACTTCCATTTTCTCAGGACCTTATTCTTAAAAGAGATGCTCAAAGAAAAGCACAAATTCTCTTTGAGGCATCAAAATCTGAGTTTCTGAAACCTGACCAGATTATCCATTGTTTCCATTTCATTGCTGTAAGGTCACACTAGGGTCACTTGTCTTCTTTGTACCAGATTGCTTATTATTGGTTCACTCATTTAATCTCTAAGCACCCTGTGGTGTGGTGGTTCTTCTGTTTCTTAGTGCAAGATTTGTTAGGTAGATGAAGTTTTCCTGTTGAACCTACAAGATAAAGACACTTTGGTCTTCAGGCAAATGATGAAATCCAATTTATATGGTTCATTTCTCAAAATATGTTGCCTTCATTTGCACCAATTCTTCCTCCATTTATCTTTTTAAAAACACTATAGTTTATTTGACAATATTGGTGAAACATCTCTATGAATAATGATGCACTATTATTGTTGTAATTTATTGTTTTATCCCTTTTAATGTGTACTGGTTTTGATGTTTGCAAGCTGCCCAAAGTCTAGATCAGATGGGTGACATACAGATTTAATAAATAAATAAATATTGTCTAGTTGGACTGGATGATGATTGTAATTCTAAATACTTCCCTAATTATTTCAAATGCTGGTCCTGTTGAACTTTGATGATCAGTGATTTCTAATACATTTTTTCCTTGCTAATATTGTCACAAGAAGTACAATGCCAGCTATACTTCTATAGTAATAGTGTTCTGCAATCAATTTAATTCTTGCAGATTTTACTATTTTTAGTAATGATGAACTGAAATTCAACTTCTTGGATATGCCTTTAAAATGCTACATTAAATGTGTTTTCTATTTTTTGTATTCTGTTTCTCACTTTTTCAGTAGTTAGAGTGAACCCAGGTTTCCTGGATGATTCTGGAATATAATGGAAAATTTTAGCTTATTTTGTATTTTCAGTATTTATAGCATTTATTTGTCTACAATATTAATGTATTGATATTACATATTGAGGCTTCCTGCAAAAAGATACAAGGATTAAAAACAAGAAGAAACCCAAACATGTTTATTACTTTTTCCAAGGATATTTGGCATGGTTTGGGGCAAGAGGTGAAATAATACAGATTTAAGGGCTGAGGCTGGATAGGAGTGGGCTAACAATTGTCAAGCTCAGCTGCCCATTATATAAATATATTTGTAGTGTCTGAGACTACCAAGTGATCCAAAAGCATCTGTTAATTCACAAGGAAGAAGCTTAATGTTTAAAACTTGTCTGCAGGGCTGAATTCCCTGGATCAGTAATTTAGCAGAGGAAGCTACCATAGTACAGGAAGTACATCAGTAAGAACTCTGTTAATCAATTCCGATCATGATCCGCTCATCATTTTATTGACCTTCTTGTCAGCTGAAGCATGGGCTGTATTGGTGGATATAGAACTACTCTGTACGCACTAAACCATGAAAAGTAATTAAACAATTGCTGACAACATGATGAATATATTTTATATAATAGCTGGACTTAACATAAATGTTGTGCTTAACTGTGCAACATTGATTCTTATGAGCAGTGAATATTAACTTCTCTATGATTACAGTATGTCAATAAAACATAAAGAGGTCCCTTTTCTTTTTATGAGATTAACCAGTTATTGTTTATGAAGTGATTACAATTCTGCCTATATTGTTTCATTGCTTGCAGCTACCGGTAGGTGGTAATTAATCCTTCATTACAAGTACTGAGAAAGTTACCTGAAAAAGGACAATTTTACAAGAGTTTCTGTCTCATTTTTCACTTATGGTGTAGCATTTGAATCCATGACCTTTATATATAGACATAATTAAGAACTGTGAATTTATCATTGCTTTTTCTTTCTAAAAATCCACTTCTGTTTTGGATTTCTTTTTCTTTTTGTATTTATTATTTTAAAAACAGAGTATAATAGGAAGGTTATGTATCTCAAGCATTCAGTAATGTTTTGTTGCTCTATGTGACACTGAAGTAGCAGTGTCCAAAATGAAAGCTTCAAGGTTGTCCTGACCAGGTTGTTGAAACAGAGCTTTCAAGCTCAAATCACTTCCTGAGTGGTCATAAAAACCTGGCTGAGTTCAAAATACTTCGTATCCCCTAATTGATGTTTATCGTTACATATTTGATTTGAGTGGCTTGGAGAAATCTTTGGAAATTGCGCCTTGGCTCAATCAGAGAGGCAGCCACAGAGTGATAATTTGCCTAGGTCTTTTGTACTTGGTGTTAGGGACATCAGAGGAAAAGATAAACGTTGTTATGGGTAAAATGTAATTATACAATCAAAGTTATCCAATAGCTCTTATTTTTTCCTCATATCAAAGCTGAACAACCATTTTTTAGCTGAACGAAGTGGTTTTTTTGTGGAGGGGGGGAAAACATTTTTATTGGGAGTTGGTGATGTAAATTAAGTGTGGGAGCCTGTCAAACATTAGCTGAGGCCAGGAATTTCTGTTATTTTTCTCTTACTTGAGGGCAGCGTTTGTCAACCTTGGCAACTTTAAGATGTGGGGAATCCAACTCCCAGAATTCCCTAGCCAGAAGACTGGCAACCAAGACAACAGTTGAATAAAAGAAATCTGAGCCCTGGGCAGAAATGTAATTTAAGAAAGCATCTCAGACATGACCCTACCTAGGTCTCATGAAAATAGAGGGAGGGAGAGGGAAAGCGCATTCAGTCTTGCAAGATTCTGTTACAATAATATTATAATAAAAATAATATTGGTTTTCATGTCTCTCCAAGTTTGGCCCACATTGGAGGACTTACGGTGGGAAGAGGAGACAGTGCAGTTGGAACAAGCTTCTGTAGCTCCTTCCCCTCACTCTTTTGAGTCTTCCTATGCAGATAGTGATAGTCTTGCCATGCAGAAGGAAGATTGATTCTTCTGTCTTTCTCCAATATCCTTCACTTGATTTTGTTTGTTTTTTTTGAAGTCTTTTCAGTGATCCTTTTCACTAGGCAGTTGGCCATAATGGCATTGTATAGTGAAGAGGGAAAAATATACTGTTTTTAAAAGCAAAGTTTCCTCTGATTTACCTCTACAGTTTTAAATTAGAGAGGTATTAATGGAAAACAATGGGCAATTATCTTGGTTCAAAATTAGTTACATAATTTCTGTTTTATTATGTATACTGGTAAAATTCCAATGTAGTTTTAGGTACTTTAAGCCCACTGATTTCAATGGGCTTAATTACATTTAGTTTCCTTTTTGGATTATGACCATATTAAATACTGATGACTCAGTCCATTTTTAAAGTAGCCCTTCGCTATTGATTATTGGTGTTTGTGTAATACTATTCCTTCCTATCCAGTGTCCCAGTCTAAATTGGGCCCCCAGAGGCTCTCCTTTGCTGATAAAGGAAAAGAGAAGCCCACCAACACCCCACCCCCACCAGCACAGAAACAAAGAAGAATCTCCCAGAGAACTAGGTGAGATCTTTGGAGAACCTATTCTTATTTACAGGTTTGAGATTTCGCATGCTCTACCTAAAGCACTTCCTATTCATTAGTTCTGTACATTTTCATACCCCTGGAAAAGAGGCCAGTACTATTTCAGGATAATAGTGTTGGCTAAGAATGAGGCAACTTAATGAGGTCATGGATAAGTGATACTTTGAATGAAGGACTTCCTATTGTGTAGGTCTTGCTTTTATGCATTTGTTACAACTGTTTTTAGTATGTAAAGTACAATGTTCAGGGATCTGTAGTGTGAGGATGGTAGATATAATCTGTCTTTAATTACAATTCACAAGTGTGTGTGTGTTTATTAAAGTTCTTAAAAAGAAAGATAATATTTAGAGTAAGGAAAATAGTCCCCTCTTGCTTACATTTCCAACATAAATTTGGAAGACCTTTATACAGTCTAGATAATTTTTCCGGTGTCATTTTATAAAAATTCTCTTTAATATTGTAATATAAATTTCAAATTGTTTCAACCACATATTCTACGTATGTTCCATTTGTAACCAAAATACCCATTTTAGCTCATTCTATCTTCTTGTTCTTCTGTGTCAAACTGCAGTAGAAGTCTGTATCTTTCAACAATAATATGTTCATCATTTGTAGACAGTTCTATTTCAAATTCAGTCTTATAATGGTCAAAAGTTCTTTTATCTATTTTATTTTTAATAAATACATATAACAAACCTGTTGACAAGTGTATCTTCTTGTCATCAGATCTTCACTTGATTTTATTTTGCATTCTCCTTGACTGGTAGCATTAAGTTAGCCATTTATATTTACTTATCATTTCTCCCGTGTAAAATCCTTCTTGTGCTGAGAGCCACAAAGGTATTTTGGGCACAACCTGGGTTTATATCTATTCCATGTTCTCAGTATGCATATCTAACCAAGTGATTTTTAAAATCAAATTAACCTTAGCTTTATCATACCATACATATCCATGCCACTCAACAAGCCACAAGTTTCTTAAAAAGGAAATTCATTCAAAATAAATGGTGCATTTGATTTTATTATTTATTTATTTGGTGAATTTATATAATTGCCCATCTCACACATCCGATTTCAGGAAAGATGCAAGATAAAAACACAAAAGAATACAACAAAGTAATAACAGCAAAAAAGCAAAATTAAATTAATTAAAAATTAATTAAAAACCATGCAAAACCATAAAACTATGATTTTCAGGGAGAGCATACTCATTTTGCTAGCAATACAGGCTCCAAATCCAGGTGACAAAACCATATCTTAGCCCCACCAGAAGACCAAGAAACTGATCTGAGGGGAAATAATTTTTCAAAGGGAAGAAAATAAAGGTTTTGGTGGAAAACGTATACTTTGTATTTTGTTTGCGTTCCACAATAGTTCAGGTAATTTGGAAAACTTAGTACTGTGTTTAACAATGGTAAAGAAATTTCTTAAAAAAATAGAAATAGCAATAGCACTTAGACTTATATACTGCTTTACAGTCCTCTCTAAGCAGCTTTACAGAGTCAGCATATTGCCCCCAACTATCTGGGTCCTCATTTTACTGACCTTGCAAGGATGGAAGGCTTAGTCAACCTTGAGCCTGGTGAGAATTGAACTTTGCCAATCAGCAGAGTCAGCCCCTCAATACTGCATTCTAACCATTGTGCCACCACAACAAAGGCTACAGGACAGCAATCCTGAGTGAATGTGGTTTTTAAAAAATTGCTGTTTATGAATATAAGTTATGTGCTCTTTAGCTAGTCAGAACATAACATTTGGTTTATGTGATAAACACTTCATCTAAATACCATAATTCACCTGTACTTTATCACTAAATCCATTTAATGTAGGGCAAATTTATTTTAGAAAGTCATTTTTAGATATTTATTTTACTATTTTGAAATTTTAATTACCAACATTGGTTCCAGACTATATTGAAATGTTAAATCTGATAGTATTTGAGCTAGTTTCAATTACAGAATATTGTTGCCCTCCAAAGTCTTAATTCTGCCCTGAAAACAAACATTTTTAGAGATGAGAAATAAGTTGTATTACCACTGAAAAATTCAAACAACTCACAAGAGTGTTATTTGTAATTAAATTATTCTTTTGCACTGCAGAGGACAGTTAAGCGTCCCTCCCTCAGGACAAATACAATTTGCAAAATGGAAGTTAGATGGGAGAAGTTCCCCTGAGTGATTTGCACATTATATTAGACTGTCATGTGCTTTGCTGCCTCTAATGTGTTGTATAAACCCAGAATATGGTTTTTAAGTAGTGATGAACCCAGCCAATTTTATTCATGAAACCCTAAGTAAATTTAGTTTAGAATAAAGTCTAAACCAACGGAAATTAATCTGATTTTAACTTTTTAAATGCTTTACTTGGAAAGTCTGTTTGGCTAGAAAATAAACAATACATGAGTTATTTACAGAATATTTTCATACTAAATCAAATGGAAAGGTTTCAGGACTGAAAAGTATTGTCTTGAATACAAAACAGTTGCTTTGAATTGGGAAGGTTGCCTTGTGTCCAACCATTAATGGGGGTGGTGGTATAGTTGAAAACAATCCAGTTTATTTATTTATTATTTATTTATTACTTAAACTTATATGCCGCCCTTCTCCTAGGACCCAGGGCGGCTTACAAAACAATACAATAAAATTATACAATAAAATTAATCACATTCATACAGCAAACAAGCACAGTCAAATCACAGTCGCTGATGGAGGGACATTCCTAGGCCCAGGGGCAGAGCACAGCTCAAACGCCCCAAGCCTGTCGGCATAAATGCGTCTTCAACAATTTCCGGAAAGCTACCGGTAGGAGGGAGGAAGCAGTACGAACCTCTGTTTAAAGCTGAGAACACTTCAAGAGTGATGAGAGCAGCCCATTTCAGACCTGAAATAATTATTTCAAACTTACTAGCTTGACATGTGTTGTGTTGAAAAGGGTTTGCTTAATGGATAAATTGGGAGGGAAAAATATGAAAAATGCTTAGTAGCAAAAAAACTCAAGACAAACTGATCAGATTGCTTGAAAATCTTCTTCTTATCTGTCAGAAAAGAGTCATATTAAATGAATTGTTCAAGAATTGCTCAACTGTTGTTCACATTAAACAAAAATGTATTCATCAGAGACACCCCCAAAAGTATTTTTCTCACTAGCACATCTTTACCCACTGTTTCTCCTTTCTGCCCCAGTGAATAAATTATTTTGGGGAAAGGCCAGAAACTTAAAATAGCCCAAAAGGATTACAACAGGGGTCTTCAAACTTGGCCCTTTTATGACTTGTAGTTGAGGAATTCTGGGACTTGAAGTCCACAAGTCATAAAAGGGCCATGTTTGAAGACCCCTGGATTACAACGTCCAATAAGCAATACTTAATAAAACAGAAAGTAGCAAATAATTAAATAAAGGGAAGGGGAAATTACAGGTAGTCCTTGACTTACAACCAAAATTGAGCCCAAAATTTCTGTTGCTAAGTGAGACATTTGTTAAGTGAGTTTTGCCTCATTTTATGACCTTTCTTGCCACAGTTGTGAAGTGAATCACTGCAATTGTTAAGTTATTAACACCATTGTTAAGTGAATCTGGCTTCCCTGTTGACTTTGTTGTCAGAAGGTCGCAAAAGGTGGGACACTGCAACTGTCATAAAGATGAGTAGTTTGTCAAGCTCTGAATTTTGATCACATCATCATGGGGATACTGCAATGGTGACAAGTTCGAAAAATGATCATTTTTTTCAGTACTATTGCAACTTCAAACAGTCACTAAACAAAATGTTGTAAGTTGAGGATTACCTATACTTGTTTACCTGTTGAGAGACTTGGTTTACTAGTTTTGCTGATACCTTAACAGAATAATAGTGTTGAAAGGGACCTTGGAGGTCTTCTAGTCCAATCCTCTGCTCAGGCAGGAAGCCCTATACCAGGGGTAGGCAACCCAAAACACTCAAAGAGCCACTTGGACCCGTTTTGCACCGAAAACAAAACACTGGGAGCCGCAAAACCCTTTTGATATCTAAAATGAAGATAACACTGCATATATCCTTTTTTACCTTTATTATAGGTCTCTCTCTCTCTCTCTCTCTCTCTCTCTCTCTCTCTCTCTCTCTCTCTCTCTCTCTCTCTCTCTCTCTCTCTCTCTCTCTCTCTCTCTCTCTGTGTGTGTGTGTGTGTGTGTGTGTATATATATATATATATATATATATATATATATATATATATATATATATATATATATATATATATATGCCCGAAAACCCGAAGAACCAAATATATATATTTTAAATAGTTAACTTGTTTAATACCATTTTAAATTGATTTGTTAGATGTTGAATGATATGGGGGGGATTGAATGTTTGTGGAATGAATCGGGTTGAATGGATGGTTAGCTTATTGTTTTAATTTGTTTAGTTTAAAGGGCGGTTTTTTGTGGGTGGGATAAATTAATGATATGGATGGAGTTGTGGTTGAGTGGAATGAATGGGATGGACTGGCTAGCCTGCCTGGCGTGGCAGAGGCGGAGGGGGAGGGGGGCGCTGGCTCTGGGGTGATAGAGGGCCAAAGTATACCGGTCTTGCTGGGGAGAGGCAGATATGGCGGGGGCCACAGGGTAGGCCATTCCCGGGGAACAAGAGCTCGCTGTTTAAAAGCGATCCCTTGCTCCGACCCTGTGAGTTCAGCCCGAAGTACTGGTGATGGAGGAAATCCGGACCCTGGGCTCAGGCTGCTGCTGCTCAATACCAGGTCGGTTGTAAATAAAGCTCCCCTCATCCATGATCTTCTCCTGGATGAGGATGCCGACCTCGCATGTGTGACCGAGACCTGGCTGGGCCCAGAGGGAGGATTTCCTCTCTCTGAGATGTGTCCAGCCGGGTTTCAGGTATGGCATCAGCCACGACCCCAGGGAAGGGGGGGAGGAGTGGCTATTATAGCCAAGAAGACCTTTAGCCTACGTAGGCTTGCTGTTTCTGAGATTGCGGGTTGTGAGTTGCTCCTTGTGAAGTTGGACCTAGGGGTTCAGGTGGGCTTGTTGCTCGCGTACCTGCCTCCCAGCTGCGTGTCAACAGTCCTGCCTGCGCTACTTGAGGAGGTTGCTGGGCTGGCGGTTGAGTTCCCCAGGCTTATTGTCTTGGGGGACTTAAATCTTCCGTCGCTCGGCGAATCCTCTGGGTTGGCGCAGGAGTTCATGGCCACCATGGGAACCATGAACCTGACTCAGGTAGTTCAGGGTCCGACTCACGAGAGGGGACACACTCCCGACATGGTATTCCTCTCAGAACAGTTGAGCAATGATCTGAATTTAAGGGGCTTAGATATTTTGCCTATGTCATGGTCAGATCATTTTCTGCTACGGCTTGTTTTTAAGGCTCCAATCCTCCCCTGCAGGGAGGCGGAACCGATTAGGTGGTTCCGCCCCAGACGTCTGATGGATCCAGAGAGTTTTCAGAGGACGCTTGGGGAAATACCGGATTCTCTCATTCACAGTTCGGCAGAGTCCCTGGTTACGGCCTGGAATATGGCTGCGAAGGGGGCTCTTGACTGGATTGCGCCGCTGCGACCTCTCTGTGGTAGCAGACCCAGGAGATCTCCTTGGTTTACTGAGGAACTCAGGGGGATGAAGCGCCAGAAGAGACGCCTAGAGAAGCGATGGAGGAAAAGTAAATCCGTATCTGACCGAACACTTTTAAGATCTTATATCAAGACTTATCAGGTGGCGCTCAAGTCGGCAAGATGCGCGTATCATTCCGCCTTGATTGCATCTGCGGAATCCCGCCCAGCCGCCCTGTTCAGGGTAACTCGCTCCCTCCTTAATCAGGGGGGGGTTGATGCACCCTTGCAGGGTAGTGCTGAGGACTTTAATAAGTTTTTCGCGGATAAAATCGCCCAGATTCGGATGGACCTTGACTCCAATTGGAATGCAGTATCGGCTGATAATGATTCAGTCGAGATGACAGGGACTCGTCTTGATCCTGTTGTGTGGGAGGAGTTTGACCCGGTAGCACCTGATGAAGTCGACAAGGCCATTGGAGCTGTGAGCTCCGCCACCTGTTTATTGGACCCGTGCCCCTCCTGGCTGGTTTCGGCCAGCAGGGAGGTGACGCGGGGCTGGGTTCAGGAGATTGTCAACGCTTCTTTGAGGGAGGGGTCCTTTCCGGCTCCCTGCAAGGAGGCAATTGTGCACCCCCTCCTCAAGAAGCCTTCCCTGGACCCAGCTGTTTTAAACAACTACCGTCCTGTCTCCAATCTTCTCTTTATAGGGAAGGTTGTTGAGAAGGTGGTGTCACTCCAGCTCCAACGGTCCTTGGATGAGGCCGATTATCTGGGCCCTCAACAGTCAGGATTCAGGCTCGGTTACTCCACGGAAACTGCTTTGGTCGCGCTGACGGATGATCTCTGGCGGGCCCGGGATAAGGGATTATCCACTATCCTGGTGCTACTTGACCTCTCAGCAGCTTTCGATACCATTGACCATGGTATCCTTCTGCACCGACTGGAGGGGTTGGGGGTTGGGGGCACTGTTTTCCAGTGGTTCACCTCCTACCTCACTGGTCGGTCACAGTCGGTGTTGGCAGGGGGTCAGAGGTCGACCCCTAGGTTCCTCCCTTGTGGGGTCCCTCAGGGATCAGTCCTCTCCCCTCTGCTGTTTAATATCTACATGAAACCGCTGGGCGAGATCATCCGACAACACGGGGTGAGATATCATCAGTATGCTGATGATACCCAGGTTTACATCTCCACCCCATGTCATTTCAGTGAAGCAGCGGAAGTGATGTGCCGATGTCTGGAGGCTGTTAGGGTTTGGATGGGTGCCAACAGGCTCAAACTCAACCCCGACAAGACGGAGTGGCTATGGGTTCTGCCTCCCAAAGATATTTCAATCTATCCGTCCATTAGCCTGGGGGGGAGCTTTTGACCCCCTCGGAGAAGGTCTGCAACTTGGGCGTCCTCCTCGCTCCACAGCTAAATTTGGAACATCATTTTTTGGCTGTGGCGAGGAGGACATTTGCCCAGGTTCGCCTGGTGCACCAGTTGCGGCCCTATTTGGACCGGGAGTCTCTTCTCACAGTAACTCATGCCCTTATCACCTCGAGGCTCGACTACTGCAATGCTCTCTACATGGGGCTACCTTTGAAAAATGTTCGGAGATTTCAGGTAATGCAGAATGCAGCCGCGCGAGCAGTGTTGGGCTTGCCTAGAAATGCCCACATTTCGGCATCACTCCGCGAGCTGCATTGGCTGCCAATTGGTCTCCGAACCCAATTCAAAGTGTTGGTTATGACCTATAAAGCCCTACATGGCATCGGACCAGGTTATTTATGGGACCGTCTGCTGCCTCATGAATCCCAGCGGCCAGTTAGGGCCCACAGAGTCGGCCTTCTCCAGGTCCCGTCAGCCAGACAGTGTCGCCTGGCGGGGCCTAGGGGAAGAGCCTTCTCTGTTGCGGCCCCGGCCCTCTGGAACCAACTTCCCCCGGAGATCCGTGTCGCCCCCACCCTCTCCGCCTTTCGTAAATTGCTTAAAACATACCTTTGCCGGCAGGCCTGGGGCAGCTAACACCTTGCCCCTAGCCAGTGTATGTTTGTGTGTATGTTTGTGGAATGATTGGTTTTTCTTTTTTTAACTTCGGGGTTTTTATATTTATATATTTATATTTATGAATTTTATTGTGATTTCTATCATGTTGTGAGCCGCCCTGAGTTCTCCGGAATAGGGCGGCATAGAAATTAAATACACACAAACACACACACACACACACACACACACATACACATACACATATACATATATACATACACACACACACACACACAGAGGTAAAAAAAGGATATATGCAGTCTTATCTTCATTTTAGATGTCAAAAAGGTCTCTCTCTCTCTCTCTCTCTCTCTCTCTCTCTCTCTCTCTCTCTCTCTCTCTCTCTCTCTCTCTCTCTCTCTCTCTCTCTCTCTCTGCCTGCCCTTGGTCTGCCAGTCTTCTCCCCCCTCTCTCTCCCTCCCTCCCTCTCTCTCTCTCTCTTTCTCTCCCCCCCCTCTCCTATCTGCTGCTCACCTGGCAAGCTGGCTTGAAGCTATTCTCCAACAAGCTCAGGGGTAGGCAATCTTGACTCTTTTATGACTCATAGACTTCAACTCCCAGAATTCCTGAGTCAGCATAACTGGGCTAGCTAGCTCTCTCCTGCCCTTCCTGCTTCCTGCAGAGACGCAGCAAAGGGAGGAGCTCTGCCCAATAAGCTTTTCAGTTCCTCGGAGAACACTGTGAGTGCACTCTCTTTCTCCAGCATGGTGGATGTAGAATCCACTGATTGGGTTATTTCAGCCTTCCTGCTCAGAGAGACTCAGTCAGAGCTTTAGTCACGCCTCCCTTTGGGTGTGTCTTCCCAGTTTTGACTTAGGCTCAGCAGGATCGCAAGAAATTGACTCCAGATAGGGTTTTTTTTTGCTAATTTGATATTTCAATTGGAATTTTTTTCTCAGTAACTTTAAATTTTTTCCCCAAATTAATTTAATTGTTTTGGCTGGATTATTGAGGACTCTGTCCCTCATTGAGGTCAGAGTCTTTCGGCTCTTGCAGGGCCCATTCCCCCCTCGCTCGGCCTGTTTGGCCAAATTGATTTCAGGCTCCCTAGGGAGGTGCTTTTTCCAACCTTTCCTCGCCCGGTTCGGAACGCGGGACCGCGATTGCGGCATTTCTGCTGCTATTTTCTACCGGTTAACTGCCAGCTACTCCATTTCTCTCCTCGGGCCTCTGATTGACTTCGGAACTTCAATAGCAGCTTTCTCGTCGACACGCAAGTTCTCTGGGTTTAGTGAGGGGGGGAAGTTTTTTCCTGGGCCCCGAACTTCTTCCCCAAACATTCATTTCTCCGGTTGGAGTCCTGGTTAACGGTTCGGGGAGGCGCAGCTGCCATCTTGACCGCATGGTCTCCTGGCGGTCGCCATTTTGAAAGGCTCACTGGTGGTGGCCATTTTATAGCCAAATTCAGTTGTGGCCTTCTAGGCCAGAATTTTTATTTGCTTACTGCCTTGGCCTGTGATGACAGGTCCGTGCTGGGAAAGTTGGTTTTCTTCAATTTAATTCAGTCTGCTGCGAGGCCGGTGGGCGGATGCCATTCCGTGACCTCTTAGAGTGTTAGGTCCAGCTAGGCCGGGTTTTCGGGTGGTGGCTAGACCTGTGGTGGTAAGTCCGTGCATTGAAGTTGCCGCGGTTTTCCCCATTTCATTGTTCTCATTAAGGTTTTAAATTAAAAAAAAATTAATAATAGTAGATATGTACAAGGGCCCCTTATTACTCACAGGCCTAGGATCCTGTGATTGGAGCGAAGAGTTTTTCTGACCACCTGTTACTGGTAGCAGTGGCCTTTAGCCACCAGGCCTATTTCGACAGGCTTACCAACCTGTCCGACTGTTCTGTTCTTGCCATTTTTAGTTCAGTGTGAGG
Source organism: Bothrops alternatus (assembly GCA_034064705.1). Taxonomy (NCBI): domain Eukaryota; kingdom Metazoa; phylum Chordata; class Lepidosauria; order Squamata; family Viperidae; genus Bothrops; species Bothrops alternatus. The sequence continues at coordinate 6,343,295 of JARGCV010000052.1, read as the reverse complement.
AACGGGTGCGTTCCATCTCTGACTACTGATCTGCGTCCTTGGTTCCCATCTTTCACTAGATATCCTACTGCAGGCCCTATCTAGTTGCAATGGCAGACAGTTCCTCGCCGCTGGCATTACAAGTCTCTGGTGCACCCCCTGTGCAGTCAAAGCGCAGATCTACAGAATGGGAAGCAGGGGGGAAGAAAAAAGCCAAAACTAAACATCTGACTACCAAGCAGACTTCTAAGTCAGCTGAGCGAGAGGCCTCGAGGAGGCACCAGGCACTGGAGAGGGAATTCTCCAAGGCACAGCAGCTCCTATCCGGCAGGCCCGAACAGGTTCCCCCCGCCCCACTGGATACTGCTACCTCGGAGCTGCCTTTAGCGCCTGTGCAAGAAGCCACCTGGATCAGTTCTCCTCTGGGGGCAACCGAACAGGCAGGTCCCTCTCACTCCTCTCCCCCCTTACAACAGGGTCCACAAGTGGTCCATGCTCCAACGGTGGTTGGGGCTGTCCCTAAGGACCAAGGAGATATGTGGTCTCAAAGCCAATTCCAGGCATTCATGCACCATGCCTTTATTCAATTTATGGCCTCCTCAAGGAGTCCGCAGGTTCCCTCTCAAACTCCGCCACCCACTGCAAGTCCTTCTTCTCTGCAGGGATGTACCACGGCACCAGGTTCAGATATCTCTGAGACTTCCTCTCAGGTAGGAGAAGGGGAGTCCGTGGATTTGGCCATAGCTGACACTCCCATGTCAGAGGATGAGGAGGCGGCGCCCGATCAGGCTTCTGCCTCGTGTCTCTTTGACCCATCCGTCTTTAAATCCCTTCTGTTGAAGGCCTGTGCTACCACTAATCTGACCTCAGTTCACGAGGAAAAGCCTTCTACCTCCGCAGATCAGAAGTCCAACCCTTTATTTTCAGTAAAGGTCGTGGACCATAAGCAAATTCCTTGCCCCTTCGTGTTCCGGGATGCGGTTGAGGCCCAGTGGTCATCCCTGGCCACTACTCCCAAGGAAAACAGTATGGAGAAGAAGCTGTACAACGTCTCTCCATCATTTGCCTTCATGTTAGACGTCCCCACAGTTGATCCCCCACTAATTTCGTTATTTTCCAATTCCACCGTATCAGGTAACATGGCAGAGGTTATGAAAGCGGAGGACAAGAAGTTTGAGTTTGCCTATAGAAGAGCTCACCAGGCTTCGGGACTGGCCATAAAGGCCGTAACTTCAGCTTCTTTCTTCACCAGAACGGCCATCATGTGGGTCCATGATCTTCAGACCTTGGTTCCTCCTGATCAGGTCAGAGTGCACCAGACACTTGTCAAGCTGGTGGCGGCCTCACAATATATGGCGGACGCCTCTCTCCACACGCTGGCATTATCAATACCGGGCCCTCCTGTTTGGCCTCTCTTCGGCCCCAAGGGTCTTCATGAAGGTCTTAGCGGTATTGACAGCCCACCTTCGGATGATACCGGTGCACGTACAGTGCTACCTGGACGACATTCTCATACAGTCCAGGTCCCTTCAGTCAGCAAGATCAGATCTGTTGACCACCATTCAGATCCTTCAGGATCATGGCTTTTCAGTGAATTTCAGGAAAAGCCACACCTCCCCCACAAAACGTCTACTCCATCTAGGGCCCCTGATAGACTCCGAACTTTGCAGGGTCTATCTATCCCAGGAGCAACGGTTGAGCATCCGGAAATATGTATCCCAGATTCGGGGTGCGAGGAAGGTTCCTCTGGTACAGTTGTCCCAGCTCCTGGGAAAGATGGTATCTTGCATGGGCAAAGTGCCGTGGCCGAGACTACACTCGAGGAGCCTCCAGCGGTTCCTCCTCCCCTTTCAGAAGCAGAACCTCAGCGCCTCCTCCAGGAAGGTTCAGGTGCCGTTCCACATCCTCATATCCCTCCAGTGGTGGTCTTCCGCAGCCATGTCCAAGGGGACCATATTCAAGAAGCCCCCAAGGCTCGTCCTGACCACAGATGCCAGTCTGTTCGGTTGGGGGGCTCACCTCCAGACCCATTTGGCCCAGGGGCGATGGTCCAGGGTGGACCTCAGGCAAAACATAAATTGGCTGGAACTCAGGGCGATTCATCTGGCCCTCCGCCATTTCTCCTCCCTAGTGTCAGGCAAACATGTCCTAGTCCTGACAGACAACGTGGCGGCCAAGGCTCACGTCAACAAGCAGGGGGGAACACATTCCTGGCCTCTTCTCCAGGAGGCCATGGAACTAGGTTTGTGGGCAGAGGCACACCTGGGCTCAATCAGGGCGGAACACATTTCGGGGGAGGCAAACCGAGAGGCAGACTCGCTGAGCAGGGCGACTGTGGACCACTCAGAATGGCGTCTGGACACGAGGCTGTTCGAGATGATAGTGAGCAGGTTCGGCAGGCCATGCCTGGATCTCTTTGCCTCCCCATCCAATGCTCAACTCCCCAGATTCTTCACCAGGTTCCCAACGAGGGGGGCCGAGGGGACGGACACCCTTTGGTGCAGGTGGCCCGAGGGTGTGCTATACACTTTCCCTCCCCTCCCGCTGATACAAGCCACCATTCGCAGGCTGATACTGGAGCGAGCGGAAGTAATATTGGTTGCTCCATATTGGCCTCGACGCCCGTGGTTTGCAGACCTAGTGGATCTGTCCCTGTCCCCGCCGTGGAGGTTCCCCCCGGACCAAGTGGATCTCAATCAGGGGGAGCTCCTCCATCTGGACCCTCAGTGGCTCCAATTAGCCGCCTGGCACTTGAGCTGGAGAGTCTAGCTAGGCAAACTTATTCCTCGGGGGTGATCTCTATGATCCAGGCCTCTAGACGCCCCTCGACAAATCGGATTTACGACGCCACTTGGAAAAATTTCTGCCAGTGGTGCAATTCACGTAAACTGGACCCTCTTTCAGTTACTGTCCCTAACATTTTAGATTATCTGCTGGATGGCATTTCTAAGGGCTTGTCCACTAACACCATCCGTAGGCAGGTGGCGGCCTTGTCTACGGTCCTCACCTGCGATACTCTAGGTCCACTTTCTCACCACCCGCTTTCCACTTTCCTTAAAGGGGCGGCCAATTCCGGTCCTCCCACAGTGCATAGATACCCATCTTGGGACTTACCTACTATGTTGCAGGCCTTGACCACGGCTCCTTTCAAGCCTCTCCAATCTTGCTCTCTGCATTTTCTCTCCTTGAAGGTGGCCTTTTTGGTTGCTATCACTTCGGCCAGAAGGATTTCGGAGTTGGCCGCCCTCTCAGTCAGGGAAGATCTCTGTATCTTCCATCAGGACAGAGTGGTCCTTAGATTAGACCCCTCTTTTATCCCCAAAGTGAACACCGGTTTTCATAGATCATTGGATCTTGTTTTACCAAGTTTCTGTCCAAGTCCTTCTCACAGGCTAGAACACCAGTGGCACAAGCTGGATGTGCGCAGGGCTTTGCACATCTACATAAAGCGTACTGGGTCCTTTCGCAAGTCGGAGGCCTTGTTTGTCTCCTTTTAACCATCTGTCATGGGCAGGAAGGTATCCTCTTCCACCATTGGCAGGTGGATTAGGGCTTGTATTGCTAGGGCTTATGCCTCCCAGTTGCTTCCGGTCCCAGCTCGTATCACGGCTCACTCCACGCGCAGCACAGCAACCTCTGTGGCCTGGTCTACCCAGGCCTTTGTAGAGGAGATTTGCAGAGCGGCATCTTGGTCGTCCCCGTCTTCATTCATTACACACTATAAGATTGACCGGTTTGCTGCAGTGGACGCCGCATTTGGCAGACGGGTTCTTCAACAGGTCGTTTTCTCTAGGGAGACACCAGCCTAGACCTTCCCCCCCCAAAGGGACATGGGGGGCTTTGGTATGTCCCAATCAGTGGATTCTACATCCACCATGCTGGAGAAGGGGCGTTGTCTTACCTGAACGCCTTTTCTCAGCATGGTGGTGTAGAATCCACACCCTCCCTTGGACAGGTGTCTACGCTTGTGTATTGTCATTTTTGTGTATTTTTGGAGTCATTGCGTCAGAGCTTGTCAGGATCCTTCGCCTCGTCAAAACTGGGAAGACACACCCAAAGGGAGGCGTGACTAAAGCTCTGACTTAGTCTCTCTGAGCAGGAAGGCTGAAATAACCCAATCAGTGGATTCTACACCACCATGCTGAGAAAAGGCGTTCAGGTAAGACAACGCCCCTTTACAGACACACACACACACACACACACGCACACACACACACACACATACACACACACAGAAGCGCAATTGCCTCTCTCTGTCTCTGTTTCTCTCTGCAAATGGCAGAGGAGGCTGGGAGCTACAAGGGAAGGCTCAAAGAGCCGCATGCGGCTCTGGAGCCGCAGGTTGCCGACCTGTGCCCTACACCATTCCAGACAAATGGAATGTTCAGTCTCTGATTGTTATCTATTGCTACATCCTACATTTCATTGTTTTGCTATCCTATAGGTATAGTAAACTGCCTGTCTGCAAGGAAGAAGGTCAACTAGAATACATCTCAATATCCTTGAAACTTGGTCGATAGGGGTGTGATAAATTTACTGTACCAAACCTGCATTCTGTTTTAATTTAGTTGATGTTGCTATGTTTTGTCTCAAATTAATATTTAGTCACGAGGCTTGCAATCCAAGGTGAAGTGACATTGGCCACATTTCTGCCAGGCTTCTGGAAGTCACTTAAAACATGGTTATCTCCACAGCTTGGGGATCTCTGGGAGACGGAGAACTGGTGAGATGGCTATATTGTGCATAATATCAAAGTTGCTATCTCTTACTCCATTGAACTAATATTAATGTTTTTGTTATGGTATGATTTTTAATATGATTTTAATTAATATGTTTTTAATGGTCCATTTTATTGTATGCTTCTCAGAGTTACATTCATGAGATGGATGTTTATATAAATGTGATGAATGGATGGATGGATGTATGACTAAAAATGAAGAAATAGGTACTTTTTTCTCCTTTTTTCAAGCTATCATATATAAACAGAATCTTATGCTAGAGCACGAAGTGGCAGATTTTAATCATAGAAGAGAAAAAGGTCAGTCAAAAGCATGAAGTTACATTTAGCTCAGAAAAAGAGAAATGTAAATGCTAAAGAAGAAGTAACAGTCACTTTTGGTTATGCACACAAAGCATGAGCTCCCTTATTGTGCTGATCTTGGCAAATCTTACATAGTGTTTACAATAAGGTTATGGAAATTTGCCTAGTACTGGAGAATGCACAACTAAACCACATAGTTCCATGATTTTCTTGGGTCAGCACACTGCTAAAAGACTTCCATTGTGTCCCTATGATAGACATTGTTGGATTTTTTCACATAAACTGGTAGAAAAGAGCTATTTGTTACTATCCTCTATGCTTTCTAAGAGAATGGAAGGTAATATTTTAGACTGAACATATATAAATTAGAAATCAAGTAATTCATAATAATGAAATACTGAGATATTTATGTCATCATGCTTATATTTTTATTTTCAGCAAGATTCCTAATCAATATTCAACTACTACATACATGAAATATAGAAGAGTTGCATTTTATAAAATAAAATGGCATGCTAGAATTATGTATTAGAATATATTGAAGTTATTCAAGATTAGGTAAGTTAGAAAAAGTGTTAGGAAAAAAGGATAATCAGAGTATGATAAACTGTTAAGCTTCTCTTGTTGTGGAACAGGCTGTATAAATATAGAATTGTTTCTTGTATTTCATTATATAGGGCTGTGTAATTCAAGCAATTATATAGACTATTATAATATTAATCTGTATTCTTTCACTTCATCTCCCTATAGGAAGTACAAGAAAATGTCAGCATATTTGTCCTTCCAACTAGAAAGTCCCTTATGAATATAAGAGATTAGTAGACAAAAATAGTAATATCTTTTACTGAATATCTTTTTAGTGAATATCTTACTGAAAGTGCTTCAGTTATATTTGATGTCAACTATATTGATAAGTGACCGTCATGCTGCTAAGTTCATTGTAAAGCATCAGATTTCCTACCAAAATTCCAAAAAACAAAACAAATGTACACTAAGGCATTCCTGTCAACTTGTATATAAATGAGAAATGCAAGAATCTATTTCAACTACATAATTTTATAAATAGTTTTCAAGAATTTGAACAGATTTTAGTAAGATATGGTTATATTAAACACTGGCTGAATTCACAAAACATTCCAAATATCGTTTAGTTTATTGAATAAACCACAATCATCTGAATTAATACAAATATTAAGTCATGAGCCCATATAAAATTACAGTAGCTGGATTCAGTGAAAAACACCTGGAGATCAAAAGGAGAATAATTAATTCAACATGGATTAATCCTTAAATTTTCCTATCATATATTGAAATATAGAAGAGTTGCATTTTATAAAATAAAATGGCATGCTAGAATTATGTATTACAATATATTGAAGTTATTCAAGATTAGGTAAGTTAGAAAAAGTGTTAGGAAAAAAGGATAATCAGAGTATGATAAACTGTTAAGCTTCTCTTGTTGTGGAACAGGCTGTACAAATATAGAATTGTTTCTTGTATTTCATTATATAAGGGCTGTGTAATTCAAGCAATTATATAGACTATTACAGTAAGCCAAACTTTTGTCAAGGTTATTTCTTAATGGAAGAGAAATAATGATGTTAGGAGCATTGTCTATTATGAATCACTTTCTATTGGAATTTCTTAAAATTGGTGAAAATAAATGGGAAGAGTCAACTAAAGTTAATATGATAGTACTTAGACTATTGAAATCTATTCAGTTTAGCATTGGAAATCAGTTTATATTCATGTGATCACCTTTGACCAAATTCTGTTCAGTTTAATCAATATAATGTGAGCAATAAAGTTAATAATTTAAATATATTTTAAAAAACTAAACCCAGCTTATGAATATTCTTTTTAAAAATTCAGAACTTTTGTGAGAAAAGCTATTCACAGACTCAAAAGTAAGTCTTATTGATTTCAGTGAAATCACTTCCAAATAATTTGATATAGAATTGCAGCTGTAATGACAGTGGCTGATACAGTAGCTGCTAATGGCTCTCCTTTGTGCTAGTATTGTTCATCCTGAGTAGATAAAAGCCTGTCAGTATTATTGTAATAAATCCTTGTTACTACAGAAGCTGGTAAAGGAAGCTTCTGTAGAGTGCAACTAGCAAATCAGACAGTTGAATAATTACAAAAGATAAAGGAATTGTTTTGATGTGTGCAAATGAATTAAAGTATTCCTGCTATATGGATGTTTAATATCAAATTGATAGCACACCTATGTTTATGTGTAAGTACCAACTAAAGTTTACATATCACTTATCAGACCGTTTCTTGTTGGAATTACCGAATTACCTCTGGAACTGTTTATAGGTTTGTACTTGATTTACCATACAGCAGTGCCCCCCCAAACTTTGGGGCACCAGAGGGGGCACAGTTTTGCATGCTGCCTGCATCCCATAGATGGGGCTTTGCTTGTTTGTGGGGCCCAGTTGCTGGCATGCTATGGCCCAGTGCTGGTCCATGGACTGGGGGTTGGGGACCCTGCCATACAGAGAAAACTATATCCCCTTTTTAGGTACATTAATTGGAAATTATAGGAATTATTGCAAAGTGTTTTGGAGATTTCTTGAATGAAGATTTGCTGTAGTTAGTGAGAATTAACCATTTCTGACAAATCTTACATTGCTATTTTTAACATTGGATTCATACATTGGGCTAAATCATAATGGTGTTAAGTAATGACTTAAGTGAACCATGGCTTGTGATCTCTGATCTCCTAATGATGGAACTATTTTCAACTACAAATATCAAATGGACATTTTCTGTTAGCTACCAATAATCTTTGTCTTTGATATCCTGTCTGATGATAGATAGGAAGTTTTAGTACAAATTTCTGTTTCAATAATTTAATTATAATTTGCCATGATTAAATTAACTTTTGTATCAAATTAGATTTTATATCAGGGTTATATTAGATTTGTTTCATATGTAATACAAATTAGAACAACTGTCTTCCTGGATTATGACTTTTATCATTCAAAGACAAATCTTTGCTATTTTTATTTTCCATCTATCAGGAATTTCCTTGTGCTATGGTATATGATCCCTTTGAGATGGTTAAGAATCAGATGAAATTGATAGTATTGATAAAATCTTTTTGAAAATAGTTGTGCCCATGTTCTAATATTAGAGGTTACCTATAAACCTTTAGACTAGTGGTTCTCAACCTTCCTAATGTCGTGACCCTTTAATACAGTTCCTCATGTTGTGGTGACCCCCAACCATAAAATTATTTTCGTTGCTACTTCATAACTGTAATTTTGCTACTGTTATGAATCATAATGTAAATATCTGATATGCAGGATGTATTTTCTTTGTTACAAATTGAACATAATTAAAGCATAGTGATTAATCACAAAAACAATATGTAATTATATATTGTGAAATATTTATAATTACAAATAAATAAAATTTTGTCTTGAAGCATGGGTGCCGAATCACACTTTCAGCTGCTCCACCTATGGCTCTGAAGGGAGACCTGACCTTTTCTCTTCTCCCCTTGCCCTACAACACACACACATACACAAACACATTTTCCAGGGTCATGTGATCGCCTTTTGCAACCTTCTGACTAGCAAAGTTAGTGGGGAAGCCAGATTCACTTAAGAACCATGTTACTAATTTAATCTCTCTCTCCCTCTTTCTTTCTCTCTCCCTCTCTTTCTCTCTTTTTCTCTCTCTCTCTCTCCCTTTCTCTCTCCCTCTATTTCTCTCTCCTCTTTCCCTTTCTCTCCCTCTCTCTCTCCCCCTCTTTCTTTCTCCCTCTTTCTCTCCCTCTCTCTTTCTCTCTCCATCTCTCTTTCTCTCCCTCTCTTCCTCTCTCCCTCTCTGTCCGACTGGGGATCGATTTGGAGGTGCGGAACTTTTGACCAGTTCCGACCCTCTGTTGTGGAGGTTATTGACTGGGTATGAGCAGTCTGGGAAGCTTGGGCGGCCCAGCCAGACTACAAAAGTTGGAGGAGAACCTGGGATGGAAGTCCACGAAAGCCCCAAGCCTCTCTAGCTGCCAAGTAAAGCAAGGGTGAGCAGGTTAGCTGACCGGCTGGCTGGCTGGTGCGAGCGAGTGAGTGGGCAGCCCACCCATCTCTTAAGTGTGCCGGCTTCCCCGGGCGAGCGGCGGCTCTCACCTGCTGCTTTCTTCAGTTGACGGCAATAAAGGTGGGGGCGGAAGTTGGTCCTTCTCCCCCAGTGGCATTAAAAGGTAGAATCGTCGCTGGGGGAGCGAAAAGGGCGAGGCTGGCTCTCCAAGCTCGGAGGGAAGGAGGCTCCCTTGCTTGCTCCGCACAGCCCCACCACCCTCTCGGCCCAGCGCAAGGGGAAGCGGCGAGGCGAAGTAGCGGGCATCACTGCCGTGGGGAAAGGAGCCAGAGGAGGCGGGCACCGACAGCCCCCGGATCAGCTGGAAGGCGTTGCAGTCACCCCCAGAAGCCTGTGGGAGCAGTGAGCTACCAAGGGCCACTCAGGAGAGAGACTCGTGGGCTGCGACGGGACGGGAGCCCCCCCCAATATCCCACCTTTGGATTGGTGTGACTGGGAGTGCTTTGGGACAGAGTTGCCCCACCTGCCCTCCAGCGGTTGGCAAGAAGCTCCTGCCCCAGTGTAGTCTGGACAATAGGGAGGGGGCATGGCGACACCTGTGAAAGGGTCGTTCGACATCCAAAGGGGGTACGACCCACAGGTTGAGAACCACTGCTTTAGACCATTCTGAGTAATGATATCCAAATTTGGAACTGGAATATCATACCTTTTTATTTTGTAGTGATTGGACCTTGATTAAAGAGTTTAATGCTGTTCTTCAATAGTTTTTTCTTATTTTTAGTAATTTTTATTCACAAATATTATTGTAAATCACTGCAGTTTTTTAAAATTGAACAGTGGAAATGCTTCAAATAAATACATTAAAATGTACATGTGCAATTGATGTCCAGTATAATAAACCAGTGTAAATGTTTATTTTATATACGGGATTAAAAGTTGGGTAGAGCAAGAAACATGTAGATTAAGATACACAGTAAAGCAAAATAAATCAACATTTATTAATGGAAATTTCTAAGAACTGCAGATATAGCAGATAAAGGACTTCTGCAGCTGTTACATGGAAATAAATACCAACAAAATAGTAAGATTTATTTACAAATAATGAGCTTGGGTAGACCAGGATATGTTTTCTCCAGTTAGCCATTTAAAATTTTGCTTGAGAGGATAAAGCAGAACGTTGTGAACAACTAGGGTTGATAATGAGTGAAATGTCTGGAACCTTCATTTTTGCCATTACAAAAATGTGTAGATAGATCAAAAATCATTCTTATAATCCTTCTAACATGCTGTTGTTAAAAATGCTAGGTGATTTTGAAGAAGCATATAACATTTTTATACTTAAATTTTATTGTGAAAATTTAATTTTCTCTAAAATCCAAATCCAATTTCATATTTTGATCTTTTTCCCCCAAAATGTCTGTGGCCTATATAGTAAGACGATTCTGCACAAACAAAACCTTGCTACTACTGTGCCTTTGGTTGTTGTTTTTTTTGTTTTTTGTTTATAATTTGCTTGCTTGGTTAATGGAAACAGGGCAAAAGAATGCTGAACTTCGTATCTGTGGTTAGCATATTAGCAAGGGCATGATATTTTGTGGTTCTTTCATATGTTGGAAGATGTTGGTTACATAGTGTAGCATTATGCCAAAGGGACAGTTTATTTATTTATTTATTTATTTATTAGACTTATAAGCCGCTCTTCTCCAGGGGACCCAGAGCGGCTTACAACATACACATGTTGTTTCTCATACACATCGGAGGCTATTTACTGTCCTTTCTTACAGTGGTGTGTTCTTCAAAACCTTTGACTAAAATGCACCTACACAGAGTAAGGGAATTTGTAGCAACAAAGCCCAGAGTTTCCTTGGAGATGGAAATAAGCTTATAGCTTTAGTACATTTGTTAGAATTTAACAAATGTTGCCTTAATAATATAGAAATGATTTTATATGTTTCTTGACTGTTATGTCTGGAACACTTAGTCTTTCAATTTTACCTTTGTCACCTTCATTTTACTACAAACATCAGAACAGAGAAGATTCCAACTAGGATAGGGTATTCACAACTTTCACAGTATTAATTTTAAAAGGAATAATAAATGCTTTATTTAACAAAATAATCTGCCACAGGTAACAAAAAAGCAAAACTTGCGGTCAATAGCTTGAAAGACAGTGCCATTGGAAGTATGTCTTTTAAGAATAGTAACTGGGCTTGTTAAATATTTGTTTATTTGTATTGGTTAGATTTGCATCCTGTCTTTCCTCCAGGAGCTCAAAGTAGCATACAGATAGTCCTTGACATACAAAAGTTGGCTTAGTGACCATTCAAAGTTACAAAGGTACTGTAAAAAGGTGACTTATGACTGTTTTTCACACTTAAAATTATTGCAGTATCCCCCATGGTCATGTGATCAAAATTCAGACACTTGGCAACTGACTCATATTTATGGCGGTTGCAGTGTCCTGGGTTATGTGGTCAACTTTCGTGACCTTCTGACAAGCAAAGTCAATGGGGAAGCCAGATCCACTTAACAACCGTGTTACTAACTTAACAACAGCAGTGATTCACTTACCAGCTGTGGCAAGAAAAGTCATAAAATGGGGCAAAACTTACTTAACAAATGTCTTGCTTAGCAACAGAAATTTTGGGCTCAATTGTTATTGTAAGTCAAGGACTACTTGTACTGAGTTGCCCTTGTTTAATTTCCCCCATAATAATATCCATGTGAGGTAAGCTGGCTAAAAATGAATGATTTTCCCAAAGCTTCCCATGGCTCAGGGTGGAGAGGATCCTGAGTGTTGAAACTGTGTTCCAAAGTTGATCTGAAGTGCTTTTAGAATTTGATGAAATTAGGGGACAAATACTCTCCTGCAAGTTAATACTATTATAAGGCAGATACAGTATCTTACAAATTCTCATTCTGAAGATTTAATAGGAGTCTGAAGATGAGATACTCCTTTCCAAGCCTCTGCTTGACGTAAGGAGGAATGCTGCTGGCTGTTTCCAATGTTAACTATTTTTATCCATGGAAGTCCACTTGTAAATATCCACTGTGATAAATAAAAATAATAGCATTTGAAAAACTTGAGAAAGAGAAGGTATTTTCCATTTCTGAGACAATGAAAGTTTATCACATTTGATTACAAACATCTTCTGTCCATGACATGCCTAGTTAAGTATATGCATTTACATCTGAATTGTTGGTTATCCTAAGGGTGCTCCATCTTCACCTGTGGTATGGCTACTTTTTCTTCAGGGAGCAGAAAATCAAAATGAATCTGGCAGGACCTTTTCTGACAAACATAAAAAGGCATAAACTTTTGTGAACTACAGCTCATTTGACCAGATGCATAGAGTGACTTGGATGATGAAGGATTTAAATGAAGGTTTGGGAAGGGAGCTGAAGACAGTGTGATTGTGTAGATGCAGGTTGCATGAAAGATGAACTAGCAGTAGTTTATCAGCTAACTGTTGTAATGTATTTTTAAAAACCCCATTATATTTGTTGAAACCTTTTGATATCTATTTGTTCAGCAATCTCTTTTTCCATGATGCTGTTAAGTTTCAATTTTCTAAAATGGTTCCTTTGAGATCTGATAGCCTGTTCAATCCTGTCTTTTTTTCTTCTTCTCAGCCCATCCCATTTTAAACCATACATCAGTCTAGCCACTCATTTATTTGATAATGTGAACTGCAACTCAGGAATCATAAGATTTGTTAGTCAGAAAAACAGCAACCAGAACAACTTTTGTTGTTCTGCTACCATAGTTTAATATGGTTGTCTCTAGGGAACAGAACTAGTATGATATTTCTACATTATTAAATGTTTTAAAAACAAACTGCACCTTTCTGGATCCTTCCTTCCTGGGCAACTTCAAGAAGATGGTATCAAAACCCTTAAAAACAACTTTCTCCTATTAATACCCTTCTGATTTCAATGCTGTTGGTGATTTTACTCTCATGACTGAAATTATGCCATTGTTTTGCTCGCTTATTTTTAACTTTTTATGATTCTTACATCGTTATAAATCCTTATAATTTATTGTGATTTCTATGGTTACAATTTGGATTCTGTTGGCCATGATGAATCTGTTGCCCCGGGAGCAACATATTACAAATTTGTTCAATAAGTAAATACAGGAGCCTTGCTGACTGAGACCAAAAATTGCTACATCTCCCACAGCATATCCTGATAGAAAAATGAAGGTATGAGGGCCATAACAATGTCTTGGAGCTTGAGTTCTCGTGAAGTCATACATACATCCAAGTATCATGGTTTTCTTTATCATGGTATAGGAATAGTTTGCCATTACTATCTTAAATATGTCTTTGTTTTGTAGTTTCTGATCAGACCTTGGAGATTTCCCATCTAAATACTAAGCAATTTTTGATGCTGTTTAACATCTCAGGTCAGCCAAGTGCTACCATCTGCTGACATTATAGCAAAAAGACTGCCTACTTTTCCTAGGCAACTGGTGTTGATTGCCTCTGCTCCTAGAACCTTTTAGTTTTATCTTGTGAAAATGAAACCAGAATATCTACCTGTCTCTCTCTCCATCCATCTGACTGTCCATAAATACATACTTACATCTTGTTGAGTTATTCAGCAAAAGAAGAAGATAATAAAAGATCTTATAAACAAAAGCATACAAAGATCACGCTGTTACGTACAGTACTAGTATACAAAATAATGCTCTATGAAGTGCAATCTGTAAACTATTATACTGATTAACTATTTTAGTCTGTCACAAGGACAATTGAAAATTAACTTTATTCTGATTCCCTGAGATTTGAAATTGTGTGATTTAGTTATCCAGGGCCCTTTCCATTGTTGCTTTAATTTGTTGTGAGGATTTTTTTTACATAATTTCTTCAAATAAGTACTGTTCATAGATTTTGCATTATGGGACAAAGAGGAAAGAATTTACTGAATGAATGTATTGCAAAATGTTGATTAAATGAAGATTAAGATAATACTTTGTTCCCAAAATGTATCTGGCCATTCTTTTTATGTTCTAAATATCAGCAAAGAAGAGTAAATCAATTTCTTCATCTAAAAGGATATTGCCTTTTTTCTTAATTGTGTCAATATATAGCTATATAAAGCTGAATTCCTGCTCTTTAAGTACTGTATTATGCAACTTTTTCAAAGCTAGGCTGATCTTAGCTCTCTTTTCACCATATAATTTAAAGAATATAATTTCCTATTCAGCTCAAGGTGCCATATTAGGCAATAATTGAAAATCTCTGAGTGTTTTCTTTTTCTACTAGAAAATGAATGTAAGCAATTAGAAAAGGATCTTCAAAATATGGTCAGAGCATTTGAATACATTTCATTAAAGAAAGCTTGATTAAACAGAAGCAGATCTCAAACACTGAAGAACTTACTTGTCTGGTAAATTACAATTTACAATGTTATTCTGTGTTATTTGATAAGAGGTGCTTATAATCTTCTCAATCATACGTTTTATGGCATTTTGTCTAAAGTCAGTATTTAATTTCCACGGCTGTGTGATAAATGTAAAACAAATCTTTGGTTAACAAAGTTTATGTTTAACTTCTTCCACTTTAATAATATACTGATTGCCAAAGTATAGCAATCTAGTTTTCCACTGGTTCAAGGAGATGAACTGAGAATAGCATTATAAAGAATATTATGGGGAAGAAATGAGAATATGCCGCATTAACAAAAAACTAATTCTTGATCGCACACACAATTATAATAGTTTGCCAGATAAACATATCTTATAGGAATAATAAGTGATTCTCAAACAGCTTGCCTCCCAATTACAAGTCGTTTTCAGTACCTGATTATAATTAAAGAATATTTTTTTAAATCTTTGAAAAAATATGACTAAGGTTTCCATTCTTTGCCTGCCCCCAAGTGTTTATACTGTTCATAATCCAGGGCTGATAGACATTGCGAAGTCTAACATATCTAGTGTTTATCCTCTGTTAAAGTAGCATGCAGTTTTCTAATTTCTGAATACATTGTTCCCAAATAGTCAGATAATATTGCTTTGTATTAAGGCAGACATGCCAAACACAAGGCCCAGGGGCCGGATGTGGCCCGCGAAGTGGTTTCATGTGGCCTGCAAAGCCATCCTGGAAACAGTGAGGGAATGGCCCCTGCTGCCTTGGCCCTGGTCCAGGCCGGCCGGGAGCCAATGTACAATTTTGTGGTGGACATCTATGCTGAACCGCATTCAGTCTTAGCTCCACAAGGCTGTCTAGAAACAGCGAGGAACCAGCCCCTGCCACGTCGGCCCCACCCCCTGGGTGCATGCTGGGGAAGTGTCACCCTTTGTGAGGAATGAAGAAATGGACCATGCCTTGGCGCTTGCCCCGGTCCCATCCCCTTCTGCCAGAGACCCTCAGATCTGTCCCACTCCTGCCCAGGCCCCAACAGGCACCCTTGACATGAACGATGTAGAGCTGGCCATGCCCACCCAGTAGGCCAAATCCACTCTATCCACGCTCACTCAGTAGGCCGCACCCACACTGACCACACACCCCGCCCCCCCAGGGCAACCACAATGCTGATGCGGCCCTCAATGAAATTGAGTCTGACACCCCTGTATTAAGGCCTCTCCTCTTTTAATTACAATCCTTAGCTCTGGTTCTTTTTAGTCAACCTTCAGAGTCCCCTCTTACCATCTGTTTATTTTCCAATCAGCAAAACTTTCCCATGGGAGGATGTCTTACAGTTATAATTTCAAAGTCTTCATATATTCTGCTGAGTCCATTAGGTCTTTCCATAATCTTCCTTTCCCTGGGCTAAAATATGATGCATTACCTGCAAGTTTTCCTTATAAGCTTTTCTTTCTTACTACCTTATAATCTTAGTTCTCCTCTAGATGTAGTCCAGCTTGTCAATATCTTTCATAAAATGTGGCACTCTGAGCAAAATGCAAATTTTACGTGCAGTCTGATCAATGTCAAATAAGAGAGGAAAATGGCTTATCTTCATCTTTGCCCTGTGCAACAAACTTAACATACTAATCCTCCTGTAGTTTTTACATTCATTCCTGCTAACATTTTCTTTGTATGGGAGGACAGAGTTGGCATTCTTCCAGTTATTAGACTGATACAGTTTTTTGTATTTGTGATGTTTCTGCATTTCTTGCCTTTTAACAGACTAATATCTGATGCATTCTAGGAAATAAATTATTTCTAGATATGCATTATACAATATCTTGCTCTTGTTTTTTTCTTTTTTTTGCATAATTTATCTCTTTCTATTATATGCATTTTTCTCACCGCCAAGCAGGCAACAGCTATGGTGGGTAGGTGCCATAAATAGGCACTACAGAGTGTGCCATGGATGCTACAGAACATGGGTGGGCAGGTGAAAAAGCAATGGGAATGATAGCAACTTACCAAAGTGACTTGTGACCTCCCATTGGCTTCCCAATTGACTTGTGGGAAGCCAGCAGAGAATGTCACAAAAGACGGTCATATGATCTTTGGATGCTATGATGATTGTAATTGTGAGATAGTTGCCAAGTGCCTGACTCATGATGACATGACCATGGGGATGCTGTAACAGCCACAACTTCAAGGCCTTGTTCAGCACCATCATAAATTTTGAAAATTGCCATTCAAAGTCATAAGCCAGGTACTACTTGTAGAGCAGTTAAGGTGTTAGACCCATCCAAAACCCACAGAAATTCATTCTTTCAGCCCAACCTATTGCACAGGGTTCTTGTTCTGGAGAAAAATGTGATAAGTGGACACTATTTTGTGATGAGTGGGCACTATTATTCATTCTTACTAATAGGGATGAATTGTTACTAACAGAAATGAGATGGTTGAGGGAGTGGAAATTGTAGGACTTTGGGGGAGAATGACCATTGGCTTCACACATACATTTTATCTGTTTTTCTTGTGTTAATACAAAAGTAGGGTCCAGTTTTCTCTTTAGAAAATACAAGCTAAAAACAAGAATTATTAGATATTTTTGCCTATAATCAACTTTTGGGAAAGAAATATTCAGCAGATAAGTTGTCAGCTATAATAATGAAAAAAATTAACTTCATTTGGGAAATCTACTAAAGACAAAGGTTCATATGTTAATATGCTAAAGGAAAATTACTTCTAAAATGCTCAATTTTGGCTAATTAGCCAAACTTGGCCTGAATCTGACATCTTTAATAAAGGATAGGTATCAGAACATTTTCTGAAGTGGGAAATAATTAAAAAAAAATAAAAATTACACTTTTACTGTATTACATTCTTCACTGAAACAAGTCTAGGTTACCTCACACAGGCCTACTGTATGATTAAGTTAACTACCCAATCTGATAGGACTGCCTGTAGTTAACATTATACCACAAAGTTCCACAATAAATTAACAATAAGATACTCATGCTAGAACAATAACAGTAACACTAAACCATCCAAGAACAAAATAAAAAAGTTAAAACATCAAAAATAAAGTTATCGTTTAGCAATTGTAATTCAGACTGACAATTCAGTCATTAGGTGAAGGGACGACTAAGGAAAACCATGACTCTGCTTACAATCTTCCTTAAGCTTTCCTTTGCTCTATTGATCTGAGGAAGTTATAAATGTGAGGATTGTAAAGTTACTTTTCATCACTGTTGTAATGATGCTGAAAGAAGCAGTAACTAAAAACAAGGATTATTTGTAAACAAAATGGAATAGCAGAGCATGGCAAAAATCATCACTCACTAGTACATTGTTTCTCAACCTGGTCAACTTCAAGATGGGTAGACTTCAACTCCCAGGGACATTCTGGGAGTTGAAGTCTGCCGATCTTAAAGTTGACCAGGTTGAGAAATACTGCACCGGTATATTCAAATTCAGATAGTTCTGTCAATAAAGAAATAGAGTATGGAAGAGCTCAGGTTTTTTAAATATATAGCTTTATTATTTTTTTTAAAATACATAAAATACAAACTAACCTAAAGGGAAAAGAGGCAAACTGATAAAAGGGAAAGGTTAAAAACTAATACAAAACGCATAACACAAATATACAATATAAAAGAAGTGACCTCTGACATTTTTCAATGCAATAATATACAGTCAAACTTGATCGCGTCACATGATGTATTGTGACGTATTGTGACTTTTTTTTGCCTTTGCGGAAACAGGGTGGGTGTGGCCTGCGCCAGTTTGACACTCCTGATATATGGCAACCTCTGTCTAAGTTAAAGTAAGTATCAATTGCTAAAAGATCTTGAAAATAGTAATGATCAATATTAGAAAAAATATTCATATATTCTTAGTTTAACTTTAACATATAAAAACATATTAACTATAGGTAAATCATGGCCATATATTTTAACAACCCACAATATTTACCGGTATGTAATTTAATCTAATCCTGAATTCCCAACATCAAAACGTCATATTTCTCCTTTTCTTGTCGGAAATCTTAACCACACCTCAAGAAATCTAATCATAAATTGCCACCAATCAAAGCAGTCAATTTTGCCATCTCAGCTAACTCCATCACCATTGTTACTTATTTTAATTTTTAGAATCTTAAATAGAGACATTAGAAATGGGTGAATGAAGGCCAATACCAGCTAATGAATTGGCAGCTGTAATTTCACATTGTGTATAATAGAAGTTGTCATCATATTCAATACTTAATGGATATAGAAGGAAAAGACCACAAAACCTCACATGGAGTTGGTTAAGAGCAGAAGTTTTAAATTATGTTAGAGAATTTTAATTTCTCTGTTGGTGAAAAAATAAATCAGAAGCTCTCACAGTTGACTGCATTTAGCTGATTCAAATAAATTTCTTTATATTAATATCAAAACATTTACCATACATTCTTTTTTACAGCAACATAGCTCAATGAAGACTTCTTACAGAGAGATACAGAGACAAAACTGAGACTGAAAATTCAGCTCCTAACTCAATACCCTTTTGCACAGACTCAGTAGCACTTTCTTCACATTGGCTGACTGAGTTACCACATGACTCTTCCTGCTCATGAATATTCCAACACTCCTCCCTTCATGACAGGAAGACATCAGACCTATTGACTTAATACATTCCCCATAGTGAACACCACCCAATGGTTTCATCATCATGTCTGCCAAATTATCCTCAGAAGAACAATGATGTAAACTAATCAATTTTCCTTTTACAGCTTCCCTGACATTACAATACTTAATGTCTACATGTTTACTTCTGTTCTTCACCGTCACTAGTTGCCATTTTTATATAGGCAGCATTGTCTTCAAATACCTTTACAGATTTTTTTACATTAATATTTAAATCTTGCAACAACTGTACATACCATGTTACTTCAGAACACAATTCAGATAAAGCAATAAACTCTGCTCCCGTTGTTGAAATAGCAACAGTTGTTTGTTTTCTAGACTTCCATCCAATCAGAGTCCCCCCAAACAATATTATAATCCCAGAATTTGATTTCCTTGTGTTTGTGTCATTTGCAAAGTCACTATCGACATAACACTTTAATTTCAATTCCTCAGTAATCTGTATTTGAAGACCCAAATTTATAGTTCCCTTTAAATATCTGAGAACCCTTTTTACACCCATCCAATGTAACTTTGTAGATGCAGCAGTAAAATGACTCAAAATGCTTACTGCACAAGCTATGTCTGGTCTGGACCACTGTGATAGATATAACAAACTCCCTATTGCTGAGTGATATATCTCTTGATCACAGGTTTCACCTTTGTCCGCACTTAAACTATTATAAAAATCCGTACTCATGGGTGTGGGAGCAGTATTGCAATCTTTCATATTATATTTTTCCAATAACTGCTCAATTTTTCTCCTTTGACTGAGAATATAACCACCTTTTTCATTTTTCTGTATCTCTACACCGAGATAATTTTTTATTTCTCCCAAATTCTTTAATTGTGAAAAACCTTGTGCCACTAACCTGGCCTTATACTGTACATCATTATTTGGCAATACCTTTTTCTTATATACCCACTTACAACCCACAGCTTTGGTTCCCTGTGGCAAAGTCACTGATTTAAATACTTCATGTTCTCCCATGGATTTCATCTCTTTATCCATGGCCTCCTTCCATCTTTCTTGTTCAGCTTTTGGTAATGCCAACACCTCTTTATAACTTCTTGGCTCATACCACACATTGCAAACCTTTTACCTTGCTGGCAGAATACCTGTCAGGTAGAATTCCTTTATTACATCGCTCTGACCTACGTGGTATTAACTGCTCCTGTGTCTCAAAGTCTATCTGGTTTCATGTCTTGTTTAGCCTCTCCTCCCTGAACATTGGCATCTTCAATAATCATTTTTCCACCATTAGATGAGTCATTGTCGTTAAATAGATCACCGCCATTAAATGAGACATACTCAGAATTTGCATTAATTCTGTCCCAATTTTGTTCTGCAAAATTAGCAGACCTTGAAATTACAATTCTTTTACTTCCATCGCTAAAGCGATATCCTTTTGACCCTGGCTCATAGCCCACAAACCTGAGCTTTCTTGCCTTTTGCTGTCCCTTTCTTCTGATTGCCTTTGGAATATGTACCCATGCAGTACTTCCAAAAATTCTCAAATGTGCCAGTGATGGCTTTCTCCCATATAGAATGGCATATGGAGTATTATTAATGGAGGAACTCCACAGCCTGTTAACTATATAATTGGCAGTCAATATGGCTTCTCCCCAATATGACCTGCTCATACCAGAATCCTCTAATAATGAATCTTTCATTGTTTGCAAAACACCATTCCTTCTTTCAGCTACACCGTTCTCTGCTGCTGTGTAAGGATTTGTACGTCTATGTCTTATCCCCAACTGCCCCAATCAATTTAGTTGACATAAATTCAGTACCTCTGTCAGTTTGCAACTGACACACTTGTACCTTCTCTCTACAAATCTTACCCACTGTTTTAATTGTTGTAGCACCTCTGTCTTTCCTCTAAGCAAGTAGCAAAATGAATACCTGCTATAATCAACAATTACCAGTGCATATTTTGCTCCTCCCAAATTGGCTTGCATAGGTCCCACCAGATCTTCATGGACCAGGTCTAGAGCTTTTTTAGTTTGTCCTATGCTATGTTTACTAACTGGGAATGCCTTTGACTTCGATGCTTTGCATACTGCACAGTCCAAATATGTTTTGTGTCCCTTCAAATTTAGCCCTTCTGCAAACTCTTGCATTTGCTGCAAAACTTTAAAGCTTGCATGGCCAAGTCTTCTATGTAGAAGGTGAACGCACGAATCGTGCTCTGCAACATTTTTAAATATATGGGAACATTGAACCTTGTGTCCCTGCAATACATATAGATTATCTTCCTTTAGGCCTTCTGCACAAATATTCCCATTCCTCTTGATGAGACACTTCCTATTTACAAAAATGGTCTCAAAACCTTGATTGTCTAAACTAGACACACTTAACAAATTATGTTCCATCTCAAGTATACAAAGCACATTGGTAAACTTTGATTCCAAATATGGAATTTTTACATCGCCTCTTCTGTTGACTTTTGCTTTCTGGACATTTGCCAAAACCACAGCTTCTTGTGATACTGGAACAAACCTGCAAAATAATCCAGTCATTAACAATTGTTTGAGTTGCCCCATTATTTATTAGCCACTTGTCTCTGTTGTTGCTATAGAAAACTTTTGCAACACCAAAATGTTCCTTTGCAAATCAGTCTTTTTTGCTTGCACAAATGTCCTTCGCTGCAAATTGTTCCTTTGCAAACAGTTCCTTTTCAGATGTGTGTTTGCTCCACAAATGTAGCAATTCTTTTCTTGCTGAGCTCTCTGCTTGCAAAATCTCTCTTTTGATGCAACTTGGTCCCAATCTGCTCCTTATTTCTTCTCCGGAGACTTGCAGTCTGGATCCCCTCCTCAGGAATTTCACCTCCTCATGGCTGTTTCTAAAAAGCAGCGGTTCTCAACCTATGGGTCGCGACCCCATTTGGGGTCGAATGACCATTTCACGGGGGTCGCCAAACACCGCAGTCCGCCATTTTTTCCCTTTTCCCCTCGGCTGGCGCAGGGGGTAGCACCGCGCATGCGCGATGCGGGCCATCGCGCCGCACATGCGCGATGTGGGCTGCCGCGGGCACGCCGCGCATGCGCGATGTGGGCCACCGCGCCGTGCATGCGTGGTGCAGGCCGGGGTCGTAACCTGAAATAGGTTGAGAACCGCTGCTTTAAAGCCTCAAAATTTAAGTCTTGCTCTTCTTTACACTCAGTTGCGGCCCTATTTGGACCGGGAGTCACTCCTCACAGTCACTCATGCCCTTGTCACCTCAAGATTCGACTACTGTAATGCTCTCTACATGGGGCAACCTTTGAAGAATGTCCGGAGACTGCAGTCTAGAATACGGCCGCGTGAGCTATCTTGGGTCTCCCAAGGCATGCTCATATCACTCCAGCCCTCCGTGAGCTGCAGTGGCTACCAATTGCTCTCCGAACACAATTCAAAGTGTTGGTTATGACCTATAAAGCCCTTTATGGCAATGGGCCAGGATACTTGCGGGACCGTCTTCTGCCTCATGAATCCCAGCGACCGGTTAGGGCACATAGGGTTGGCCTCCTACGGGTCCCGTCTGTTAGACAATGCCATCTGGTGGATCCTAGGGCTAGGGCCTTCTCCGTTGCTGCCCCAGCCCTCTGGAACCAGCTTCCCTGAGAGGTTAGTACTGCTTCCTCCCTCCTAGCTTTCCGGAAACTGTTAAAGACACATTTATGCAGACAGTTTTGGGGCGTGTGAGCTGCACTCTGCCCCTGGGCCTTTGACTGTGATTATGTGTGGTATGAGTGTAATAAATTATCTAGTTTTTATACAGTATTGTAAGTAGTAATTTTAATTGATTCTATGTTTTGTTTTTACTTGTATTGTTATTGTGAGCCACCCTGGGTCTTAGGAGAAGGGCGGCATATAAGTTTAAATAAATAAATAAATAAATAAATATCGCAGAAACTGTGTCCCAGGTTTTATCTAAACTGTTCAACACCGATAAAACCTTCTGGGACTCAGGGAATTTAATTCCACGTTGTTCTAAGTCCAAAAATAAACTTTGCATTTTATTTAAATGCTGTTACACAGATTCACCTGGTTGCAAACAGGCCCTGTAAAGTTTTCTTGACAATTGTACTATATTGCATGCAGAAACATTCATGTGCACAGCTCTCAACTTCAACCAAATCTCCTTTGCAGTCTTTAAATTTGCAACATTTAGAAATTGTTCATCATCTAAATTCAAGATGAGATAAGCCATTGCTTGATCATGACTTTTCTGATCAGCAGCTGCAACACTTGTGGATTTTCTACAATATACCACAGCTCTTTAGCCTTGAGCAAACATTCCATTTTAGCAGCCCACACAATGTAATTCTTCTGGCCCAAACGAGGCATAGAGCTTTCCTTAAATTCTATTGCAGCCATTCTGCTAATTCTGCCTTGTTCTTATACTTTCTAAACACAGGCAATTTCTTCCAGTTTTAAATTACAATGCAGTCCTTAGTAAGCTCTGGGCCCATAACCTGTTAGAGAATTTTAATTTCTCTGTTGGTGAAAAAATAAATCAGAAGCTCTCACAGTTGACTGCATTTAGCTGACTCAAATAAATTTCTTTATATTCATATCAAAATATTTACAATACCATACATTCTTCTTTACAGCAACATAGCTCAATGAAGACTTCTTACAGAGAGATACAGAGACAAAACTGAGACTGAAAATTCAGCTCCTAACTCAATACCCTTTTGCACAGACTCTTCACATTGGCTGACTGAGTTACCACATGATTCCTCCTGCTCATGAATATTCCAACACTTTATTTTAGTGATTGAAAAATAACCTTTGCCAACTAATTATATGAAGGCAAAAATGTATTATCTAACAAACAACAAATGTTGACTTTGTGACAAAAAAGACGGAACAATTGATTATTTGATCAGTAGTTGCAGCAACATTTCACAGACTGATTACAAGTTGCCAAAATTATTTATTGAAAGTTTGCCAGAGATTTGGATAAAAATGTAGTGAAAACTATGGAGACCATCAAATTGAGAAGGTTTTGGAAAATGGTCTTATGGGACTTTAAGATACAAACAGACAGGCATCTTATTCATAACTTGCCTGACATAACAGTTATCAAAAAGTTCTGATTCATTGATGTTGCTTATTCAGATGATGCTAGGATTGAGGAAAAACAATTGGAATAAATTACAAAATACTGGGTCTTGCAGATCTAAGTTGAACACTTATGAAAAAAGAAATTCATTGTTGTATCAATCATGACTGAGACCTCGAAACAAAGGATTCCCTCAATATGGAAATATTTATTTTATTTATTTATAAAATGTATTTGCCACCTATCTCATATCCAGCAACTCTGATTTGGATTCACACACCCTAATTTTACAAAAATAACCACCAGCTTATAATCTTAGATGCTACCTAATAATTCTTAGTTCTTGAATTATTAAGTTTCCACCAGTGTTAGACTGTGAATCTAACCGAAGATTACTCACACATAATAACAAATGGAATCTATACATCTCACAATGATTATAGTCCTGTTCTAATAGCCAGCAGCATTTTTTCTCCTCACAATCTTTTATCCAGGATCCAATTTCCCACACATTAAGTATAAAGGATTAGTGAAACTGTGGATTGTTTTTTAAGGGTATGATTTTAGTATTTATATATAAGGCAGCACAAACAACTGTGGATATATTCTTTGGAGTAAAAATAAACATAAAAAGTTAAACCTTTTGTAGAACTATTCTTAAAGGACAATGTGTTTTCCTTTAGACATCTGAAAAGTAGATTTTAAGATATAGGGGTTTTTTTGTAGAAGGAAAATGAATGGGCTGCTTATAAAATATTTTATATTTTATATTATATTTATATTGCTAATATTATATAGCCACAGTAATATAAAATATATATCCTGATAAATCAGAATCCTTTTGCCATTGCATTCAGCCTAGAATAAAATAACTTCCAGGAATTAGTAAAATTAAATGTAATATGGAAGCTTGTTTGACTATCAGGTTATGAAACCGAACATTTAGATTCTGCTGGGGTAATTTCTTGTAAACACTTTACTGTGAAAATACTTAATATTACAAATTTAGATAAGGATTTGTGATCTTTATAAAGAGTCTTCTTTTAAACAATCCTTTTGAAAACATTTATTGGGGGCTGTATTGATTCCAGTTCATAATGCGTTGAATGGACATTATGAACTGAAATACTTGTACTAAACATGAGGGCATTGTAGTACCGTCAGTGTTTTTAAAATCATATAGCATTAATGTTAATTATCTTTAGAAGTTAGGAAGTCTTTCTTGCTTTGCCAAAATAATCACACTAATATTTTAAAATAATTTTACTGGATCCACATATTGTGCTAAGCCATAGTTTATGATTTATTGAATAAATCATATGAGATATGAACAGAGCTCATATATTTAGAGTTACTTACTTTTTCTTGGCACTTGACATCTTAAAAATAAGGTAAGTTATTACTTGTTACCTTTCCTCATTAGTGCCGTTAGACTTGGGTGAGTCAATAAAATTATATTTTGAGTCACTGATTGCTGAGCTACTTCTAAACAACAGTTCAATTTATTTTGAAAGTAATAGCTACGTAAGAGCAGTCTGACTTAGAAACTCAGAATATGAAATTAAGAAGGGCATGAGAAGGATAGTTTTAACTCCTATAAGTGGGCTCAAATCATTGCCAGCATTTAGTGAACAAGTTAACTATTGAAAATCTTCCCAATACCTAGCTTCTTACCATTTGAAGTAAGAGCCGTTTTTAGAGCATAGCTAATCCCTAAGTAACAATGTTCTTCAATGCATATTATTGTATTTTTCAACTGTGTGTCTAAATATTCAAATTACTATACTCTCCTGATTTCTGATTATTATTGAACTGAAGTTTTCTCTGTGTATGTGAAATAACAAAATTATTTTATTGAGAGAATAGACATGCCCACCCAAAGCCTTTCTTTACAGCCCTTAAATTCCCCTATAAACGGCATTGCCAAATATCAGCAGTTCAGTTGTTAATAAGGAAGGGGAAAGGAAGACCAAATTAAGCTGTATGAGGTGGAGAAAGCATAGATTGACAGCCATAGTGCGACTTTTAACAGCAGTAATATTTAGTAAGCTACACTTACAGTTTAGCAGACTGTAATTTCTCTGCTGTTGTACAAAAACAAGTTTAATAATTTGGGGTTACATTGTGGGTATAAGTAACCAAGTACCTATTTATTTCAATCATAGATAATCTCCCCAGATTAATTGTGTAAGAATCCTTTCTGTCCTCTCACATTAGCTCAAAGTTTATGGATGTTAATGGCTCTGATCCAAGAAAGGTTAGTCATGCTTAGGTTCCTTGAAATAAATGGGACATTAGTGGCAGCTAACTGGTTCTATTAATCTCAGTGGTCTTTTAACGTCAGTTAGCTTTTCAGGACTGAGGCCTTTGAGTTGCTCTTTCTACTCAGTAGAAGTTACATTTGTGCTCTTTTCAAAAGAGAAATTATTCTCTTATTTGAAGAATAAACACATTTTATAGATCTTAATATAAAGATGCCTGCGGGTTGAGCTTGAGTCTTGGTGACTGCACCTAGGCAGTTTTCTTGGCAGCGTTATGCAAGAGATTTGCCACTGCTTTGGGGTTTTCTTTTCTTTTTTCTTTTCATTGCTAGACTACCCGTTGGCAGCTCTTACTCAGTGTCTGAGCCCAGAAACTAAATAGTATTGAGCTGCTTAATACTGTACATTAGAGAGGACCTTCAGGGAATACCAGTGCTCTAGGCTAGATTAGGAAATTGGAAAAATGCCTTGAAAGAAGGCAATACCAAAGCACTTCCATTTTGTTGCCCAGAAAACTAGATGGATGGGTTCATGAAGCCACCAGAAATGATTTCTTTCTTTTGTTAAATATACTTTTCTCTTCATTACATGTATTCTAACGACATCCTAATTAAAGAAATCTCTCTAATTCTAGATTCTTAAGAAATATAAGGAAAGTTCTGCTTTAGATCACACCATTCCTCCTCACATTTTTATTATTTCTACATATTTATTATTGCCTATGATTTGCCAGTAAAACTCATCATAAAAATAACAATGTTTCTATTTGTTAAAATAACTATGTCAAAACTCTGGGTTGAGTAATGTGTAAATATGAAAAAAAAATTATTGTATATTCACTGATGTAGAGAAAATCTATGGTAGTGAGGAGGCTTAAATTATAGAATATTTTGCACCAATACAGAATTTAAGTTTGGTTGCTGAGCATGATAACAAGATTATATGAAGAAAATTAAGCATGCATGAGTATATGTGGAATGCCTAGAAAATTGCTCAGAGTGGAGCAGAGAATAAGAAAAATCAGTGTGATATCCCCTTGTTTAATGTATTTATGGATGATTGGTTAAAGAATAGTTGTAGTAACATTAAATATGCTTAGACTAGGATCATGAATTTTTACATGCAGATTTGTTAGCTGAGAGCTCAAATAATTTGATATGAATTTAGAATTTCCTATGATTAGGATGCAAAAAATAATATAGGTCTGAGAATGAATATATCAAAGGGCAAGGTAATTGCATCTGAAATGTAAAATGAAGAAAAGTTATAAATTAAGATGAAAAACTAGAACATGTTAATCAATTTGTATACTGTAGTTTACTAAAGATGGGGAAATGGATGGAGAAATTTGAAGATGTGCAAATGCTGATAGGAAGTTTAGGGGTAATATGTGATCAGTTGCAGAAATGAACTTGAACAAGAGAGATGTGAATAGTTTAGAAAACAAAATATAATGCATGAAGTGGTGTTTGGCCACAGTGGAGTAAGAGTAATTTACAACTATAAAGAGGAACAGAAAAGAATGGTGAATAATATTTCTGTGAACTAGTTTTGCCTTTTCTTTTCTTTTTCATTTCTCATTCCCTTGATTCTTGGTATACTATTTCTTAATCTTTTCCTGCCCTCCATAGACTGTTGCTGATCCCAAAAGGAAATAGTGTGATGCATATGTATTTATATAGTGATCTCCAGCAAGCAAGCAAACATCAGCAAATACCATTTTTTTACAACTTATAAGACAATTTATATTTATTAAAGGTTTAGAGTATTTCATTGTTCATTATGTTTATATGTCATATCTAGAAAAACCCTTACATAGTGAAAGCATATGTTACAATGTTTTTAAATAATACTGTATTCTCTACCTCTGGTATTCATTTATTTCATACAGATTTCTTTGTATTGTTTAGACTCAAGACAGACACTAGCTTGACTGGATTTAATGGCATCCCCAACAAAAATCTCTACAATAAATTTAATTAATAAGCTAGGTGATTAATGTTAATAATTAGTTCATTAATTAATGAGTTACTTGATGGGAAGGTTATAAACTTTTTAATGGTATTATTTCTGCAAATTTTTGGTCTTAGTATGCTGTGCCTTAGAACTGTATATAATTTTTAATTATATATATAATTATATATAATTTTTTTTTGTTCTGAACTGAAAACAATCTGAAACTCATAATTAACCCTTTTCATCTCAGGTCTATAAAAAAGAGTGACTGATCATGCTAAGCACTATTTATCACACAACCTGTATAAAACATAACTGAGATTATTTTTGTAAAAAAAAAAAAGAGCATGCTGAAATAGTGCCACAACAAGCAATAATATCAGCAAATAATCAGGTTGAACTGTACTAAATAGGCAACACCAAAACATTTATTTCAATCACACTGTAAGCAATATAAAAGCAGCACACATATATGCATACACACTTTCCCATGGGTGACAACCAACACCTTGAATAGCACCCTACCAATATCCCCTGCAGCTCATATGATGTGGGCAGCATTACATGGAGTACCAAGATACCAGAGGCCTACTATAGCTTCCAAGTATTCCTCAAGAGCCAGTCCATGTAGACTACATTGCAGTAATATCAGGTAATCCTTGACTTATGATTTAGAAATCATTCAAAGTTATGATAGAGTCATTCATTTATTCTTAAGAGTTCTTTCAAAGCTTATTTGTACAGTGGACGTTGTATTTGGCTCATCCAGTAAACAAACAAAACAAATTTTTGCATGTGGAAAACTGAATATTCAACCTGTAATGCACTCCATACTGCAGTTATTTGTTGAGTCATCACATGACTGCAAATTTTACTACCATTTTGTCACAGTGGTTAAGCAAATCATATGGTTGTTAAGTGAGTCCAGTTTCCTCCATTTACTTTTGTTATAAGCTGGCTGAAAGGCTCACAAACGGTATTCACATTGCCCTGCGATGCTGCAACCATCTTAAGCAAATGCCCAAATGAAAACCATATGACTCTGGGGATACTGCAGTAATTGTAAGTGCGAGGACTGGCTGTAAGTGATTTTTTTCAGTGCTGAAAGAATAGCCAAGATTGGCATGCTCCACTCCTATCTATTAAATAGTGGGAGGCAGAAAGTATACATCTCTGTCTCTGAGACTGCTCAGTATCCCCGAGATCTGAGTGGCTCTGCCCTTGGCCACTGAGTCAGGATGCTGCATGAGCCATTAGGATGTGTTAATATGCATGGAATGAATTTTCACCCAAGCGCTATAGATGTTTATATATGGTTTTATGTTATTGCTGGGTGATGGGGTTGGGTTGTGGGTTTTTTTTTTTTTTTTGCATTTTTATTATTTCCAACTGTTAGCCACCCAAGAATTGCTTGGTCAGTAGGCAGCCAAGCAAATTAATTTATTAATTAAGACTTTTCTGATAGATCTCTTGCTCTGCTTTCCACCTATCAATCAGAAACTGGCTGGTCTGTAGTTCTATGAGTCCTCACACTTTTTTTCTTTATTTTAAGGCAGAGACATTTGTTCTTTTCCAGTGTTCTTGCTCTTCACCACCTTCCCAGTTTTTCAAAGACAGTAGATAACAGGGTTTTTTTCAGTGTTCTAGGAATTTTTTTTTTCTGGGCCTGAACATTTAAAGTCAATGTAAGGAGGTATTGTATCAGGGGTCTTCAAACTTGGCCCTTTTATGACTTGTGGACTTCAACTCCCAGAATTCCTCAGCCAGCGTGCCTGGCTGAAGAATTCTGGGAGTTGAAGTCCACAAGTCATTAAAAAGGCCAAGTTTGAAAACCCCTGAATTATATGATCAAGTATCTATTAAACTTCCATCCTGCACTTTCATTCTGTTCTTCATAATTTCCTATTGAACACATACTTTCTTTTGGAAAAGACTGAACCAAAATAGGAGATGAGTAGATCTGACATTTCTTTAATGCCTACTAGCAATTTGCTATCTTTACTGAACAAAAGGTTGATTCTTTTGCTCTAATTTTGATGAAAGCTAAAGATGTCTGTGTTGTTATTCTTACCCAATTTGCCAAACTTTGGTCATTCTAAACATCACCATTTCTGATAGCCTCTCCACAGTTTAGCTACCTATATGTAATCTTCAATGGGCCGAGGTGGCAGTGGTTAGAATGCAGTACTACAACCTAACTCTGCCCACAGCCAGGAGTTCAGTCCTGACTGGCTCAAAATTGACTCAGCCTTCCATCCTTCTGAGGTTGGTAAAATAAGGAGCCAGATTGTTGGGGGAATATGCTGACTCTGTAAACCACTTAGAGAGGGCTGTAAAGCACTATGAAGCAGTATATAAGTGCTATTGCTGTTGGTCTCCTGGTCTCTCTTTCCAATTTTCTTCCCATTACTACAATTCGGTTGATATTGAGAAAGACTTATTCCAATTAAAATGAAGCTATTTCTTCCTGAAGATACAATATAAAACTAAGTACAATAAATATAAATCTAGTCCCATGTAAAATCTAAGCAGAGCACTTAAGTTTTACACAGAAATTTTGTCACAGAAGAGCACATCTGCCACATGTGCCCTGAATTGTGCAAATAACATGGGGATGCAACTGTAATAATAATCCATTATTTAGATTTTAATCAATTTAGGAACCAAACTTCCATTGCCATTCTTACGTTTCTACAGCAGATTTGGCCCCTGTATGAATATTAGTGAGAGGCTGAAGTTTGGAGATTTTTTTGGAGAGGTTTTGTTCTGTTGTATACTAATTGAATAATATATTCTTGATTGTCCTCCTTAAAGAGGCATGTCCAGGATCTTTTGATGGATTTTATATTGTTGGCGTTTGTTTTATTATTTTTCTAACTTCAATGCAAACCTTCTGATGCATTTGGTTACAAATATTTTTATTCTTATATTGAGCTACATAAAAAATTACGTAAGTGGAGTTGTGCTACCCATTGGAATATTCCTTTTCATGTTTACCGCCCTCCCCTCACATCTTTTCTAAACCCCAAAGTGAATGGGGGAAGGGGGTGGAGTAGTATAGAGAAAGGGGAGAAGGAGGAATCTGATGTATTTGGTGGTTGCCATGTCACCAAAGGAAGGGCAAAAAGTGAGGAATCTAGTAGCATCTTTTCCAACTAGCATATGTTATTAAAAGGCACAAGATGGAGCTCACTTCTTCAGATAGGATGCATTCTACTGCATTTCTATATAGCTTTGTTCATCCTTTTGTAATCTGCCCTAAAACCTGTGGGTGAAGGTCTGTCTATTCAGTAATTCTTTTAAATACAAATAATTTAGACTGCAGTCTTGTTTAGTTAAGTGGGTTTAATTCTAAATAGTTCTGCATAGGATTGTACTTCAAAATAATTGTTTTCTTTATGTCAAACCTTCTGGAGGTTTTACTGAGATAACTGCAGAAAACCATGGAATGCTTTCTAAGTAATAGCATCCTGTCACACAAAAGGCCAAGGCTCTCTTTTCAGAGCACTCTTTTCAGGATTAAGTCTAATCCTTTAATTCCTATAATTGGGTCTAGGTATCATAGGGACTTGGATTTTTAGGAAATATTAGAATTATATATAGAACACTTGAATTTCTCCAAATTCTAATTTTAGTTCAGAAATTTTTAAAAAGATAGAGCGTTTATGTTTTTATGGAAATCCTTTATCTTCTGGAAGCAAGGGAACACTGTTGCAGGGTCTCTCTACTTTTCCATTTCGCTTTGTAGATTAGCCTAACATGGATAAAGTATGTGAAAAGTCTTCATATTTTTTATTAACCATCAGAACTGCTGCAGTCCTCTAAACTTCAACATTAGATACAGCAGCAGCAAAAGCTGACTTAAGAGTAATGCATGAGGGACAATTAACTATACAGAGTTCAGTGTCAATCTTCTTTTTAAATGCTGTCCTAGCAAAGTCTGCACATGTTAAACCAGGGTTTACAACTGCAATTGAGTGTTCACACAACATATTAAACAAAAAGAAATCACATTTGTCTTATTATTTTCTTAAGAGCTTTTTAAAAGATCCCATTGATGGTGGAAGCAGTTTGAGCACCAGTGGTGAGCTGACTAATTCAGATTACATTAAAATTATATATTTCTTATGAGCACTCAGTAGAAATGAACAGTGAGTGAAACTAACTGGATTTCTCCTTACTGCTTTAAACTGTTTTTAAGGGTTGTGTGAGTACTCTCACACTAACAAAAGGATTTGGATAGTGCTGCACCATCATTCAAAGTCTGGATTTAGAATGTAGTTGTAAGGTCTGAATGTAATTCTTGATTAATTTGCTATTTGAGGCATACTAGTTGCAGTTGCACAGCAACAAGTCCTATTTTGCCAGATATAAAACATTTACATTCCAGTGTTTCTAATTCTTCACAAGAGTGAGATTAAGCTTCCCAAATTGCAAAACTCTGAAGCTGGAACAATTCTTTAACTGTGCAATATTACAAGGCAGCGATTAATATATAGCAAAATAATAAATGCTAATAGAATGGGAATGAAAACCAATGCATCCTTATTTCAGAATAAGTCCCAATGAATCCAGCTTTCCAGTTGACATATATATTCATTATTTCCTGAAATTATGAACCTTTTACATTTCAAGGTAACCATTAGTGTTACTCAAATGTCTATGTTAGACTTTTTTTTAAAAGAGGATTTTGGGCCAATTATTCTCTCAGCCCTATGAAGAAGACAATGGCAAACCACTTCCTAGATCTTGTCAAGACAGCTGCAAAGACTTGTTCAAGCATTTGCCAGGAGTCAACACTGACTCAAAAGGCACACACAGAGACATTTTTTTGTTATTGCCGAAATTCTGGAATTAGGGTAAAGGTTATCTTGCCCTGTAGTTTTTGAGTTCAGACTTTCAACTTTGCTGTCAAAAGCCGTCAGCCCAGGGGCAGGAAAATGTTGCATTCCAAACATCTAACATGTAACCATTACAAATATATTTTCCTACCCTCATTTGTATTTTTTCTTCCCTGTATGGAAAGACTCCTATCCTACCCTTTTAATTTGGAATTAAATTTCTGAGTCTCTTTCCTTGTCACATAATACAGTTCCCCTAACAAAGGAGTTTGCACAGAAATGCACAAATAAAAATAAAGCACAATCAATGTCACATTTTAACAGTTGAGAAAGGGAGCGCACTTATTCGTCTTCTTGTGTTGTCCGATAAATGGCATCTCTTCTCTCATGTAGTATACGTACTTAATCGTTTGGCAGCAACAACCTGCCTGCACGACGAACTGCGGGGTCCGGCGCTTTCAGAGCAGCTTTACATTCCAGGTCTGCGCCCGTTATAAGGATCCTGTTACTGGAGATCACACGGCTTCAGCCAAGCTCTGGAGTTCCGTCAAGAGTGGGTGGTGGCTTCTATTCGTCC
The DNA here is from genome assembly GCA_034064705.1 of Bothrops alternatus. Lineage (NCBI taxonomy): Eukaryota > Metazoa > Chordata > Lepidosauria > Squamata > Viperidae > Bothrops > Bothrops alternatus. The sequence continues at coordinate 6,309,512 of JARGCV010000052.1, read as the reverse complement.
CTGCATTTCGCTCTCCTGCCGCAAGGGTATTTCGAGGGAAGGAGAGCTCTGCGTTTTAGTTTCAGCCCTTGGTGTGGCGCTAATCAGAAGTTTTACTTCAAATACTCAAACTGTTTGCGGCGGCGCGGATTTCTCCTTCAGGAATTTTAGGTTATTGGCTTTCTTTCATTATTGGCATGGCATTACCCTGCCAATAGACTGCGTTGGGGGAAAAAAAAACAGGCGTTTTGCTAACGTCCGTATTCAACCCTTGTTTCTCCAAACCAAAGTGAACAAAGAATGGACTTATCCGATGACACTCGGAGAAAAAAACAAACAAAAACTAAGCGGAAAAGGGTTGCTCTTTTTTCAGCCCCCGCCATTGCTCACACACCAAGAAGAAACTCTAAAGGCAGGCGAACTGTTTATTCTCCTCTTCTACTACGATATCATCTGAGCCTTTTCGGTGGCACTATTGGCTCTAGTTTTCAGTAGTTTCTGATGATGGTTTTATCTTATCAAAGACACTTTAAGAGCGGCCCGTTTCCTATCGAGTGGCTACTGTTTGCCCCTGAAGTTAATGTAAAACTTGCTTCATCGTCGCCCACCCAGAAATTCACTTTGCCATTGCTGCTCCAGCCGCTGCCCCTTCCAACCCAGTAACCCACCCCCCCCCTTTGTGTCGCAGGGGGTTCGCGCTCCGCTTTAGTGCACACGCACACATGGATCCCGGTCCCGGCTCTCCGTTCGCGCGCCCGCAGACAGAACGGCCCGGGCCCTGCCTGCGGAACGTGGTACTGCTACCCTTGGCGCACACCACGAATCGGAGAGCGCGCCGACTGACTGGCTACCCCGAGGAATGCGCGGTATGCAAGAGGCAGAAGCAACCATTCGACGGGACGGGGAGGGGGGACGGGATCGGCCCATGTCTGCCGCGGCCGCAGAAGCACGCGCGTTTCGAACAATCGTGCGCGGTCTGGAGGAAAAAGCCCTTGGCGGTGTGCGCCTAGACCGCCGAGTTGCCGCCGCCGCGTGGGAGCGGCTCGGTGTCTTCCGATTTAGTTGTTTCGACTCCCCCCTCCTCTGCTCGGTTGCGCACTCTCTGTATGTTTTTTCCTCTCTCTTTCTCTCCCTCTCGCTGGGCGGTGGTTGAGGCCGCTGGTAGTTAGGATCGATTCTGCTGTTGCTGAAGTCGCCGCGGCGGACAGCAGGAGCGGCGGCGGCGGCAGTATTGGATAGATCAATGAAGGGGCATTTATGGCAGGCTGGCCAGCTGAAGCTGTAGGCGCAGCGCGGCTTCGCTGCCGTCGGTGATCCCAGGAGAGGGAAGGAGGACGACGGGCGCGTTGCATGAGAGACTCAGCCCGGGAAGAGGGGGGTGGAGGCAGAGCAGGCGGAGGCGTCGAGCCAGCAGCCAGCTGCAGGAGCAGAGACCCGTCCCAGCAGCCGGGGAGAGAGAGGCGTTTTCCAGCGGTCGCCTCCCTGAATCGCGCCTCAGCCAAGTTGCTTCCCGTCCGCAGGGGAAGTTCGGGCTTAGGCTGGGCAATGATTTTCCCCAATAGTAGCAGCAACTCTGCGGGCGGCAGCCGGACTCCATATAGGAAACAGGTAAAAAAGGAGAAAGGGAGAGGAATCAAGTTGCAGTTTCTGTGGGGCGGGGGGCAGGTTTGCTCGTAGGGAGGGGCGCGGAGGAAGAAGGAGGGGTGGGGACTTAATTGTAGTTGAGGCTCGCTCTTGAGGATCTAGTGAATTGAGCGCTCTTTTTTTTTTCCTCTCTCCCCGGGACGAGCTTTGCTGTCTTTGCCTTCTTTCCTTCTTGCCTTTTCTTCCTCTAAGATTGTATCGCGCGGATTCCGACTTAAAAAAAGAAATAACGCCGCCTCTTTGTGTTCCGGCAGGAGATTCCAGACAGGTCTTGCAGAAAGGGATGTTTGTTTCAGGGTAGGGAAGCTCTCGATCGAGTAATAAAGCCTCTTCCTCCCAGTTGTTTCCAGGGAAAAAGAGTGTACGGGCAAACGTCTTAGAAAACGAAAGTTTCAGCCCAGTAGTGTCTATTTGTGTGGAAATAGAGCAGAGGGAGAGACGTACCCCAAGTAAAAAAGAGATTTTTCTTTGAAAAGAAAAAAGAAAAAAAAATTAAACACGCTAAAAACATTATACCATGGGGAGGATGTGGACACCGTGCCAAGGCGCGGGTTTCTCTTAAGTTAAAATTAATTTGTAATAAGACACCTCTTTATGTAATTCTCAGAAATATGTAATTGAAATTGCATACAATAGTGCCTTTTATCCATTTGCTATCTGTGTTGAAGAAATGGTTAAAATGGCTTACACAAAATTACTGTTGCTTTATTTGTTTCCCCTTCCTTTCCAGACTGCAAGAAAATTGGATTCTAAGAAATATGACGGGTTTCAGTCTGACATGTTGATTTAATTCTGCCCCAAACAGAGACATTCTAGTAGACTGTGCTTCTAGAAATGGTTATGTCAATATCCTGTTCTTTAAAAAAAAAAAAAAAAAGGTTGGAGAAAGGATGTCTAGCTGTCTTCCAAACTGTGCTTTATTCATATAAAACAGATCTCTCTCATTCCATTTTAATTTTGCCTCTTCATAAATCTATTTTTCTCTTCTGGGCATGCACATGCATTTAGAAACAATATCTTTGTTTCCTGTGAATAGCAAGAAATTTGACAAACAAAAATTAATCAGTGTCTTTAGAACTGGACTTTCTACCATTAGAGCTGTGATCCTGATTACTTCAGTGAGATTACCCTGTGACAGAATACTCTTTTATTTTAATTTAATTATGTATAAGTGTAGGGGTTGTTAATGATGTTGCTAAAGGTTTCGTGGAATATTAGTTTAATCTTTTAACGTTTCTCATTTTATACATAGCCTGATATTAACAATTTCATAAAACATTTTGAAGTACGGACAGATTTCTAGCATATTTTATAGTATTATGGTCTGGTTTTAAATTAATTGATGGGTTGATTTAATTAGGAGGAGCTCTTGCTTCTAAAGAAAAAAATAGGCTACGTAAATAATACAGTAGTGATCACGGTCTTCCACTACTTTTTTTTGCAAGAACAATGTAAATAAGCATTTGAGGGAAGTCTAGAAGTTCAAGAAGTATACCAAGTCTTTTAAAAAGTTTTGTTGTTCATTGATCCATCAAATGATAAGGTAGCGATGAAGGTGAAGCTGCTGGAAGAGAAAAAAGGATGAACCTTTTACTGGAAAGCTACCGTATATGTTTTGCATGCGGATGCTAATCAGATGGTGGACTGGAACACACTGATAAGGATAAGATGCTCTTCTTTCACAGTCCACTCCTTGATTTCAAAGAGCTAAAAGGGTTGAATGAATCAGAAAAACAAACAGACTTCCTTTTCAATGGGGAGAGGGAGAAAATGAATATAGGCCTAAGACCCTGGGTACTAAAGGTTTGTTTCATCGGGAGTCCAGCCTTTCTTTAGTGAAACACTTCCTACTTAAGCTGGGGAGGGCTGAGTGTGCAGGCATGCTAGCTTGTATAAGCTCCTGTTGATTTTAATTGGGGCAGACTTTGGCCCATTGTCATTCAAAACATGCTTCTTTATTTCTCATTCTTGCTGAAGTCTTTATCACTTCTTGTCATAAGATCTTGAGAGATTTGGAGGAGCTGCTAGCAAATATATATATATAAAAAAATCTGATTCTAGTGTGCAAATAATGCTACTGTACTACTTTTTTTTACGATCATGGGGATGAATTTATTTTTCAGTAATGATGTTTTCTGCAAGTTATTTAAGTTTTAAAAAAAACATTGAAATGAACTACTTCTATTTTTGCAGTGCTAAATTCCTTTTTAAGTCACCCTTTATTTCTTTGAGCCATGCCATAATTTAAGAAAAGGTTTTTTTCATATTTATAGATGCAAAAATGAATCTTAGATGTAAGTTTTCAAGAATATCATAAGCTTCTGTGCGACTTTTTTTGACCACATTGGTAATTTATAATCCTATAAAATGTTCACTCAAAAGTAAATCCAACTGACTGGTGACTTAAGCATGGAAAAGGATTTGTCCAAAGTAATAATTTGGGGCACTAAACAAAACAAAGCAAAAATATATTCTATTAGATGGAAATTACCTTGTACAGATAGTCCTCAACTTGTCACCACTATTGAGCCCAAAATTTCTATTACTAAGCGAGACATTTCTTAAGTGAGTTTTGCTCCATTTTACGACCGTTCTTGCCACATTTGTTAAGTGAATCACTGCAGTTGTTAAGTTAGTAACATGGTTGTTAAGTGAATTTGACCTCCCAATTGACTTTGCTTCTCAGAAGGTCACAAAAGGTGATCACATGACCCCAGGACACTACAACAGTCATAAATACGAGTGTTGCCAAGTATCTGAATTTTGATCACATGACCATGGGGATGCTGCAATGGTTGTAAGTGTGAAAAACAATCATTAATCACCTTTTTTCACTCTGCTGTAACTTTGAATAGTTATTAAATGAACTCTGTTGTAAGTCGAGGACTACCAGTAATTTGTTTCTGTTCAGTCTTTGCAAAAATGTCTGTTTTTTCCACGTACATAGAAACATAATGCTATTTGAACAACATGTTGATTTTATTAAGCAATACGTAATTACACTATGGTACTTTGAATAGACCTGCCATGCTTCTTTCTGTGCTTGTACTCAGTTGTAGGAGCACGTCACACAAATCCCTTTGTTTTTTGTCATGCTGGAAAGAAGAAGATGGTGTCAATTCTTCTTGTACTCCATAAAGTTATAGCAAGGAGTGCACACAGATCTTTGAAATCATCTGTTGGAACAGGATTTTCCTATATCATGAAAACAATAGAGCATACTGAACTATTTCTGTTAAGATGCAAGTTCACAATAGTTGAAATGTTGCTGAGGGTATATATAGGTCAGCTGATAGTTTAGATGTATACTTAATGTAAATGTTCGTACTCACCTTCTAATTCTTTATATTTAAGACAATAGTAGCAGTTATCAGAGTTCTAATTGCTTCTCAATAGATAATATTTTAAACAACATTTTACTAATAAAAATACCAGTTCAACTTAATCAAAATTCATGTTGTTTTCCTTAAAATACATTTTAATCAAACCATTCTAGAAATACCTTTAATACCTATGAATAATTTACTTGCTTTATGTAAATTAAAATTCTTTTTGAGACATTTGAAAAAAAGGATTTTTGAACAGGAGATGCAAATAATCGGGGGGCGGAGCAAATAGTTTTACCTATGGGAAATGTTAAATATATGTGCATATATAGATCTGATATAGATCTGAATTTGAATTACAGAGTAAAAACTATAATGATTTAATTCTGAAAATAAGATTTGCTTTCCATTCTGAATGCAACTGTTGTAAAATTAATAGAGAAAAGTAATTAAGGATTTTTGAGTTCAGGTTATTGTTAATATTGGAGCTTAATTTTTTTCAAATGAAAGTTGATGAGATCTTGTTTATTTTATTAGTTGTCCATAAATGTTGGTTTGAGAAGAGTTGCTATCTTGTTTTGTTGAGTATTATTTCACTCCAAGTAACAGCCATTCTTGTTGCTTGTTATATTATGAGGAGTATAATATTTACTTCACAAATATAAGTACCGGTAGTGTGCTGCTTTCAAGAAGATTAATTAGGCATAACTCCTATGAAAAATTTTACATTGATTCAGTGGTTGGCCCATGGTGGTTGATCTTGTTATGCATAGCAGGACTTGCATGATACATAAATGCATTGTATAACACATTCTAAGATGTGCTAAAATGTTTAAAACTGATAAAATCATCCCAAAGAGATAAACATCTATTTTGGTAGTCCAAATTATAACTCCACTCTCTGCATTTCTCACTGGTATAAAGTTCATTTTTCATGGTTGAAAGAGAGACAGAGATTTAAGAGAGTAGAGATGTTGTTAATTTCTTTGTTTAATAAAATCATTTTTAAGAAAGGTCAGATTGTTTTGAGAATTTGCACAGTAACTTTTACAAAAAGAAGAACCACACTCTTACAGTTTAATTTTATTCGGAGAATATTTGGGGACTGGAATTAACATTTTAGAATTACCAGCCCACGCATTTTACGGATTAACAATTTAGTCATCAATCCACAATCATTCACTGAGGAATAATCCTATTAAAAATGGGAGAGAGGAATCCTTCGGCATCAGTTTCTTAAACAGGATGTAATCTCAATAGAGAATACCAATTAGTGTTGTAATCATAGAGGCATTTCTCTTGCTGTTCCTGAACATGAATTTCTTGAACTGGAAACAGGCTGGTTGTAGTTTTCAAAGTGGCTGCATTGAATTATGGGCATCATTATGTACCTATGATTTTCAGTGAGATTAGATTTGTTTCTTGCCTTTCCTCTAGGAATTCAAAGCAACGTCCATAATATTCCTGCATTCAACAGCCCTATGGGAGGCTGATGTGGCCCTTTTCTGAGCTTCCATGTATAGGCTTATATATACAGCTTATATATGGTATATAGCAGTGGTGGCGAACCTATGGCACGGGTGCCAGAGGCGGCACTCAGAGCCCTCTCTGTGGGCACGCGCGCCGTCGCCCCAGTCCTAGGCCTTCAGCTGGGTTTTATAAAACCTTTTCGCTTTAGGCCTCCACTGCTGTGTGCAAAAAAAAAAAAAAAAAGGTTCAGTCAATTTCAACTTCTCGCAGAAAAAAAGGGTCTTGCAAAGTTAGAATTGATTGACTGAACTTTTTAGTCCCACCCAATCTGCCATTACCACCGCAGCCATGACCACTCAATGGGTCACACCCACCCAATTGGCCACACCCACCCAGCACTCGACGATGCATAGGTGGGTTTTGGGTTGCAGTTTGGGCACTCAGTCTCTAAAAGGTTCGCCATCACTGGTATATAGGCTTAGATATGAATTGCCTTGAACCCAATGTCTCTTCATAGAGCTGTTCATTGATTATAGTAGCAATTAGCAATTTTCTGTTTCACCCGAGCAAAAGTACCCCAGGCCCAGGGACATATTTTAGGCAACACTTTTAGAGGGAGATGAGGGAATTAAGGTCATGGTCTGCTTGCTTCATTGAGGAAAATCATCACTGAATGAAGGATTATTTCTGTAGTCCAATGACTGAAATTCAAGTATTATACTTTACTATAGCCAACAAGTTAAATTTACAGGAATGCTTACTGCAAGCCCTGGTGCTTTTCCTCGGGCAGAAATAAGTCCCATTAAATTTATAGGATGTACTTCCAAGAAAGTTGCTTAGGATTTACAATCTAAACCAGCGATTCTCAACCTTTTTTAGGTCGCGACCCCCGATCTGTCAAGTGCCGCGCATGCGCAGTGCTACCTCCTGCGCCACACATGCGCGGTGCTGCCTCCTGCGCCGTGCATGCATGGTGGTGGTTTGTGCGCCGGCCGGCAGGCAGGCCCAGGCATTCCTGGGCGGCAGCGACGGCGCAGAGCGACCACGGGCTGGGCCACCAGCTGGCCTAGCCCAAGTGAGGTAAGCGACCCGCCGGGCCCCACGCGCACCAAAAACTCCCTGCACCCGCCGCTGCCCCACTAGCCTTGCCTTCGCTGCCGCCTGTTTGGGGCGGCGGCAGGCAGGTCCAGGTGCTCCTGGGCGGCCACGGCAGCGACAGCACAGGGCGACCACTGGCTGGGCCACCAGCTGGTCCAGCCCTAGGGAGGTAAGGCACCTGCCGGGCCCCACGCGCGTCAGCTGCCCTCCCTGCGCCGGCTGGCCTCCGGCCTCCCACCCCTGGCCCTCTTTTAGTTACTTTTTTAGTAGTTGCTCAGCAGGAAGGGGTGGAAACTTCCGGAGAGCTCACCTTCGCTGCAGACAACTTGCAGCACCGTTTGCAGACTGGGACTTTTGGCGGGCTCAGCAGGGCAGAGACAGCCTGGACAATTCCTATTGGCTTTTGAAAGCCAATAGAATTACACTCTATTCAAGAGAGTCTATTCTATTGGCTTTCAAAAGCCAATAGAATAAGAGGGAGTAGCACAGCTAAGGAAAAGGGGGGAAAAATGGCGTAGCACAGCTAAGGAAAAAAAAATGACGGACTGCGTTGTTTGGCGACCCCCGTGAAATGGTCGTTTGACCCCAAATGGGGTCGCAACCCACAGGTTGAGAACTGCTGATCTAAACCATTGTAAAGGCTTGAAATACATTAGTAATAAATACATTTTTATGTTTCGGCTGTAGCTAATGTTCAAGCTCAGTGACTGTTCTTTTTCCTCTGTTAGAGAAGCATTCAAAAACAGCAGGAGTTTAAAAATATTCTAATTATTAGTAGAGTTTGAGCACTTAAAAGCCATTTCCCTTTTAAAAAAATATTTTTGTTGAAGGGATTGGACATAGTGAAAAACTATTAATCTGGTAATATATGTATTTTTAGGCAAGAAGGTTGATTTCTATACAATAAAAGATCATATCAGAACTACAGAGAGATACAGAATAATACCAGCAGAAGAGAAGGGTTGAACTGTGGGTCTTTGGTGCTGTCTGAGCTTGGTTGTTTTCTTTCAGATATTTCATTACCCAGTTAGGTAATACCATGATGATGCTATTTAGTTGGGTAATGAAATGTCTCCAAGAAAACAAACAAGCTCAAGAGAGCAGCAACTACCAACATGATACATTATATAGAAGAAGCAACTAATTATTTAATTGTTAAGTATCCATATAAATGCAGATATCTTTTGAAATTAAGGAGTAATTGCAGCTTGGTGGAGGATCACCTGCTGTGGGTCAAAAGGTCCCAATTCTGGCATCTCCACTTAAAACAGACATGTCAAACTCGTGATGCCGTGCAATGTATCGTGTCTGGCCTGCAGGGCTGGCAGTTTGACACCTCTGACTTAAAAGATACTGTAATGGAGGCTGGGAGGGATATTTTGCCTGGAACTCTGGAGGGCTTCTGCCAATCAGATTGGATCACACGGACCTAAGGAAACAAATATAGCAGAGTCTGCATATGTTGGGATATGTAGCCATTTTTCTCTACTCAAGTAGGCTGAAGAAGTTTCCAGTATGATTGCAACAATCACGAAAGTATTCTGTAGAAGAGAACTCTGCCTTGAGCAACTGTTTTCACTTAATGAAAGGCGGCTCCTTGGAAGAAGACATACTTTCAAAAGAAAATTTTATCCAAACAATGAAAACTTCTCTTTAAAAGGCGCTTGGCTGCATCACATGAAGAGCTGAAGCAGCTGCCACAGGGGAAGGATGGAGAAGATGATTGCATTGTAATAAATTTAGCTGTACTCTGCAGAAACCTCTCAAACTGCAGTTTCCTGCTTGCAACAGGAAAAGGAAGGGATGTACTGTGGAGAGAAAAGAGAACTGAGTGAGAACTATTTGTTTTGGTGCGGACTATAGAACTACCAATCTATTTAAATACAGGCCTACAACATGGGCTTCATTGGATTTATTCTGAACTGTATTCATATTGAGGGTCATGAGGATTCGATAACATTTTAAGTGCACGGACATTTTGGCATGATACAGCATTTTAGATAGAAAAGTGCACAATTTTGCTAGATTTTACTATATTGAAACTTCGCCCTGTCCTGTCTTTTGTATTTGATGTCTACCACTTCCTTTTTTTTCTTCTTAACAGTTCTAATTATCCTAAAAAAATATCCAGGCATCTTCATTGTTTAAGATCAAGCCAAACAACAATGCTTTGCAATATTTTAAATGTTTCCAAAATGTAAAATACCATGAGTTAGTGTTCACGTATGCAGAGCATGTGCCTTATGGATACTGAAGCAGTTGTAATATTTTTAAAATTGTAAAATACTTGAACGACAGTGTTCCAACTTTGTTCGGTATTTGTGGCACTTTGATAGCTTTTTTTTGTTTAGTGGAAACTAATCTTACTTCAGTTGCAAAACCTTCCTTTCCAAGGCACCAGTTGGCAGGCTGTTTTCCCCACCTTTGTATTAATTTCCAGGGTAGTCTACTCTAAAAATGTTAATGAAATAAGTTGCAACTACCGTAGTTTGTATTATGAGGAAGTATTGGATACATTTTAATTTTCTTTTGTACAGTTACACACCTTTGTTCATTATTCAGTTATTTACTGTCTTCAAATGATTTTTTTGCAACAACTTTTGATTTTTAAATTCTATTTTACCTAAGAAGCGCTGGTGCCATAATATGATATCAGCAGGCCTGTAAAATAAGGGATTCTTTGCACATGGAAAGAACTTAACGAGATTTGCTGGAAAAACTTTACTTTTTAAAAAGCTCCTTTCCCCTCAAAGAAAACCAAGAGACTGTGACTCCTACAAATGAAAACATTTCTCATTTGAGGCTTTCAGGGGACAGAGTCATTTGGAAAGCTTGCAGTGTGATGGTGCATGTGTCTTCCAAGACTGTTTACATTCTACCAAAAATAACTTTCAAATTCTGCATTTGAATTAATCCTTTGCATTCAGAAGGCGCAGATGCAATCTTAAGAAAAGGTGCTTGCCTTTATGGGGCAGGGGTAAGCAATTTGCAGGCTTTGGGCTGACTGTAGCTTCCAACCAAAGCCATCTGCAAGCAATTTAGACATTTCAATTTCATGGCAGCTATTATGAAGGAGAAAGGGGAGAGGGTGTCATGAAGAGAAAAGTATCATAAATAGGAGAAAACGTGTCAGGTGGAAGGAGTGGTCCATTCATTTTTGCTTCTGGTTCTGCCTAAACCTTCCTTCATGTAGCTTCCAATAGTTCATCCATGAGAGAAGACGATGAAAAAATATCCCTGAGGTATAGACAGAACTAAGCTTATTTTCAATGTTCCAAAACTGCCCTTTCATGGGTTTAAAGACATTTTAAATAACTGCTTTGATGGGCCTTGGTTTAACTACTTGTGTGCACAATCCACAAGTGATTTCAGATGACATTCTTTCTCATATAATTTACTTGTCTTTTGTGAGTCAGAAATGGTCAGTAATTTCCCACGAAACAGTTCTAGTAGTCACGTTGATACAGTTTTAGAAAATCGAGTGGCACATTCAGTGCCAGCTGCTGTTGGAAGAATGGCAGATTGTTCTATAAAGTTAGTCCTCGACTTAATGACCACAATTGGGATTGGAATTTTGGTTGTTGAGCAAAGCAGTCATTAAGCAAGACATAATGTGACTAGCCACATGACTGCATCACTCAATGATTGCAATCCCAGCACTTCTGGGTGTGGTTATTAGGTGGGCAGAGTCCTAGGTAAAAAATTTGGGGGGCCTCAGGTGGGGGAAATCCCTCTTACTGAAATTCAAACAGGGTTTTCCGCCCCCAGGCAGAGAGACACTAGTGTGGAGCCTGCACTGGATCTCCCAGGACCTCCCCTATCCCCAAGGCATCCCATGCTTCTTTTCTTACCGCACTGAACTTCCACTCAGGAGCTGAAAATAGTGAAGAGACACTCATGCACAGCCTGCACCAGCATCTCAGGACATACCCCGTTTGCCTGAGGAAGCTCCTTACCACGCTGATTGTCTGCTTGGATTTTGGCTCCCTCTCGTCTTGAGGACTGGCCAAAAGAGCTGCTTGCTGAAGGAGTTCAGCTCACTTCCATGCACAGAAGAGACCTCCTTTGGCAGGATACAGGAAAGGAGCCAGAATCTTCTGGAAATCTTCACAAATCCTCTGTGCATAGAAGGGAAGTCCTTTGTCAGGATGCAGAAATCTTCAGGATTTTAGCTTAATTTCTGCACCCCGCTGGAGGAGTTCAGCTCACCTTGGAGGCAGTTTTTTCAGCCAGCCCCCAGAGATGAGAGGGAGGCCTGGGGAGGCACAGCAGCTTACAACCTTCCCTGCTGTCCCATTGAATTTCTGGAGAAGCCAGTGGAGAAGATTGTAAATACCGGTAGCACTCAGATGATCACAGAGCACTTGGCAACTGGCTGTAAGTCCGAACAGTTACCAAATACCTAGATTGTGATTACATGACAGTGGAGATGGTGGTGCAATAGTTTTTGATGTCTGGAAGTGCTTTATGAACCATAAAGCACCCTTTCCAAGGCTGACATAATTCCAAATCACTGTTAATCAAAAAACTGTAAATCAAAGTTTATCTGTAGAACAAAAATTAGTGATGGCAAATTTTGTGGTGATACTTTTTAAGGGAGAACATGGCTACACTGATTATAAACTCTACAATCATACTTTAGCTCTCCATATACATTTATCATCTATTAACTGTGTAGATGTTTCATAATTATGCCTAATGTTATAGCTGGTAAGCAGAAACAGAATTTTGGCATATTGTAGAATAGCTGATACTGTTGTAATTCAGGTTTCCTACTTTTTGCCTCAGAGAGGAATAACCTTCCACTTGGTTTGCTTATGGTTCACATATACCGTAGTTATAATGATAAGAAACCAGGAGTTTAGCCACTTGTGTTTCTTGTTTCATTTTGTTTTTTAGTCATTTGTACTTCTACAAAGAGCAGGCAAGGATTATCAAGATATTTTCAGTACCTTGTAGCTGGTTCATGTTTAAAATGGCTTCTTGTTACTTTTATATGCTTATGTATGTGTATCTGTATACATATATGCACAAATTTTGCCTAATGTGACCTCATTTATTGAACATTTGCCAATATTTTCAATTTCTGTTGAAGTCTTATCCAGTTCAGTACTATCTTGTTGATATGTAAATGCATTTCTAATGGTACAATTTGGAGGGAACTGATAATTAGCAAACTCGTGCTAGATTTTTTTTTAATGGAAAGTCTGTTGTGATATTTGATTATGTGTAAGAGCCAGATCTCATAAACATTATGAGCAGATGAGAATTTATGGCAAGTGCCCAGCTCCTTTTATGGAACTCTCTCATTACCATAAATATCCTGGACAATTATATTTTCAGTCTCTCTTGGTGATAGGGATGAGGCCTGTGTAAATCATTTGGTGAGATACTTCGCTCACAAACGAAACTTCTTCCTGATCTGTGTCTCAAAGCAGCCATAGGAAAATTCAGCAAGCTTCTTCAAGGGTTGTCTAAGCAGGCACACACATATTCACAAGATTGTGAGAAGGTCTTAGTCTAGCCAAGCCTATATTGTTTTTCTTGCCTTATTTAATTAAATCAGTGCCTGCCGTAGCAAGCTAGCAATATAAACAAAAGTATTGTTTATGCGACAAACACAGAACAATGATGTACGAAGTCACCATATGTGACCATGATGTATACATATAATTTTATAAGTTATGGTCACGTCTGTGCCAAAGAATGAAGGTTGTGCTACAATGTATTTTTAGATATACCATTTTTTAAAAAATAAAGTATGTCTGAACAAAAGTGTATTAGATGAAGGAAGACGTTACACTGTGCGTAATGCTCTTCATGATGGCATTTTAACTTTCTACTGAGCATCAAATATCACAAAACTAAATTGATTACTGCATAATGGGCCCAAGAAATAAAAGAATAGGATCATTTTAAAAAATAGATCATGAGGAGAATATTCAAACTTATTAATATTGTAGCCTAAACCTAAGCAATAGGTGTGCTGGTCATATTTGGAATGATGCAAATTTATAATAACTTAATTGGAAGTAAGTGCTACAGAATGTAATGGGGCCTCTCTTTGAATAGACATGTTTGTCCTATTCTATAGACATGTTGTCTTGTCTGTCACTCTATCTTACTAATTTTCTGCAGTCTTTCTAACAAAGCACTTACTTAATCATCCTCCTGTAAAAAGTATTTTGGCTGCCATAGTTATGGGAGTTACCAGACATCTTTTGTGAAGTGACATTAGCTATAAGACAGGCTTTTTAGCACAGACTAAAAAAAGTCAGTTTTCAGAGTTCTGTGGATGACTCATTCAACAACTTTCTGTATTTTTTTTAAACAGAATTTCTGGGGCACATTCCATAACATATGCACACAATCAGCTAATCTCCAACACTGCATAGTATCTAGATGATATAGCATGTAATATCACTGAAAGTTTTGTGTACAAAAAAGCAACACCATAAAGATTTCTGATTTCTAAAAAAAGGCAATAATCATTAATAATAAAGATAAATATTTTCCTTTACTATTTTTAAAGCTTTGAACTGTTCACCTTAGTACTGTATAATTGTTTATCACCAACATCTTTCATTGTTAAATATTAATAGTTATTAATAGTATTTAAATGAATTGTTTTTTAATATGTACTTTTACCTTAATATATCAAAGTGCATTTAAATCTTCCTTGTTTCAGAAAAAGAAATATTTTCTGAAGAGACTCTTTACATGTAATTCATAGAGAGGGGAGTTTCTCACAGTTTAATCCCATGTCTTCAGATAATAAGAGAATGAATATTTATAATATTTAGAGAAACTGTTTTTCTTCTAATCAGCAGATACATTAGCTATGGATCCTATCCCAAACCAATCTATTTCTCCATCTTTCTGATACCTAACTATATCATGCTGCTTTTTTGTGGGGAGGGACATAATAATGTAAACAAATGCTTTCCCATTTATTACCAATAAGTTTGTGGAACATAAGAAATGGAATGCTTGCTTGGAAAAATCCAACATAAAATTTTTAAAAGATGTTGTAGTGACCATATCACTGCTTTTTTTAGCCTTCCTCGGAATGAAATTTATAATTTTGGGCAGTTCATGGACTGATCTTGATACATTTGCCACATTCCCATCAGCCTCTGTCCAAGACAGTTAAGTGACTCTGCCAGCTGATCATTTGATGCACTATTGCTTCAAATAATATAGCTTGTCAGCTGACATGTGGAAATTCTCTTGATTTTTTTTAAAAATCTTCCTGAATAGTTAATAAATTGAGCTAATTGCTGAAATACATATTTGGGGATACAGTTGTTTCCTTCACACAAAACACAGCAATGTAAGTCTGTGTATTTTATTTAAATGCATCATAAAATGCAGGATATTTGTTCTTAGATGTCCAATTCTGAGTGTTGGCACGATAATGAAGCCTGCCAAACAGTTAAACCCACCCAAGTTTCAAATAATGATGATAGTAATGCTCATTAAATTACTCAGTACTGTATTATATATCAGCTAGGACAGCTTATAGCCAGAATTTTTTTAAAAAAATGGTTTTGAATGCCTTTCCTTGTCAGTTTTTCCCTTTAACCTATGGCATTTCTCCCAAGGAATGACCATGTAAGCCTTTCAATTAAAAAGGAACTAGAGCAGGCTTACTGCTTTTATTTAAAATGTCCAAGTCTTCTTTGATGATTAATAATTTCAGGACAAAGAGGAAATTTTGCAATGATTTAAAATGAAGACGTTAGCAAAAGGGGTGTTTCTCAAAAGGCTTGGAGTGTCAGTAAAATCCAGATTCAAAGGTCAGATAAATTCTATAATTGCAATAATACTGAAAACTACTCATTTGAATTTAAGAAATCTGCGTCTTAATACTATGCATATCAATTTTGATATAAGTCCTGTTGAGTTCTTGACATGTTTAGATTGTAGTAAAAAATACTATGCCTTAAATAGGATCTTGTGGGGTTTTTTTAATTATAATAATTTGCCGTCAAGTCATTTTTGACTCCTAGCAACTACATAGATTTTCTCCATGACGATCTATCCCTTACTTATTCTTTCAGGTCTTCCAGTGGTGCAGTCATCATCACTATAACTGACTCCATTCATCTCCCTGCTGGTAGTCGTCCTCTTCTTCTATTTTATTTTATCTTTCCCAGATCCTGAGAGCTAGGTCTTTGCATAATCTGTCCTAAGTAGGATAATTTGAGCCTGGTCATTTGTGCCTCAAGTGCAAACTGTGGTTGACTTGTTTGATGATCCGCTCATTTGTTTTCTTTGCAGTCCACTGTATTCTTAGAAGTCTTGTCCAATACCAAGATTCAAACTTATTAATACTCTTCCTATTCTGCTTCTTTAAAGTCCAACTTTTGCTTTCACAGATAGTCACAGGGAATACCCTGGCTTGCACGATTCTGATTTTTTGGGGGGGATTTAGATGATTGCAAATTAAGATGTATTATTTCACTAAAATTTTAATTTTTGTTTAATTAAAATTGCTGTAAGTCAAATTATTAAATTTAGCATATGTGGGGGAGAAATTCCATGTCAGTCTTGTATTTCTTAGATGCTTCTAAACTATGTATTGTTCTTCATATTTGACATTAGATTTCAACCAAATACAGAACATAACAAAATATAATGTTCTATCCCGAAGTGGTAAGTTGGTAATGCTTTTCAAATCAGCAAAAAAAGCAGTATAGAGGGATAAAATGGATTAGGGTTAAAGTTAAACTTAGTATCAATAGCTATTGTGAAATTGAACACAAATGTTTGCTAACCTCTGATTGCTTTAAACAATAGAAACAGATTTTCTGTCTGGTATAACTCTAATTGCTGTTTTAAGTTGACCAGAAAGAAGGGGCGTTGTCTTACCTGAACGCCTTTTCTCAGTACAGAGATGGAGAATCCACCAATGGGTTTTCTCTGTCTGCCTGCTCTTGAGACCAAGTAGCCAAACTTGACACGCCCCCTCTTGCTAGGAGATCCAGTCTTGAGGATGAAAGTGGCTGATGCAAGGACGAGGTGTTGGCTCTCAAATCCCTAATAATGGCCTAAGTGACCTAAGGGTGGGTGTGGCTTCTCCATCTCCGTACTGAGAAAAGGCGTTCAGGTAAGACAATGCCCCTTCTCCAGGAGATGGAGAATCCACCAAGGGGACATACCAAAGCCTCACTGTTCCTATGGGTGGGATACAGATAAGGCCAGATCTACATCCCCGGAGACCACCTGCTGAAGAACCCTCTGACCAAAGGAGGCGTCTGCGGAAGCGAAGCGGTCAAGCCTATAATAGCATATGAATGGGGAGGGCGAGGACCATGTTGCAGCCCTGCAAATCTCCTTGATGGACGCCTGAGTGGCCCATGCCGCAGATGTCGCAGCGCTGCGAGTGGAATGGGCTGTGATATGACTTGGAGTCGGCAGGGAAGAAGACTGGTACGCCTCCACGATACAGGTCCTTATCCACCTGCCTATAGTATCAGCGGACATCTTCTGTCCCAGAGAAGCCGGATGGAAGGAAATAAAGAGGGCCCCAGATCTGCAAAGAGGCTCTGTATGTTTGATGTAACGCCGCAGAGCCCTGCGGACGTCCAGAGTGTGCCACTGCCACTCCAAGTCATGGGAAGGATTGGGACAAAAATTTGGTAAAATGATTTCCTGTGCCCTGTGGAAAAGTGAGTTGACCTTGGGCACGAAAGCGGGATCCAACGAAGGACCACCTGGTCTCGGTGGAAGATGCAAAGGTCATTCCTGACCAAGAGAGCAGCCAGTTCGGAGATACGCCTGGCTGACGTGATGGCGACTAAGAATGCGACCTTAAGGGACAAGGCCCGCAATGGTATAGTAGCAATGGGCTCGAAGGGTGGCTTTGTTAAAGCGCGAAGCACACGAGGCAGCTCCCAAGAGGGGTACTTATGCACCACGGGAGGCCTGGTGTTGCATGCACCCTTGTTGAAGGCTTGTATTCTAGGATGGTGAGCTAAAGGAACTGAATCTGCACAAGTGAGTAATGTGGATAGGGCTGCCACCTGCGTATGAATTGTTGCAGGAGCCAGGCATCTGTCCAGACCGTCCAGGAGATAATCTAAGATCTGGGGGATTGTTAATTTGTAGACATCCAGTTGTCGCCTTCTGCACCAATGGCAAAAATTCTTCCAAGAAGAATCATAAATGCGATTGGTCACCGGGCAACGAGAGGCCTGAATCATAGTGATTGCCCGTGGTGAGAATAACTCCTGTGTCATGCTGTGCTCAAGCGCCAAATGGTCAATTGCAACCACTGAGGGTCCGGGTGTTGGAGGACCCCTTGGTGCAAGGACAAGCAATGTGGAGGAATCTTCCACAGGGGAGACCGGGAGAGATTCATCAGATCGGCAAACCAGGGCCTCTGTGGTCAGTACGGGGCCACGAGAATCACTTCCACCTGCTCCTGGAGCAGTTTGCGGATGGTCGCCGGAATGAGCGGAAGGGGAGGGAAGGCATAAAGGAGACCCTGCGGCCACGGAGTCCGCAGGGCATCCGTCCCCTACACCCCTGGAAGGTAATAACAGGACAAGTACCTGGGGAGTTGGGCATTGTTTGATGACGCAAACAGGTCGATCAGATGGCCGAACCTGCAGGAGATCTCGGAAAAGACATCTGGATGCAATCCCCATTCTGAGGGGTCTACCATAGAGCGCCTCAGAAAGTCTCCCTGCTGGTTCTTGATCCCTGAGATGTGTTCGGCCCTGAGAGAGGCCAGGTTGGACTCTGCCCAGGAGCCGTGCCTGGGATATAAAGGACCTGGTGCCCCCCTGCTGGTTCATGTGGGCCTTGGAAGCCACGTCCATGAGGATCAATACGTGACGGCCCCTGATCCAGTGTCGGAATTGGTGAAGATCCAAATGGATGGCCCTGAGCTCCAGCCAATTGATGTTGTGTCTCAGGTCTGCACGGGACCAACGGCCCTGCGCAAACTGAGACTGTAGATGGGCACCC
The DNA here is from genome assembly GCA_034064705.1 of Bothrops alternatus. Lineage (NCBI taxonomy): Eukaryota > Metazoa > Chordata > Lepidosauria > Squamata > Viperidae > Bothrops > Bothrops alternatus. Next base: position 6,291,018 of record JARGCV010000052.1, on the reverse strand, counting down.
CAACCGAATAGACTGGCGTCCGTCGTAATGGTGACGCGGTCCGGCTCCTTGAAAGGTGACCCCTTGGCCACCGCTTGTGAGAACCATCATCGTAGAGATCTGAGGGTGTAGACCGGGAGCCTGACCTGGCAGTTGGATGCGCTGGCATTCGCCCGTTGGAATGGCAGGAGGAACCTGAGTTCTTGAAATAGGGCGGCATAGAAATCTAAGTAATAAATAAATAAAATAAATAAATAAACAATTGAAGCTCCCGCAAGTGCAGTCTGGCCCAGGGAACTATGGCTATGCAAGAGACTATCTTTCCCAGAAGCTGGGAGAGTAAGACCAGTGGAACGGTGCGGTCCTTATACACCCGACGAGCCAGGTCCCTGATGCTGACCAACCACTCCTGGGAGAGCTAGACCATGCAGTTTGTGGTGTCTGTGATGGCTCCCAGGTGCAGAAGCCTGGATGAGGGAACTGTCTGGCTTTTTTGGAAGTTGACCAAGAACCCGTGCTGTTGGAGGACCTGAATAGTTAGTTGCAGGTCCGACTGGGCTAACCAGAAGGAGGACGCTTGGATCAAGATGTCATCCAGGTAACACTGGATGCGTACCGGTACCTTACGTAAGTGGGCAACCAGTACAGTTAGGATCTTGGTGAACACCCTGGGAGCCGAGGAGAGGCCAAAAGGAAGGGCCTTGTACTGGAAATGACTGCCTTTGTAAGATAATCTGAGGAACCGCTGGTGAGCTGGATGGATGGGGATGTGGAGATAAGCTTTCATGAGGTTTATTGAGGCCAGGAAGTCTCCTTGTCTGATGCCTCCCAGGATGGACTGGAGTGATTGCATCTTGAACTTCTTGTATGTGATGTAATAGATCAGACCCTTGAGGTCCAGAATTGCTCTTCATCCTCCTGAGGTCTTGGGAACCACAAAAAGGATGGAGTAGAATCCCCCTCCCATGTGATCCGGTGGTACCGGTTCTATGGCCTGAATCTCTAGAAGATGTTGAATGGCCTCCTGCATAAGTCTCTGTTTGAGTGGATTCCGGGAAATGGGACAAGAGATGAAGCAGTCCGGGGGACTGGCTAGGAATTCCAGGGACAGACCAAACTGAATAGTTTGTAGGACCCAAGCATCTGTAGTTGTTAGTTCCCACTGATGGAAGAAATGGGCCAGCCTTTCCCCAATGGGAAGTGCAGTGTAAGAGTCAATTGGACCTCCTATAGGGGTGACCTGCCCTTCGAAATGGCCTCTTAGATTGGTTCTGTTGCCGAGGCCGAAAGGCCGGCCTGTCATATGGATGGTCATATGTCATATGGGGAGGGCTGAGTGGCAGTTGAACTTGCTGCCAGCCGAAAGGACTGCCTGCGGACATATGGAGCGGGACATTTGTCGGACTGTTTATTCAAGTGAGCCATGACCTTCTGCTTGTCCTTGTTTTCCACAAGGTACGGGGCCAGAGCCTCCCCAAAAAGATTATTGCCCAGATATGGAGCAGTTGCCAGACGCCATTTTGCTTTGGTGTCAGTCTGCCAGTGTTTAGGCCACAGCATCCTTCTGGCTGTAATGTTGGCTGCAAGGGACCTAGATGCAAAGGTGGCCGACTGAAGTGTCGCGTCCGCAGCATACTTAGTGGCCGCCACCATTTTGCTTAGGTCCTGGTGAGTCCGAATGTCCTCAGCAGGGACTCTGGCCTGAAGTTGACGAAGCCATAATAGGGTGGTCCGCACAAAAAAGGACGCACAAGTGGCTGTTTTAATTGCCCATGCTGCAGATTGATGGGTCTTCCGGAAAGTTTGGTCCCATTTTCTGTCGTCCGCTTTAAACGCCTCCGCCATGTCCCCAGCAACCGCAGTCTGGGATACCAGAGGGGTCCAGGCTTCGTCTACCTTGGGGACCTGCAGGGCCTCAGTGAGATCTGTGGAGGTGCTAAAAATCTTTTTATCAGTCCCGCTTACAGAAGGAAAGGAGGAAGGGGAGGCCCACTGTTTTTTTATCCCTTTAAGAAAAATAGAGGGATATGGAACGTGATGTTGTGCTGCCACCGTTTCAAAAAATATCGGATTTGGACTGGAATCCGATGTTGCCTGCGGCAGAGGGAACTGATCAGACCCTATGTTTGCCATTGATGTGGCCTTGCAAAGCAGGGGAAGAAACAGTTGTTTTGAACAGGCCTCCCGATGGGGAGGGCTCAGGGGGAAGTTCCTCCTCCTCTGATAGATTAAATTCCGGCTGCTCCTCACCCTGCGGTGATGAGTATCCGCTCATGGAGGAGTGTGCAGGTAATGTGGATTCCTAAAGTATAGGAAACCCCGTAGGAGGTACATAAGGTGGCATGCCCAATGTAGAAGCCCCATGCCCGGATGGATGGAAGGACTGTTCTGCTAGAGCATGGTCCACAAGGCCTCAAGGCAGCCATCAGAGAAAATGTCTCTGATGTCTGCTCCCCTTAGCCCTGCGGCTGTTGGTGTGAAGGTGGCCTCTGGAGCTAAACCCGAGATGGTTGCTGTATGTTGTACCAATTCAGAAGGGGAGCTGTGTGGCGGGTGTCCCTGTGAGAAACCACATGCCCTGGTCCGAGGTTGAAGGACCTAAAGGAAGGTCAAATTCAGGGGCCGCCATTTGATCCATCTCTAATCCGGCCTGTCTCTGTGCTCTGGAGAACTCCTTCTCCAGAGCCTGGTGCCTACGGCTGGCTTGCTTTTCTGCCAACTTGGAAGGCTTCTTGAGAGTGGCCTTGGCCTTGGATTTGAGCTTGCCTGCCGCCTCCTGTTCAGAGGATTTGTGCCGGCCGTAACTGGAGGATGGGGAGGCAGTGCTCATGGGTTGAGGCATCATGGAGTCCTCCATCCTGGTTGAGCAGTCTCAGCAAAGCTCTGGGAGGCAAGCAGTTGGCGGAAGCGAAATTGGAACCAGTAATAAGACTGCTCCTCTGACCACCTGACCAGAAAAAATTCTCTCTGGGCTTTGGTCATGGCAATTGAGTCAGATGCTGAAGGCATGGTTGGGGACCCACTCTGGGCTCTGCCCAGAGGCCTTAGGTGGCCAATCAAGGTGCACCAGATGGCCCAGTGAAGGGCGCAGAGGGCCTGAGATGAGGCCTGGCAGAGGCAATGTGAATTCAAAATGGCGGTTCCAAAACAAGATAGTGGCCTGAGAAATTGGGCCTAGTTAGTTAATTATTGGCTGTAAATAATGATAAAGTTGATGAGGCCTAATGGCAGTTGCTGTGCAGGGCTAGAATGGTCTTTCAGCTGTGCTGAAAATTAATGGCCTGGAGTTCTGATGGAAACGCTGTAACATGTTGAGGCCTTCAGTTAATAATTTGGCTGATGGCAATGCAAGGCCGACCACATGGCACGCCCAAAATGGCGGCCACAGCAAATTCTGGTAAGGCTTCCTGAGATCGATTAGGAGACTGCTGTGAAAGCCCTGTCTCAAAAAGCAGGACTCCAATTAAATTCGCTCAGAAATCTGATTGCAAAGGCAAAGGAAAACCTCCGTTTGAATTTTGGGCTCATCAGCCGCAACTTTTGGACCATTGGAAACAGCCTTCGGAGGCTTGGAAAGGTAAGATTTAATCTGTGGGGGTAAGCTGACTGCAGCGCAAAGCGCTGTGCATGGAAAGCAGGGCTCCAGTTAAATCTTGTCAGAAACTGACTGCAAAGGCAAAGGAAAACCTCCGTTTGAATTTTGGGCTCATCGGCCGTACAGAATGGCGGCCGCGACTTTGGGGCTGTTGGAAAACAGCCTCCGGAGGCTTGGAAAGCAGTATTTAAACTGAGGGGGTGAGCTGATTGCAGCGCAAAGCGCTGTGCACGGGAATTAATGGTGGAGCCGAGTTGAAGGGATTCCCCCCCAGAGCCCTGGGGATAGAAAGGCAATTACTCTCCCCCCCCCCTTCACTCGCTGATCCCAGCGTTCCTGAGGGAAATTGGTTGGGAAGATCTTTTAAGGTGTAATCCTAATTGAGGGAGTACAAATACCTGAAATACGAGTCTTCGGAGAGGAGCGGCATACAAATCTAAACAAACAAACAAACAAACAAACAAACAAACAAATAAATAAATAAATAAAATGAATCAATGCAAGGAGAATTCAACAATGGATCTCTGATCTGCTAACTGAATTGCAAAAACCTGAGAGCCAAACCTGATGTGTCTTCAAGAGCTGAGACCAAGTCAAGACTGGATCTCCTAGCAAGAGGGGGCGTGTCAAGTTTGGCTACTTGGTCTCAAGAGCAATGATTCTATGAACAATTCAACACACACTCACATCCCCAAATTGACCCAGATTATCTTATTTTGTGGGACAAATGCATCATTTGGTGGGAAAGTTCATTATAAATTCAAGTAATCCTAGATTAATGTGAAGGCTCTTTTAGTAGCATTTTTTATGAATTACTGATCTGGTTGAGCAATATTTACATTTTATTGTTCTTCCCTTTCCTTTAAAATTGCATAATGATGCAAAAGCATAATGAAATGAATACCTTTGGCTGGCAAATTCGTAAGGCAGACATGGGAATGCCACGTCTATTTATTGTGTTTGAATTTGAAGTATGTATTTATATATGGGGATTATAGGATAAAACTTGTATCTTCTGTATACAGAATAGCTTTTCTACCTTAGTCATTCCTGTGACTTCTTCCGTGAAAAGAAACTACATTATGAAGCTTTGTCTTCAGAAATGGAACATAACATAGAGTTTTTCGAATGGCATGGTTAAAGAGTGCTAATATGAAGGACCTTCCCTAGTTTTGATTGACTTTGACCCAAGGGATAGGCAAAGATATGCTTATCTTATCTTTTAATATATTTTTTCTTATTTAAAGCTGCCTTTACTGATATTTTTATATTTTTGGTATTATTTTTAGTGAGTACTTGATATTTTGAATAATCATCTTAGATGATGGAAAGCACCCAGCCAGGACTACCCTCCCCCCCCCAGCTCTTTGGAACCTAGTTGATCTGTTTCCAAGACAAAGCAAGCAGTTTGAGGAGTTCCTGCATAATAGGCAGAATATAATAAAGTAGATAGCTTGAACTCTACATGTGTGGATCTGGTTACTTGTGCCTGGCACTACCAGTTCTAATATATAATGATCAGGCCCCAAAGGAGATAGTTGAGGACAAGCCTTGGGGACCTCCCAGGCTCCCTGCCACACTACGTTGTTTTTAAAGATTTATTCTCCAAAGAAATTCAATAGGAAGCTGACTTGTTGCCGGAGCAAAATCACTTCCTCTAGTTATAGTGAGGGATGCCTTTGATTTGTATAAAAGTTGCAGGACTAGTTCACCTTCTTATGAAAGGATGCTTTATGACTAGCTTTATTCATCATGACCACCATTTAATAAATAAATATTTGGTCTCCATGACATCCATCTTGTGAGTGTGCCTGCCACATGTGCCCTTGGTCATAAAAGTTTGCTTGATCTTAGAAAAACAAGAGACATTTTTGATTCAGAGGTGACTCTTATTTTTCAAAGAGAAAAAGAAATCTCGCCCTCTTTGCTTTTTGTTTTCTCTTGCTAAAATTCATAGAGCTTAGCAAGCTTGTTCGCCTTCCTGCCTTATTAGGACTAACAAGTGGACAGCATTCAATTCTTCAATTTTAAATTAAAATTGAGGAATTCGTTTTGCTTGCTCAGGAGGAGAGACCAAGTCTCAGAGGGTCCTCCTATGGCCCTGCAAAAGAGGAAGCAGCTCAAAAGGAGTTGAGTGAAAGGATTGTGTGCACTCCCCTCCTTTATGGAAAGGTAGCATGCTGAATTCAAATACAGGTAGTCCTTGATTTACAACCACAACTGATTCCAAAATTTCTGTTGTTAAGCAAGGCAGCTGTTGATTGAGTTTTGCTCCACTTTATGACCTTTCTTGCCACCATTGTTAAGTGAATCACTACAGTTGATAAGTTAGTAACGCAGTTGTTAAGTGAATCTGGCTTCCCCATTGACTTTGCTTGTCAGAAGGTTGAAAAAGGGAGATCACATGACCTCAGAACACAGCAATTGTCATAAATACTTGCAGTTACCAAGCAACCACATATTGATCACGTGACCATGGGGATGATTGTAAGTGTAAAAACAGTCATAAATCATTTTCTTCGGTGCCATTATAACTTCAAACGGTCATTAGACACATGGTTGTTAAGTGGAGGACTGCCTGTATATCGAACTCTTATTTTCTCCGTTATTACTTTTTCATCACTTAACAAAAATGACAATTGAATTCTTACTAATTCGATAGTTTGAGCTGAATCATCCACTTAACCACATTTTTAAACTTAATTCTCCAGACAAAGATGACTTTACGATCAGTTCAAGTTGCACATCATACATTCTGTTTTCCTAGGCAGAGGTCGGTAATGTAATGCTTGGAAATGCTGAGATGCCCTTAAGGCTTTGAAGAGGCACCCCATTCTTCAGAACCCAATTTAAAACATCTCTGGGAACTCATAAAAAATGGTGACGGGCCTTACGTTGCATTTTGTCATGAGTTTGTGCTTCTGCTTGGCATCATCGTAATTGTTAGAAAAGTGTGGTAGTATTCCAACAAATCCTTGTCCACTTTCTCTCAGGCTCTGTCAGTATCAGAATTACAGCAGCATGTTAATTACAAAGTTGTAAGTAGCTGTATGGTGGAAGGCCAGGAAGACACATCTTTCCCTCAGATGTATAGTGCCTTTTACTTTAAAAGTAAGTAGCCTTCCTTTCAGATCTTTTTTGAAATAACTTCAACTGCACCTCTGCCACAGAAATGAATCCTTTTAATGTCAAGTTAATTTAGGCATTTCTGCTACAGTCTAAATTATATATCGGGAAATAGCATAAATGGTACAATTATGTCTGCAGGCAAGATTTACACTTCTTTCTGATTTGGTAATTCTGCCTTGTGAAAAGGAATGCCTTTTCTCCTTCAGAAAGGCTTAATGTAAAAGATCACCCGTGTGATAGAGCCTATGCAAATATAAAACTTGATAAGTACAAACTTAATACATGCAGCCCCGTAAGTTGTCCTCGCCATCCTTAATTATGGCCTTTAAGACTACATCAAATCAACATTAATCATTGGTTTTATCTTAAGCAGAATTTACACACCAGTTTCAACTGTGGCTTGAATCCTCTAGTTAAGAGGATTCCTTGTTTAGCATTAACTGTTATTTACATCAGCATGATATAATATTTAACTGTGGTTAAGAAAGGGGTTCTGGAAGAACAGAATGGCTGCGGCAGGCAGGAAATCTCAGCTTCCAGTTTGAGAATATTAGTATCTTCTTACATAGTGGAGAATTTGGAAAACGCTGTTTGTATCTTGACCTTTTTTTTTGCACTGAAATATTTTTCTTGCATAGCCTTTTGAATCTAATCAAGCTACAAATAATTCAAAGATAAGCAATGAATCAAACATGAAACTGACTTTGTAGTGATTGACCACATTTTTTTCATTTTCTTTTTCTGTTCCCTATTTAAAGGTACTTTGGAGGAGAAAATACTTTCAAATAAGTAAAACCATAATTTTCTCCCCTCGCATCTTTTTAAAATGTACCTTAAAATGAATAAGTCTCAGGATTATTCTTTTCTAAGTTTAAAATATATTCCATTCAGCAACATAATAGGTCAGAATAGAGCCTGCTTCTTACCTTTTGATCATTCTTGTCTTTTTATTTTGCTCAATTGTTTTAATTTCACAAAAACATAGGGCCAGAGCTGGTTAGTGCTTATATGAGAAATCATCAGGAAATCACTAGACTATAGGTTAAACTGTAAGCATTATTTAAGACTTGTATTGGCTTTAATCAAAACAATATATTTTCTTTTAACCCATGATGAAGCCTGAAAAAGAATCTGTCTGCTTTAATTAATAGTAGAGAGTATTGTATTTGTGTATGACCAGAAGAACTTCCTCTCAGTCTTTTCAAAGGGTCTCTTATAAACAAGATAGATGAATTTCTTAAGTTAGCATAAGATAGACTATGAAAACATCAAGGTCAATAGCTCTGTTTCAAATGTAATGAAAGGTTTCTCAGCTCACTTTCTTTTAATAGCCAAGCCAGCTTCTGAAAGTACTAAGAAATTATTTTTTGTGGAAGTACTAATCACAACTTGTCTGTATTTTTCACCTGTTTATTTTCTGATTTTAACACTAGAAGAGTATTGCATAGTGTAATTTATGAGCAATGCAGAATGGTTGAAGTTCTCTTTATGCTGCAGAGAAAGAACAGTAACGTTGCTATAGGACAGTGATGGCGAACCTTTTAGAGACCGAGTGCCCAAAACTCGCCCACCCCTGCTCTGCCCCCTGCCCGCCCGCAGGGCCACCCACCGCCTCCACGGCCCGCCGCAGATCACCCAGGTGGCCACGCCCTCCGCCCACACCCTGCAGCATCATCTGCCCATGACAGGGCGCGAGGACAGAGTCTTGTCCCCGCTGGCTGGCTGTCATGTCCTTGGCTGCGCTGCTTTGTGCAGGCCACGCCTGGGGGTGGCTCTCCTCTCGGGGTGCTGCTGGTAAGGAGGGGATGGCAGGGGGAGGCGGGGCTGGGGCAATGGCACGCGTGCCCATAGAGAGGGCTCTGAGTGCCCCCTCTGGCACACGTGCCATAGGTTCGCCACCACTGCTATAGGACATACATAGGGTTAAAACTCAGTTAAACTCCTTAGAAATATATTTTGTTTCAGTTAGAGAAAATACTGAGTACTCCGTGCCAGGATTTGGAATGATGAAGTCCCTTGTGAGATGGAGTTGTATTTGTACTGCATAATCTGTAAATACTTGGAAATCAAGAATATTTGGAATGTAGAGCCACAGCTCCATGAAATTCAGGGTTCTGAGAATGTATATGTTCTTTTAAGAGGCTTCAAGGTTTTCTTAGTATGTCTTCAAACCACTCTCCTTATTGTCCCTTCTGAAACATTCTTCCTTTCATTTTGCAGCAGCCCATTGTGCCTGCCCATCCAATGGCTCCTCCTAGCCCCAGTATCACCAGCAGCAATAACAACAGCAGCAGCAGCAGCAACTCAGGATGGGATCAATTAAGTAAAACAAACCTGTATATCAGAGGGCTGCCTCCAAATACCACTGACCAGGACTTAGTAAAGCTATGCCAACCGTAAGTATGCTTGTTGATAATAAATTAAGAAATGGGTGGCCAAAGATTTAAATGAGATTGACTTAACAAAAAAGTCTTTTTTTTTCTGGGTTTGCCAACAAGACCCATAGAATTACAACAAAATTAGCCCAGAAATGTATCAGAACTGAGTTGAGAGCATAGTTCTACAAAATAGGGTAAGTCTAATAATTTTGCATTGACTTTGATCATTCTTCATATAATTTGAGTGGAGAATTAATACACTTATTAGTAGTAAGTTCTTCTAAGTTCTTATCAGTACTTAGAAATTTATGGTGACTTTGTGGCAGTGGCAGTGAATTCTGATCCTGACCCTTAAAGTAAGCATTTTATTCATGGCCCATAAATAATTTGATGGGGATCAAAATTATCTTTATTGGTTTTATTAAATGTTGTAAATTCTTTTTCTAATTTCAGAGCCAGATCAATAGTACATATGAACAGTAGACCCTTATGAGTTATCGGTCTGATGAGGCCTTCATCTGGAACAGCGGTTCTCAACCTTTTCCGGGGCTGGCCCCCGGCCCGCATCGCGTATGTGTAGCACGACGGGGGCTCATCACGCATGCGCGCTGCGATGGCCCGCATCGCGCATGCGCGGCGCGACGGCCCACATCGCAATAGGGAAAAAATGGCCGACCAAAATAAAAAAAATGGGCATGCGCAGGGTGCATCGCGCATGCGTGGCGCGACGGCCCACATCGCGATAGGGAAAAAAGTGGCCGACCCCCCCCAAAAATGGCCGACCAAAATAAAAAAATGGCGGGCCCACACCGCGCACGTGCGGCGCGACGGGGTGCATCGCGCATGCGCGACGGGGTGCATCGTGCATGCGCGGCGGCCTGCATCGCGCATGTGCGGCGGCCCACTTCGCAATAGGGAAAAATGGCCAACCAAAATAAAAAAAATGGGCCCGCGCATGCGTGGCGCGACGGCCCGCATCGCGATAGGGAAAAAAATGGCCGACCCAAAAAAAATGGCGGACTGCGGTGCTTGGCGATCCCCGTGGAATGGTCGTTCGACCCCAAATGCGGTCGCGACCCACAGGTTGAGAACCGCTGATCTGGAAGGCCTTATTAGCCTGATACCAATATACATAACTTAAATGTTGGTTTTGCATCCACTATTTGAGTAAAACTAAGTCAACATTGTCTTAGAAGGTGACAGCATCTGGCCAACTTTGTCTAGGCCCAACATGGTCTGCCATGGTTTGTACTTGGCCAGGAGACCTCCAGGGAATATCTTCTTTAGAATAACTCTCCTGCAGACAGAAGAAAAAGTGTTCTTCAGAAGGGAAAGAGATTGAATGTTAAAGTACTCTCCAAGATGTAGACACCTGTTCCTGAGGTCAGAAGAGTATGCCATTGGTGTTTGCTAGGTCTAATGGTTTGTGATTTTATTACTGTAAATGCATGGTAAGCTGCTCGGAGTTTCCTAATAGGAGCAGCATTTAATGTACAGTAAATAAATAAACACCATGGTTGCATGTTAGACTGGGCAGTTGAAAAAAACATTGCAGAAGGATGTTCTCAGTCCAAAAAAACCCTACATGGATGCATAGATGACATCACTAGGAGTAAAAGTCTACCTTTACCTTTAGCTAATATTTCTGCTGCTTATTTTGGGTTGTACAGTTAAGACCTCAAAGTGCATTTGTATATAGCAGATGTATTCCATTTACAAAAAGACTGTTCACTCAAGATATTGTGGCATGCTATAAACGAATCCACTATTCTTCTGCAAATGAAGGGGCTTGAAAAACCAGAAATTCAAAGTTACTGCAAAGCCACATTTCATGTAAGTCTGCAAGTTCTTTTTTACATGAATCTTGGTGACTGTTTTTAACTTTTCATTATAAAATCAGTCAACTTCATTAACAAGTTGGATATTATGTAGACTGATAATAAACTCGTTTGAGGAAGGTCTTTGTATTGTTCTTCTAGACTTTGATCAATGGAAACACAATATTGTGAAACTTACTCTGCAAAGCAAACGATTCTCGGTCTTTACTAAGCTGACCAGTTCCAGTAATTCTTGCTTAACTTTTCTCTTTAGAATTCTATTTCTTATTAATAGTGCTTTATTTGTACCATAAATAAACTGTATCCTTTCATCAAGTTAGGATAGAGAGGTCCAATTTTATCACGTTTTAAATAAAATGTATAGGTAGTTTATGTTTCTGTTCTGCTTTCCTGGGAATATTAATGGTTCTGCATTAATAACGGCAGCAGAAAATTCTTGGTGGAATTTGTAATTAGTAGGTGCTGTGGAATGCATCAAGTCCAGCAAACCAAGTGCTATGTTCAGCAGCGTGTAAGAACCCTAACCCTAAACTTAGAAGATAAGACTTTTAATGATCCTTTCAACTGCTTTTAACCTTGCTTTTAGAACTGCATAATATTGTATAATTGCCCATATTTCTAAATACTTCTTTGCTTTCATAAACTGCATTTTAAGGCCTATATTGACTTTTGCCCCATTCCTATTACATATTTTTCACTACATATAGAGTCATAGATTTTTCTTTCCTTGCATGGTGTCTGAATACACTCTGTTTTGATGATTATCTGGGAAACACAAAATGTTTTTAGGTCACACAGTTTGATCCCCGTACGATACAAGTTGTTGTACTATGAAACTAATGTCACAAGTATCCATTAAGCTAGAAAGCACTTTACCATCCTGTTAAAAAAGCAAAAGAAAAAAGTGTTCTTGAATTCTATGGCCACCATAATAGATGGCTAATCCATTCATAATTGAATGGAACTAGGTTGTAGAAGGAGTTCTTTGTATATTTATACAACTCTTGCGCTTCGGTATCCACTTATTTCTAGTCATTGTTTTATTCTTGGTTAGAGGTAATAGCATGATAAACCAAGCTTTTTTTTAAAAAAAAAATAGATAACTTTTGACGTTTGAGAGTGTTTTTGTCTCATTGCAGAAGTTTTGCATCTTACTGTTGTATTTGTAGCATTGTGATGACAATCTAGATTTTTTAGGTACGACTTTATGCATTTGTTTAAACAGATTAATGTAGAAGTATATTTTTGATGGGAAAATGTTTCTTGTTTCCTGCTTGTTTTGTCTTTGGATATTTTCCATTTCCTACCTGCATCCACCTGACCTCTATAGCTAGTCTTCCACTTGCTTTTTTTCTGCCAGATTGGAAGAGACTTTGGTAGTCACCGGGGAGAGCAGATGTTTTCTGAGACTATTAGAAAGATTTTAAAATAATTTAGAGGAATAAAGCTCTGTTTTCAGTAAGTTGCCATATGTTGAAAAATGAAGGTATTTGTTTAGTTCTGCATTCAGACATCCAATTCTTTCTCCTACTTTGTTAGAGGAAAATGTTTAGGCCTGCAGTATGATTTGGAAATTCAGTACTAAATTAGTTGTATTTCTTTTCATATTCTTTCATACAATCAAGTCCTTTTTTAAAAAAACAGAATTATAAAAAAAACTTGCAAAATTCTATTAGACTAGGATATACAATTAGGCTTAGGAACTATATAAACAGTACTTTTGTGGCAGTCTTTTATTTTGTACCGTAAGCCATATGTATAGATGTTATAGACTAGGGCAAAGCCAAATTTTTCTGTAAGCATTTGAGGCTGGTGGAACCACACAAAAAAACCTTCTGTAGTCTTTTCTCCTATGTAATTTACTTATATCTGATGGAAAGGAAAGTTTGTTGATATGAGATGCTCCAAGGTAAAAGGTTTTTTAAATTATTTCTGGCACTTTAGAAAATAGTCTAAAAATATTGAATACTCCTCTTAAATCCCCCCTTTATTAAAATATTACTCCTATTAGTACCATGGAGATATTTAAGTGGCTTACATGGCTGCTTTCTGCTGATAAATTATTACCACTGTAGCCCACTGAGTTTGTTCAAAGTGAAAGGACCAATGGAAAGGTTGGGTTAATGGTATTTGAATTTAAGAAAAGTGTGAAAGGTCTATACTACTGTAACCCTCAGTCTGATGAAAATGTACATTCTGCTCTACAAAACTGAATGTTCACAGATCAAGGAAGCAAGACATACACATATATATATTCCAAATAATTTTTGGTAAGTTAGGTAGACTGTAGTAATTGCCTTTAACAAAAGTAACTGATTTAGAAGAGGACTTCCTTGCTAGAAGCACTCAGGGAAGTCCCAAACAAATCCACGGTGCTTCAGTTTAAGATGTGCCTGCCGTGCAAGAATCTCTCGTTCTATCATGTCATTTTTCTTCGAATGCGTCAAGAATTCTGTACATTCTACATGATTTGTGGCCTTTGTTAGCAATCATAGAGTCTTTTTAAAACATAGGCAATTCATTAGTTAGAAAAGTAAAAGTTAAATTTTAAATAAAATTTTAAATAAATTATTCAGCACTTAAGCAAGATTGCCATTACAGTTATTGTTACAAAGCATATTGCAGGGGTCCCCAACCCCCGGTCCATGGACTGGTTCCAGGCCGCGGCATGCCAGCAACTGGTCCACACAAACAAGCAAAGCCCCATCCATGGGTTGTAGGCAGCTCATGAAACCATGCACTCTCCAGTCCGGGGAAAAACTTCTCTCCATGGAACCGGTCCCTGCTGCCCAAAAGGTTGGGGACCTCTGGCATATTGCGTTATGCTGTATATAGTATATATAGACTATAGCTGCAGCAACATATTTTCAGTTATGAGGAAAAAATGCTATTTTTGAGTATGCATGGTCCTATCAAGTATTACATTTAAGCATTTTAATTTTATTTCAGAAAAGTTTACCACTGCTTAAGTAAAACCACTGGCGCGAGATCCTTTCCCATTGGACAGTAGTTGGAAAAGGATTGTCTTAATAGATTAGTGGATCTGCATAGGCTAAGTGTCTTTTCTAAACTGGAAAGTTGAGGTATAGATAATAGACTGTGGAGTGATTCAGATTAGAGGGGAAAATGGTATTCAGAGCATGGAGACATTCATTTAACATACTCAGCAACTTCTTTACATTAGCTATCTCTTCTTGAGGCCAGTTTGCTGATAGATGTTATGTTCTTGGCCACACATAGTCTAAAATACAAATTTCCTTTGAACCTGAATCACTGAACAGGCCCTTCCACTCGCCCCTCCCCAATAAACTTGTAGATATTTTCTTAACGCATTGCTTGAAATTTGATTATTCTCTGTATAGTAGTGGATTTCCTGCAGGGGTAGGCTAGATTATTTTTGAGGAACTTTCCATCTTAATGATCATTCAGTATTACAAAATCTAAATAGCTTTTGGATATTTAAATGTTCTACTTGTCTGTTGATACTTTAATTATTTTCACAGAAAGATCAAAGAATAAAATTGAGTAGTGTGCACGTTCAACTGTATTGTATACAGTAAATTCTTGGTTTAATGGACTGCAGCTTCACAGATTCTAGATACTATAGATATTTTTTTTCTTTTGGACCCCGCTCCTATTTAATAATTTTTACCAAATCAAGGGTTTGTCCATTAAATTGGTATTCCACTGCAAACTAAACCAGTTATATAAATTTATACAAATTATGCATTGATGAAGTTTAATGGCCATCACTTCTCCAACTATCCTTTAAAGATCAAAGTTTTATTATAATGTTTCAACTCATTATTTCAACTCATTCCATTTCATTTAGTCCTTGAATAACAGGAAATTATGTGGAAAGTCTATTGCATGATATGATGATCTTTTGGTGTACAGTATCCATTTCTGAACCAATAGCCATATTTGCTTATAACTTGCCCTAAGCATCAGGCTGCTGTATGTTGCTTGATTTTTTGTGTGAGTGGGTAAAGCCAACAATCTTGTAAGGTTCCATTCATCATTGGCTTATTACAATATGTGTAATACAGAATGTTACTTGTTCTTTTCCTAAGTACTTGGATTTTAAAACATATTCATTCTTGGCTTCTGAATCTGTTTTATTTAGAGAATAATAATCAAGTTTGCAAAGAGAAACAGAGCAGCCACTAATGATTGTTAGTTACATCCTCTGGCAGGGGAGGAATCAAGGAGAAGAGCTGAGGAATCGAGAAAGCAGGATTGAACAGTTTGCCTGATTGAACAGATACATACAAAAACCAGAATTCTAAAAAAAGGCTTAATATTGAATGCAAGCAGACACACCACTGAAATGATGAAGCAGAATTTCAAAGACTTCCTGAAATTTACTACTGTGTTCGTATTTATCTTTTAGATTGAAAACATCTAAATGCCTTCAATATTGCAACAATGGTGGTAGTAGTAGCCATAAAAGAAGAAAAAGCCATTATCTGCTTTCCTGTCAGAGGAAGAAAAATAAGTAAATTTAATTAGCCAAGAAATACTTTCCTTTATGGTTTAAATATTTCCATTTTGTCTGGAATCAGTTTTGATCTCGATTAATGATTTTAAATAGAACATTATTCAGTGATGCAATGTACACCGATGTGCTTACTTTGAAGTCTTGGCTGAATAATTACAAATAATTATATTGGTCAATAGAATACAGCAGAGCATCTTAACTGTTCTTTCAACTGAAATTACTTTGGCATCTTCCCAGGTTCATAGTAAGTGAGCCCCCATCATTAAGCGTATGGGTGCATTTGCATCGATTAATGTGTTATAAGACAGAACCAACAGAGTCCCCTAGGTGAGATTTACTATAATTTTCCCTCCAGTGGGAGAACCAAAGGAAACAGTCTGAAACTGATGGATTCTCAGATTAGTTGAATTCCTATTTGGAGAAAAGGGAGTGGGAGCCTCAAGTTCCTTCTTCTAATTAGCTAGTTGTATGTTTGTAGCAGTTGCTTGCAGTCTTACTTTAGTGAGAGTTTGGCAGTGCAACTATAGAAGATGAATACATTAATCAAATGCGAAGATTCTTGTTCTTCTGCCCGTGGTTGCCGATTTGTTTTTTTTTTGTTTTTTTTAATCATACATGACAAGGATCAAATATCTGTTTAGGTGTGTCCAGCCTTTTCTTTCACTATGTTCACAACAGTATTATTTCCTTATTTTGGATTGACATTAATTTCTCCTGCTGTATCACACAGGCTTTTTTTCTGTATATCACTTAATATTTCAATCCTTGCTTTCTGTATTGTAAATGCTTTGATTTTCATTCCCATTTCATTCTCATATGTGCTTTTATCACCATAATTTTATAAAGAGAAGAATGCAGGATTCAAAACATAAAACATTTAATAGTTAACGTTATTTTTTTTATTTCTGCCACCCATATATTTTCATAATAAAAAATGTGAACATATAATCCAGTGTTCTTAGTGATCCCATAGGCTTCTTATCCTAGAGCAGTGGTGGCGAACCTATGGCATGTGTGCCAGAGGCGACACTCAGAGCCCTCTGTGTGGGCACACACGCCATGCCCCGGAGATGGCAACGGTCCCTATTCAACCAGCCACCCGCTAACTCGCCAAGGTTCCACGTGGCTGGATGCTTGCCTCCCGTCCCATCCCTCCTGGCCTCGCATGCTCTCCTTTTCCCAGGCACGACAGACTGCATCGCCTCCTCAGCTGTCGGCCAGCCATCCAGCTTAGAGGTGGAGCCCCAGAATGTGCCGGTGTCAGGCAGCAGCTGCCCTGGCCCCGGCCTCACCTTGCCCTGCGACAATGGCACCCCCGCCCTGCATCGTCTTGCCTCGCCTCACCCCACAGGACGAGCCTCCTGCCCACAGCCCCACCTACCAGAAACCTCCTGGGTCTCCCCCAAACCTACCCGGCCCCCACAGGCATCCCTCCCCATGAACAACATCGCGGTGACCACGCCCACCTTGGCCACAGCCACCCAGACTGCCATGACCACCACAGCCACGCCCATCCAGTGGGCCACGCCCACCTAGCACCCGGCGACAAATAAGTGGGTTTTGGGTTGCAGTTTGGGCACTCGGTCTCTAAAAGGTTTGCCATCACTCTTCTAGAGAAACAATTTCAGATGTAGACGAGGAATGTGAAAATTTGAAATTATTAAATGAAATTAAAATAGTCTAATTTCTGTACAGTAGTAATGTTTAAAAGTATGCAATTCATTTATGCTTCCTGTATTGCAAATACTTTGTATGCATTATAAATATCTGAAAATATTCTCTATTGGCCAAATTACTTAGTTTTTAAAAAATAGAAAAGGAGAAATGTTAGCAATCAAACACATTTTACAGTATTGCATGTATGTAACTTTTTTTAACTGTACTTGAAATAGCTTAAAATACTAAATATATGGTAGTATATGCTTTCATATATTTGATTTCTTCACATTTGTATGTCGTCCCTTCAGTTTACTGATACTGAGCAACATCAAATACCAGTTGACATCTGCTCATATACCTGGCATTTCTTTTGCTCTCTCCTCCTACATTCCCATTTACATCAGATCTTCTCAGAATACTCTGTTTTGAAGTTGAAACAATCGTTTCAAATTTTGAAATGGGTCATTCCAGCCATTCTGGAAGTTTTCCGAGCTCAAATAACTCAGTATTGTAGTTAAACGTTTTCATAATAGTTGGACTCGAAATATTTTGTATTTTCAGTGTTTTGCACATGCTTATCCTGGAGAGTTCCTTAATTCGTGTTTGTAGATATGAAAAGAAAATTCAAATCATGTAGAAGGAGAGCAGAGCCTGGGGGCGGGGTCAAGAGAGGAATCAGCCTGGAGTCATTCCCATAAGTCAGGGGTTCCCAACCCCTGTTCCGTGGATCGGGACTGGGCCGCACAAACAACAAAACCCCATCCACAGGATGCGGGTGGCACACAAAACCACACTCCTTCCATTCCATGGAAAAACCTCTCTCTATGGAACTGGTTGCTGGTGCCCAAAAGGTTGGGAGCCACTACCATAAGTGATCCAACTTCATCTCCTCTTGAATTAATTCCACCAACTTTTAACTAGCAGCAATTTAGTGCTGAATGTTAGACTCTTATGTATAGGCATGAGCCATAAATTAGCTTAACTAGAACTTAATGCGATTCTTTGCGCCTGACAATTCCCCAATAATAGTGGTATATTTCATAAATTTAGTTACAATAGCTAACATCAATACACCGTATTTCTAAAATCGTATTTTGTAAGCATGAAATTCCATCTCACACCATTGATTTCTAGTCAGAGAAACACTAACAGAAACTAAGTAGAAATGTATGTCACATGGAAATAGACATAATCTTTCTTGCATGTCATTTCAAATTCTGTAAGAAGCACAAGAGCAAATTTTATGATACAACAAAAGAGCACCATTAAAAAATAAAGTGTCTCTAATTATAGGGTAGTGTTCATACTGTGACCATGGAATGGAAAACATTTAAATTTTAGAATGCAATCTTGTGGTCCCTATCAGGGTGAGTGGAAAAGATGGGTTGTTGGAGAGTGAGTATGGGGAACCTTTCTAGATCTCTGAAACCAATAACAAAGATTAAAAGAAAAAAACAAAATGACGGCGCCCTGGTAATTTGTTTCATTTTCAACATGAATTAGTAGGATATTTCTTTATCCATTGTTTGTAAGTACAGTACTCTTTTACAGATGGTTCTTGACTTATGGCCATTTGTTTAATGACAGTTTGAAGTTATGACAGCCTCAGAAAAAGTGACGATCCATCCGAGCAGTTATGACCATTACACCACCCTGTGGGTCATGTGATTGCAATCCTGGCATTTGGCAACCGATAGTTGCAGCATCTTGCAATTATATAATAGTGATTTGCAACCTTCCCAGCATACTTCTGATGAGTAGAATCAATTGGGGGAGACACTTTGACTGAATGACCCTGTGATTTAATTAACCAACCACAGCAATTCACTTAAAAGTTGTGGTAAAAATGTTTGTAAAATCAGGTCTGGCCATGTCATCATTGCTTTACAACCGTATCAAATTACTATGAAAATTCTGGTCCCAATTGTCATATATCAAGGACTACCTGTATTGTTTATACTAATATTTATCATAATCTGCCACATGTTATTTGTTTTACATTTAGGTTAATTTAGGGTATTTTTCCTTGTGTTAAGTATTAGCACTGATTTTATAGTGCTGATGCCTTTCTTTGTCAAGCAGTAAATGGCAGAAGTGAAAAGAATGTAACTGGGCTACATACCATGTTTTCCCGAAAGTAAGCCCTAGCTTGATTTTTGAGGGTGGGCCTAATATAAGCCCTACTCCCAAAATAAGCCCTAATGTCATAGTTCTAATTGATGAGACCAGTAAAAACAACTCCAAGACAAGAGGTTTCCTTAAAGAACATATTTATTGGCTACAAAGTATCAGCACAATCAAAAGTTAAACCAAGACTGGAATTCCCTCCCAAAGGTTACAATGTTACAAAGTTGAATTTTCCA
Organism: Bothrops alternatus; assembly: GCA_034064705.1. Taxonomy (NCBI): domain Eukaryota; kingdom Metazoa; phylum Chordata; class Lepidosauria; order Squamata; family Viperidae; genus Bothrops; species Bothrops alternatus. The sequence continues at coordinate 6,271,576 of JARGCV010000052.1, read as the reverse complement.
CCCCACCTCAAAAAGCTTGGGAAATTTTGAAAAGTGAGATAATAAAAGCCCAGTCCAGCACAATACCAACAAAGAGGAAAAATAACAGCTCTCAAAAGAAACCAGCATGGCTGCATAAGAATTCTCTGATAAATTGAAAGATAAAAAGGACAAGTATAGAAAGTGGAAAGAGGGGCACATAACTAAGTCAGAATATCAGCAAATAGCCCGAGCCTGCGAAGATTAAGTGAGGAAAGCTAAGGCTCAAAATGAAGTAAGGCTTGCGACCAAACTCAAAAATAACAAAAAAAGCTTCTTTCAACATGTAAAAAACAAGAAAAAAGTGAAGGAAATGATTGGTCCATTAGTGGGGGAAAGTGGCAAAAAGGTGACAAGCAACAGGGAGAAAGCAGAACTATTTAACTCATTTTTTGCATCTGTCTTTACACAAAGGGAAAAAACAGACCAACCTACCAAAAATAGTGCCATAAAAAACAGAATAGAAGTGCAAGTTAAGATAGGCAAGAAAACGGTAAGTGAGCCCCTGTTCAGCCTAGACGAGTTCAAATCACCAGGACCAGATGGATTACACCCCAGGGTTCTCAAGGAACTGGCAGATGTGATCTCAGAACCACTGAACTATATTTTTCAAAGATCCTGGAGCACAGGAGAACTACCAGAGGACTGGAAAAGAGCTGATGTAGTTCCCATCTTCAAAAAAGGAAAAAACATGGACCCAGGAAATTACAGACCTATCAGCCTGACCTCAATACCTGGGAAGATTCTGGAAAAAATAATCAAACAACGAATCAGTGAACACCTAGAGGCAGACAAAGTCATTACTAAAAGCCAACATGGGTTTGTCAAAAATAGATCATGCCAGACAAATCTTTTTTTTTTTTAAACAAATTTTATTGGTTTTTTAATTCTTAGAACAAAGTGCTCAAGACACACTGTGGTGCTGGGGTAATCAAACATCCAGAAATAAAACCATATATGAATAACTCAAATCAATACATCAAATATTCCCTCTCTATTTCCCTCAAATAGCTTAATATGTTTAAGGTAATCCATTTCTAATTTAAATTTCTATTAATCCTAAACCTGTTTTGGAGCTTTATAAATTTACAATTACCATAATCAAATTTAACTTTAAATAAACACATCAATTCAGGTATCCGTTCCAGGTATATTCTAGTTCCTTAATTTTATCATACGTCTTGTTTATTTCTTCTTCCACTAATATCTCCTAATCAAAATAAAATATTAGTCTACCCTATACATGTCTAATCCATCAATCAATCTCTTTAAGATAACAAGATAATATCAAACCTTAAATCATTTCAGTCCATTGGATGAGATTCAAATTTCATCCAGTTAATTATCATACATAATAACATCCATATTATCAAACAAAAACATCATCTTACTAAATTAACATTCAATTAATTATTAAGTCAATCCAGATCTAAAACACCTCTTCAATTTTTTTCATTCCATTACGTAATAGTTTTCATACAAATAAACCTATTCCAAAAAATACATTCTTAATCTATTTAATATATATATTCTAATAATCACCCATTTTTCTCTTGCTTCTAACTCTAAATCTTAATCCTTAAGTCAATCTATAATTCTACAGTGCCTTTGATCCATTACATATAATTTAAAATTTTTCTTTTCAGTCTTATTCTGGCCTTCTTTTTGTGCTAGGCAGGTTTCCATAACAAAGCTTCCCTTTCAGCCGATAGGTCTCTGTTGCTTGTAATATCATTTGAGACAGTAAAAGCATCCTGACCTCTGCATTGGACGTCTATTTCTCTTATCCTTAAAGCCTTGTTGTTTTAAAGGTTCAAATCTCAGTCTTTGATTTTTCTGATCCTCGAAGATATAGATGAAATGCTTGTAAGGTAAAATAAATTCCTCTTTAATCTCAATTGATTCCTCTTCTAGTATGTTTTGGTTTGTAGAATGGTCAGATGTAGTCTGAAAGTCAGTTTGAAGGTTTGGGGTAGAGTTTCTGGCTCTTAATTCTGTAGTAATCTCTTTCATTATAGCACATATTTCTTCAGTAGCCTCATAAAATCTTTTCAATATAAGTTTACAGTTTAATTGTGAATAAGGTTTCTCCATTTTAATAGTAATTGAAGAGAATCCCTTTTTTCTTTTAGTGGAGGTTGTAATTAATAAAAGTTAAGCAATATCCACCCCCACAATTCCCACAGCTGCATCAGTTTATCTTTTCTCTTCAAGAGTAGTTTGAAAGTCAAGTCCATCTCATCTCCGAACAATAATCAGCAGTTGCAATGTTAAATTTTCACCATTAGATGTCCTCAGTAGATTAAAAAATATTTTCCAGACACCATTTTTCCCCTTTTTTCTATCTTTTAAAAGAAAAAGTGGAAAAAGAAATAATCTTCCAGTATAAAATAATAGTACAGTTCTTAGAAAAGAGTTTTTTCTGTACCCCAAAGTAAATGAGAATAAAATGTAGTCTTTAAATTTTTTTTGTTCTATCCTTTTGTTTAGCGCCTTTCTTCCCACACATACAAAAGCTGCTTTTTCAAGACAGGGAAATAATTCCAACAAAGCTTTAACAGGCAAAAAAAACAAAACAGAATAGGGTGAAGAGAGGAGCAGAAGGGGTCTCACCCAGATCATCCGCGGTGGGTCTATTATGCTTAGATGTAATTGTGACTTTTGGCTGGTGCAGCAGGGTAATCAGCCATCTTGCAGGACGATCTTTGCTCCGTCGGCCCCAAGGAGATAGCTGGAGCCACGAGAGAAGCTGCCGCCCTCCTGCAGTCACCAGCAAGCCTCCTCCTCAATGGTCACCCCTCCAGAGCGACTTTCAGCCCACTAAGGGGTCTATCGGCAAAGAAAACCCAGCCAGAGTGGAAACGAGTCTCCGGACACGACCGGCGTTGCCGCATACCAGAACTGGAAGTCATGCCAGACAAATCTTATTGCATTCTTTGGCCAAGTGACAAAATTAGTGGATCAGAAGAATGCTGTGGATATAATTTACTTGGACTTCAGTAAGGCATTTGATAAAGTAGATCACAACCTACTACTTGACAAGATAGAAAAATGTGGGTTAGACAGCATCACCACCAGATGGATCCGTAGCTGGCTGACCGGCCGTACTCAGCGTGTGGTCCTCAATGGAACCGCATCTACATGGAGGGAAGTCTGTAGTGGGGTGCCCCAGGGCTCTGTTCTGGGCCCACTGCTCTTCAACATCTTCATCAACAATTTGGATTAGGGGATAGATAGGGAAATCATCAAATTTCCAGACAACACCAAGGTGGCAGGAATAGCCAACACTCCAGAAGACAGGCTTAGGATACAGGAGGATCTGGACAGACTTGAACACTGGGCGCTATTTAACAAAATGAAATTCAATGGTGAAAAAAGTAAGGTTCTACATTTATTTATTTATTTATTTTATTTCTCGAACTTTTATACCGCCCCTCTCCTGTAGAACTCGGGGTGGTTTACAGCCAGATTAGGCAAGAAAACCAAATGTACAGGTATAGTATAGGGGGTACCTTGCTCAATAGTAATAACTGTGAGAGGGACCTCGGAGTCCTAGTGGACAATCACTTAAATATGAGCCAGCAGTGTGCTGCAGCTGCCTAAAAGGCCAACACAGTGCTGGGCTGCATTAACAGAGGGATAGAATCAAGATCACGTGAAGTATTAATACCCCTTTACAATGCCTTGGTAAGGCCACACTTGGAATACTGCATTCAGTTTTGGTCATCACAATGTAAAAAAGATGTTGAGACTCTAGAAAGAGTACAGAGAAGAGCAACAAAAATGATTAGAGGACTGGACGCTAAAGCATATAAGGAAAGGCTGCTGGAATTGGGTATGTCTAGTTTAATGAAGAGAAGGACGACGGGGGACATGATAGCAGTGTTCCAATATCTCAGGGGCTGCCACAAAGAGGAGGGAGTCAAGCTATTTTTCAAAGCGCCTGAAGGCAGGACAAGAAGCAACGGATGGAAACTAATCAAGGAGAGAAGCAACCTAGAACTAAGGAGAAACTTCCTGACAGTTAGAACAATTAACCAGTGGAACAACCTGCCTCCAGAAGTGGTAAATGCTCCAACACTGGAAGTTTTTAAGAAGAGACTGGCAGCCATTTGTCTGAAATGGTATAGGGTTTCCTCCCTGAGCAGGGGGTTGGACTAGATGACTTCCGAGCTACCTTCCAACATTATTATTATTATTATTATTATTATTATTATTATTATTATTATTATTATTATTATTATTATTATAATATCATAAATCGCATTCCCCAATGCAACTTTGGTGGGCTTTCTAACGGAAGCCTCAGCCTGCCAAAACTCAGGCAGCAATGACCTTGGTTCCCACAGGAGAATTTATTGTTTTGTCTAAACTTAAAAGCACACATCCCCCCTCCCAACACTGTGGCAACCAAAAACAAAGTGAAAATGGCTTCAGCTGAATTGCAGCGTTGACCTTATTTTCAGGGAAACACGGTATATTGTCTTCTATTGGAAGGATATAGTTGAACATATAAACTTAATTGTTTTTAAATAAGAGATATAAAATTAATAATCTAGACCTTTAATTCAATGAAAATAAATTGTTCAATTGTAGCCATTGGAATTTGACTGTGATATCCAGATATAGATATGATGGAGGCCAACTTTGAAAGGAAGTTGGGTAAACTGTGACTGCAGAGAAGAGTGGAGTTGAGTGGCTGATAAAATAAATTAAGCTACATAAAGCAAAAAAGAGAAAGAGTGTGGGGTTCAGCATGATTGAAGAACCATGATGGTACAGTAGTTAGAATGCAGTATTGCAGGCTAACTCACTGCCCACTGCCAGGAGTTGGATCCTGACCAGCTGAAGGTTGACTCATTCTTCCATCCTTCCGAGGTCAATAAAATGAGGATCCCAGATTGTGGGAGGCAATATGTTGACTCTGTAAACCACTTAGAGAAGGCTGTAAAAGTGTACGAAGTGGTATATAAGTCTAAGTGCTATTGCAGGGGTTCCCAACCTGGGGTGCTTGCACCCCCTGTGGGTGTGAGACAATATTCCAGGGGGTGTGAAAACTTGGATTTTCAAAATTATAGTGTATATGCATAATTTGTTGCTGTTATTTCGATCTTTTGTAAGGGATGTGAGAATATATCAGAAGCGTTCTAGGGGTGCGGAGTTTTAGGTTGGGAGCCGCTTTGCTATTGGAGAGATTGTGAGAGTTCCAATCCATTCTGAAGTGAGAGTGAAAGTTGATCTTTGTGAAAGGAAAGACAAAGAGGGCTTGGGGCTTTTTGAATTGTAGGGAGTTCGGATAGATGGATTCTGCTTAGGGACTAGTAATATATTTTGTTGGCTGGCAAAGCAACCAAGATTAGCTGGAGGTATATATTAATTTAATTGAAGGGATAAGTGGAGGGCAAGTGGTACATCTCAAGGTTTGGGCAAATTGGCAAAGATTGAGCCATTTGAAGGAACATGAGGGTAAGAGGCAAATTGTGACAATGACCAGCAAAGGTGATATGATACCAGGTGCTAAGCTGACTGTTGCGTAAGAGGATGGGCAATTTATTACACCTATTCCTGCACATCACACTTCACCTGCACCTGTTCCTGGGCATCACATTTGGGACTGCAAAGAGAATGTATGGAGAACTTGACTCAGTGTCAGGAGGCTGTAAGGGTCTGACTGGAAGAAAATCTGCTGAGATTGAGCAAGATGGAGTGATGATTTGTCCCACAACCACATGGTAGATGGATAACTCCCCTACTATCTGTGAAAGTTGTTGCCCTTTCCCCAAAATAGCAGGCTTGTAATTTGGGATAAAATTCAGCAGATAGAAGCCATAGACAGGGGTCCCTTTGCCTAGATTTGTCTGATGCTCTGTCACTCAATGCCCTCATTTGTTTGATGTTGATCAGCCAATTTACTGTAGTGGTTAAGATGCTGATCAGGAAACCAAGAAACTGTGAGTTCTTGACCCGCCTTAGGCATGAAAACTGGCTGGGTAATCTTGAGCCAGTCATTCTATCTCAGCCTGACCCACCTCAGAGGGTTGTTGTTGCAAGGAGAATAGGAACAGGCAGGAGTATTATGTATGTTCGCTATTTTGAGTTGCTTACAAAGTAATAAAGGTGGGGTAAAAATCTAATGAATAAATAACATTTCCTCCAGGTTGGATAGTTCCAATGTGCACAAGACTACCTGAAATTGCAATTAGTTACAAAATGCAGCAGCCATAGACACTCAAGGGTGCAGTTTTCAGTATAATGCTAATTTGTGGATACTTGTAGGTTTCCAAGTACATTCAAGGTGGTGATTTTAAAAGCTGTACAGAATAAAGAGCCTTGAATGGCTTTCAGAAGGCTTTATTTAGGAGAAGAGGGTCTGAGTTGATTTGTAACTCAAGAGAGATGTGCTGTTTCTGCAATAGAGAAATGCAATGAATAAATGACTCTATGTTCTAAGGCAGTCATATCCCCTTAGTGATCTTTGGATGAATTGAACCATAATATCCATAATTCCTGGGCAAGCTGGCCATTGCTTCCAGTAGGTAGGGTTTATTGGAGGGAGTTGACTGATAGGAATGTCCCTTTCCTTGTACTAGGAGAATCAGAACTTGGCAGGGATAGAAAATATATGACGGGAGATGTTTTTGTACCTAGAAATTCCGAGGCCATTCCTATTTAAACTTCAAAAGAAAATGTGAGTGGGACAAAGCTCAGTGTCACAGTCACAGCACGTATTTTGCAACTGCAGCATCTACCAACCCTGGTCTCTCTGGAAATCTTCTCTGTTGTTCAAAGTAAACAATAGTAGCAGGATGATTTAATAATCTGATTTGGTGTAAGGCAGGATTTCTTCATTTACCTGAAGCTTTTTGTTGTTCAAGCACAGAGTGTGCTCTTGTCAAAAAAGGAATTAAAATCTATTTTGCCTTGTCCTGATAGGTTGCTCTTTATCCCTTTAATAAACACGGGCTCCGTTTTTGGGCAACCCAGTAGTGTTATAAAATGGTAAGAGGGAAACGGGGAGTTGCTGACCTTGCCTAATTACCTCCCTGTTTCTCCCCACTCAGGATTTCCGCTCTTTGGAGCAGGCAAGAAAAGCTGCAGTCTGACCTAAATGTTGGTGTACTGCTTCACATCTGAATGATTTTCTGATACTAGGCCTAGCCAGCCGTCACATGTCTTATTAGAGAGCTAGTGTCTTTAGACTGAAGGAGGAGGATTTATATGATATTCTTTCTTAATTTATTTCCTCTTGACCCTTTTTGTACAGAAACATCATGCTTTCAAAATTCTGTTCCTTTTTTATATCTTATCTCCTGGGTTATGCACTTCATGTACATTCTGTCATTTATTTACAATAATTTATTCATTAATTGCAAGATTCTTCAAGAAATTTACTTTTGTAAAAGAGATGTGGGAGAAGGAGGGAAAGACTTGAATAAGGCTAGCACATTTGGGGCTACAAAAATCTCAGCATTAGATAGCAGGAAACAGAAAACTGTTTGCTGCCCTCCCAGAGGCAAGAAGACTTTTGCAATCCAGATAGGGTAGAGTTGAATTTCTTGAATTTGTAAATGATTTTTATTTGACTGAGAAGGGGGCCTAATTGGAAGGGGGAAAGGTGATTGGCATCCCCTGAACTGAAAGGTTCCTTTTGATGTAAGGAGATATATACACTCTCCATATTACTGTTTCTGCATTGAAACTCTATTGCTGAAGAGCTCTAATATTTATCATCAAGAAGGCAACTTGTTTCTTCTTGACATCTATTTAGCATCACAATAGTAGAGGAGCTTAAGTTGATTGAAGCCCTTATAAAGAAGGATGCCAAAATAAGGCATTTGTTCAGTGTTTGTAAAGTAAGATCCCTAACAAAGATGATTTACAAATACAGCTAAATTTTTAAATACACTATTTACCCCACATATCCTTAGAAAAACAAGACAGGTAAACACAGTAGCAATATACTGACAATAAGAGAATGTTTATTGGAACAAATGCTTCCTTAAAAACTTAGACATCGATAGAAAGGAGGATAGTAAGGAGGATATTCTACAGATATGGGTCTAGCCAAGGAAAAAGCTTTTTAAAAAAAATATTTGCCAATTTCATAGCTTTTACTGAAGTACCAAAAAGAAGGCCTTCAGATGCTAATCTTAAATGTAAGGTAGCCTGTAGTTTGTGGAATAATTGTAATGCAATATGAATCCCTGATTCTACTTTCTAATAAAAATAAATCAGCTCAAATTTCTCTGGCTGCTTGGATGCTAACTCAAATAACAATAAATACATTTATTAATGTGCTCTGGTGCAAATTATTGGCTCTCACCCTTATTAGCCCTGGTTAATAAGTCTTGCAGACGTTCTCTGTTCTGAGCAGATGCTGCAAATTTTGTGACATTTGAGAGTAATCATGTGCTCCATCTCTGACTAATCCAAGTCTTTTGGTGGCACTCTTAGTTACTTTCTAGCCAGGTGAACTTTGCTTTTCCAGAGTCATCTAGGCTGGCATGCTACATCTATTGTGCAGATGTGACCAGAACAATAAAAGTGTGATTGCAGTGCTAACTGCTAAGGAGGAATATTATGTTATTTAATCAGATGGAAATCTTTAAAAAACGTATCAGATGACAGATATGTTTTTTAAAAAAATGTTTGTTACTGTACCTAACTCTTTATACAGAATTGTTTTATGCGCCAAATAACTCTGCACATGTACAAATTACCTATGTGCTGCTGGGATAAAGAAAAAATATCAGGGTTCCCCTTTTTAAATACTGACTAGGCACCAAATCAGTCATTTTACTTAATTAAGGAAAAATCCTCCAATAAACAAAATATTAGGAATACATCAGGAAGAAAACAGAAAGCATTCATTTAACTATTTAAAGTTCCTTGGGCATATTACAGAAAATTTTAAACTGCAGAAATATATTTAAAACAAAATACTTAAAAACACTTATCTTGGTTTGCATTACTTTGTTTTATAAATAAAAAAATAAGAAAAGAAAACGTCTTTTTATTTTAAAAGTTTACTTTTAATACATTTGAAATGTTATCATGCCTGTGGTATAAATAGAACGAAATTGACAGTAGATGGTTATATGGCAAGTGGGATAAAATATATTTAATAATATGACAATATTATGAGAAAAGAAATGCATGAAAACGCAGAACAGTTAAGGAAAGTTTAGCAAATTGCTTCAAATTCCCTTTCTTAAGTCTTCTGAGGAAAAAGCCTGAATAAACATCTAGGTGTGTGTATGTGTGAGTGTGTGTTTGTATATCTAGAGAGAGAGACACATATTCAATGATCCACCGTAGTTTGACAGTGTCCATTTGCTTTTTTCATGTGGTGAAACTTGGTTTGTTAAGTTCCTTTTACAGGGAACATAGCCAAGAAGAACATGTGCACTTTGCCAAAACTGATGGCCGCAAGCTCATATTGACAGTTCATTGAATTTCAAACCAAGAACAAATTTTTTAAAAGTAGCAAATCCATAGTCAGCAGAAATAAAACAAATACAAATCCGCATAAAAGTTACCTCAGCTCAGATAATTGCCATTGGATTAGGAAGTCTCAGAAAATACAAGAGTTTTCAGCTTGTGCGGAATCTTGCCTTATTTGAACATGAAGAATCCAAGAATACCAATAATAGGCAACGTAGATTATGCTAACTTTCACATTTTAAAGAAAAGATCTTGCAGACATATTAAAAAAAAGACGCATAGATAATGCATACAGAAGCATATTTAGAAGAAGATCTTGCAGACATATTCAAAAAAAAGACGCATAGATAATGCTGCATACAGAAGCATATTTAGAAGAAAGTGAGTTAAAATTACTCAAAAGTGTTTTTCATTTCAGTTGCTTAAAACTCAGGGTTTTCCAGAAACAATATAAATGTTAGACTGTTCTGTGCAGTTGCAATTAGCTGGACTATTCCGGGCAGTTTCAGCATTAAAATGTAAGTGAAAGCCTCTAGACATGTGGTCAAAAGTTAAAATGCCACTGAACTGCAGTTACCTGTGGTATTACACTTGGCTCTTAAATTATTACTTTCACAGGAATTTTTTACTCAGAATTATTTTTACTCAGCATTGATTGTTTTAAATACAAGTTTTGCCTGAATTGTCCAAATATTTAGGGGAAATCAAACATTTTTAAATACATTCCCTATTACACACACACGCGCACGCACACACAAACATATACTCTCTTAGAAGATAAACAGATTTCACAAGATTTCAGATGACAGACTTTTGTGACATTTGGTGACCTCATGGAATTGGGATAATTTTTTTTAATTCTGCAATTTGGAAACTTTTGGATATCATCTGGGAGAATACCATATGCTATGGTACCTCTGTCTTAGTCCTCAAAAACTGTTGAGGATATAGTTGCCTGCAAAAAGGGAAAGCTTGAGAATCTGGCATGTTTTACAGCAGAGGGCCACAACCTCCCAGGCCGTAAACTGGTACTGGTCCATGGCCTTTTAGGAACTGGGCCACACATCTGGAAGTGAGTGGTGGGCGAGCAAACCCTATCGTAAACTACACATCTGTATGATCTAGATTACACCCCCTCCTCCTCCCCCCTGGTCTGTGGAAAAATTATCTTCCATGAAACCAGTCCCTGGTGCCAAAAAGGTGTGTGGGGGGTGGTGCTGTTTTATAGGATTGTTTTAAAAAAACATATCAGGATGCCATACTAATCAGTTGTACTGCTTGGATTTCTTGATATATCTTTCCAGTTACTTCAGTCATCTTTGGCCTTGTGTTTGGGATTTTAAGATCCTTGGTTTTCTATTTTACTACCTATCCCCAGTCCTCAATGTGCTTGAAGTTGGCTCTCTTGAAGTTTTAAAACAAGCTCTGAATTTCTCAAAACATTTAAAGTAGCACAAGAAGGGCTGTCTTGATTGTATCCTACCATATCCTTTGGAATTCTGTCTTGCTCTGGACGACCTGTTTATAGAATTGTGAAATAAATGCAATCTACAAGCAAATCTTGAGTTCTCAGATGATAGGGTCTACATATATTTGACTTGGAGATGTAATAAAATTGACATAAAATGTAGCCACACATTCGTAGGAAATGGCAGTGCAATGGATCTTATTTTCAGCTGTGCTTCACAAGGACAGAATTTTAATAAGGGATTTATCTGAATTTTCTTTCAATGACAGCTGTTGGAAGTGTTCTAAAACATGGTAGAGTTAGTGCGCTCCTAAATTTAGGAGTGGAGATTGATTTAAATAACTGGCTGGTCAAAACAAAGGAGAGTAGATAAGATAATATAACCAGAGTATGTGGTAAAACAGTGGATGTATGTGGGTTTGATGTATACAGTTGAGCTGTCTGCTGGAAGTCTTTGAAGGAAATGCTATGGTTTAGTTTTGTCTCGTAATATTATGAAGGCTACCATAAATTGCTTTTTATCCACCAAAGTTCTTAGAAAGAAGGGTGGGATGAAAATAACAAAACAAGCCGTTGTAGTACACCTGCTGAACTACCTTACTGCTCTTCCATTTTGATCTAAGATCCAAAAATGGCTTTATATCTTCTTAGCACCTTTATGATGAAAAGAACAGAGCAGAGATATGAATCTTATCCATAGATTTCCCATTCACATTTAAATCAAGAAAAGGGGCGTTGTCTTACCTGAACGCCTTTTCTCAGCATGGTGGTGTAGAATCCACTGATTGGGTTATTTCAGCCTTCCTGCTCAGAGAGACTAAGTCAGAGCTTTAGTCACGCCTCCCTTTGGGTGTGTCTTCCCAGTTTTGACGAGGCAAAGGATCCTGACAAGCTCTGACGCAATGACTCCAAATATACACAAAAATGACAATACACAAGCCTAGACACCTGTCCAAGGGAGGGTGTGGATTCTACACCACCATGCTGAGAAAAGCGTTCAGGTAAGACAACGCCCTTTCTCCAGCATGGTGGATGTAGAATCCACTGATTGGGACATACCAAAGCCCCCCATGTCCCTTTGGGGGGAAGGTCTAGGCTGCTGTCTCCCTAGAGGAAACGACCTGTTGAAGAACCCGTCTGCCAAATGTACCGTCCACCGCGGCAAACTGGTCAATCTTATAGTGTGTAATGAACGAAGACGGGGACGACCAAGATGCCGCTCTGCAAATCTCTACAGAGGCCTGGGTAGACCAAGCCGTAGAGTTTGCTGTGCTGCGCGTGGAGTGAGCCGTGATACGAGCTGGGACCGGAAGCGACTGGGAGGCATAAGCCCTAGCAATACAAACCCTAATCCACCTGCCAATGGTGGAAGAGGATACCTTCCTGCCCATGACAGATGGTTGAACGGAGACAAACAAGGCCTCCGACTTGCGAAAGGACCCAGTACGCTTTATGTAGATACGCAGAGCCCTGCGCACATCCAGCTTGTGCCACTGGCGTTCTAGCCTGTGAGAAGGACTTGGACAGAAACTTGGTAAAACAAGATCCAATGATCTATGAAAACCGGTGTTCACTTTGGGGATAAAAGAGGGGTCTAATCTAAGGACCACTCTGTCCTGATGGAAGATACAGAGATCTTCCCTGACAGAGAGGGCGGCCAACTCCAAAATCCTTCTGGCCGAAGTGATAATAACCAAAAAGTCCACCTTCAAGGGGAAAAAATGCAGAGAGCAAGATTGGAGATGCTCGAAAGGAGCCGTGGTCAAGGCCTGCAACACAGTAGGTAAGTCCCAAGATGGGTATCTATGCACTGTGGGAGGACCAAAATTGGCCGCCCCCTTAAGGAAAGCAGAAATCACTGGGTGGTGAGAAAGTGGACCTAGAGTATCGCAGGTGAGGACCGTAGACAAGGCCGCCACCTGCCTATGGATGGTGTTAGTGGACAAGCCCTTAGAAATGCCATCCAGCAGATAATCTAAAATGTTAGGGACAGTAACTGAAAGAGGGTGCAGTTTACGTGAATTGCACCACTGGCAGAAATTTTTCCAAGTGGCATCGTAAATCCGATTTGTCGAGGGGCATCTAGAGGCCTGGATCATAGAGATCACCCCGAGGAATAAGTTTGCCTAGCTAGACTCTCCCGCTCAAGTGCCAGGCGGCTAATTGGAGCCACTGAGGGTCCGGACGGAGGAGCTCCCCCTGATTGAGAGCCACTTGGTCCAGGGGGAACCTCCACGGCGGGGACAGGGACAGATCCACTAGGTCTGCAAACCACGGGCGTCGAGGCCAATATGGAGCAACCAATATTCCGCTCGCTCCAGTATCAGCCTGCGAATGGTGGCTTGTATCAGCGGGAGGGGAGGGAAAGTATATAGCAGACCCTCGGGCCACCTGTACCGAAGGGCGTCCGTCCCCTCGGCCCCCCTCGTCGGGAACCTGGTGAAGAATCTGGGGAGTTGAGCATTGGATGGGGAGGCAAAGAGATCCAGGCATGGCCTGCCGAACCTGCTCACTATCATCTCGAACAGCCTCATGTCCAGACGCCATTCTGAGTGGTCCACAGTCGCCCTGCTCAGGGAGTCTGCCTGTCGGTTTGCCTCCCCCGAAATGTGTTCCGCCCTGATTGAGCCCAGGTGTGCCTCTGCCCACAAACCTAGTTCCATGACCTCCTGGAAAAGAGGCCAGGAATGTGTTCGCCCCTGCTTGTTGACATGAGCCTTGGCCGCCACGTTGTCTGTCAGGACTAGGACATGTTTGCCTGACACTAGGGAGGAGAAATGGCAGAGGGCCAGATGAATCGCCCTGAGTTCCAGCCAATTTATGTTTTGCCTGAGGTCCACCCTGGACCATCGCCCCTGGGCCAAATGGGTCTGGAGGTGAGCCCCCCAACCGAACAGACTGGAATCTGTGGTCAGGACAAGCCTGGGGGCTCCTTGAATATGGTCCCCTTGGACATGGCTGCGGAAGACCACCACTGGAGGGATGTGAGGATGTGGAACGGCACCTGGACCTTCCTGGAGGAGGCACTGAGGTTCTGCTTCTGAAAGGGGAGGAGGAACCACTGGAGGCTCCTCAAGTGTAGTCTCGCCCACAGGACTATGCCCATGCAAGATACCATCTTTCCCAGGAGCTGGGACAACTGTACCAGAGGAACCTTCCTCGCACCCCGAATCTGGGATACACATTTCCGGATGCTCAACCGTCACTCCTGGGATAGATAGACCCTGCAAAGTTCGGAGTCTATCAGGGCCCCTAGATGGAGTAGACGTTTTGTGGGGGAGGTGTGGCTTTTCCTGAAATTCACTGAAAAGCCATGATCCTGAAGGATCTGAATGGTGGTCAACAGATCTGATCTTGCTGACTGAAGGGACCTGGACTGTACGAGAATGTTGTCCAGGTAGCACTGTACGCGCACTGGTATCATCCGAAGGTGGGCTGCCAATACCGCTAAGACCTTCGTGAAGACCCTTGGAGCCAAAGAGAGGCCAAACAGGAGGGCCCGGTATTGATAATGCCGGTGTGCGTTATAGAATCGCAGGAACCTGCAGTGCTCCTGGGAGATTGGGATGTGGAGGTAAGCCTCGGTGAGATCTATGGAAGAGAGAAAATGTCTCTTCCTGATACCGGCCAGTATTGACTTTAAGGTCTGCATCTTGAACCGTCTACACAAAGAATCGGTTCAGACCCTTTAAGTCCAGTATTGCCCTCCATCCCCCTGATGCCTTGGGGACCACAAACAGGATGGAGTAAAAACCTGTTCCAACTTGACCCTTTGGTCAACTGGGCACTGTAGGAAGCAATCGTGAGGGATCGCATAAAACTCGAGTGCCAGGCCACGTCTGACGATGTCCCTGACCCAAGAGTCAGTGGTGGTCTGCTCCCAGACCTGGTAAAACCGCTCCAGGCGCCCTCCTATCGGAAAATCCCCGATGGCGTCACTTAGGACTGTCTGTGGGAATCCTGCTGTGGCCGCCTGTCGGACTTCTTGGAGAGGTGCACCATGACCTTGTGCTTGTCCTTACCCTCGACCACGTATGGGTCAAGGATAGTGCCAAACAGATCCTTACCGGCGTACTTGGACGTGGAGAGACGCCATTTGGCCTTTAAATCCGTTCTCCACTGTTTTAACCATAGTAGCCTGCGAGAGGCCACTGTGGCGCCGATGGAACGGGCCGAGCACTTAGCTGAGTGGAGAGAGGTGTCCGCCATATATTGTGAGGCCGCCACCAGCTTGACAAATGTCTGGTGCACTCTGACCTGATCAGGAGGAACCAAGGTCTGAAGATCACGGAGCCACATGATGGCCACTCTGGCAAAGAAAGAAGCTGAAGTCGCGGCTTTTATGGCCAGTCCTGAAGCCTGGTGAACTCTTCTATAGGCGAACTCAAACTTCTTGTCCTCCGCTTTCATAACCTCTGCCATGTCACCTGAGACGGCGGAATTGGAAAATAACGAAATTAGTGGGGGATCAACTGGAGGCAAATGATGGAGAGATGTTGTACAGCTTCTTCTCCATATTGCTTTCCTTGGGGGTAGTGGCCAGGGATGACCACTGGGCCTCAACCGCATCCTGGAACACTAAGGGGCAAGGAATTTGCTTATGGCCCACGACCTTTACTGCAAATAAAGGGTTGGACTACTGATCTGCGGAGATAGAAGGCTTTTCCTCCTGAACTGAGGTCAGATTAGTGGTAGCAAAGGCCTTCAACAGAAGGGATTTAAAGATGGATGGGTCAAAGAGACATGAGGCAGAAGCCTAATCGGGCGCCGTCTCCTCATCCTCTTACATGGGAGTGTCAGCTATGGCCAAATCCACGGACTCCCCTTTTCCTACCTGAGAGGAAGTCTCAGAGATATCTGAACCTGGTGCCGTGGTACATCCCTGCAGAGAAGAAGGACTTGCAGGGGGTGGCGGAGTTTGAGAGGGAACCTGTGGACTCCTTGAGGAGGCCATAAATTGAATAAAGGCGTGGTGCATGAATGCCTGGAATTGGCTTTGAGACCACATATCGCCTTGGTCCTTAGGGACAGCCCCAACCACCGTTGAAGCATGGACCACTTGTGGACCCTGTTGTAACGGGGGAGAGGAGTGAGAGGGACCTGCCTGTTCGGTTGCCCCCAGAGGAGAACTGATCCAGGTGGCTTCTTGCACAGGCGCTAAAGGCAGCTCCGAGGTAGCAGTATCCAGTGGGGCGGGGGGAACCGGTTCGGCCCCGCTGGATAGGAGCCGCTGTGCCTTGGAGAATTCCCTCTCCAGTGCCTGGTGCCTCCTCAAGGCCTCTCGCTCAGCTGACTTAGAAGTCTCCTTGGTAATCAGATGTTTTTGTTTTGGCTTTTTTCTTCCCCCCTGCTTCCAATTCTGTAGATCTGCGCTTTGACTGCGCAGGGGGTGCACCAGAGACTTGTAATGCCAACGGCGAGGAACTGTCTGCCATTGCAACTAGATAGGGCCTGCAGTAGGATATCTAGCGAAAGATGGGAACCAAGGACGCAGATCAGTAGTCAGAGATGGAACGCACCCGTTCCTCACACTGAACTAAAAATGGCAAGAACAGAACAGTCGGACAGGCCTGGTGGCTAAAGGCCACTGCTACCAGTAACAGGCGGTCAGAAAAACTCTTCACTCCAATCACAGGACCCTAGGCCTGCGAGTAATAAGGGGCCCTTGTACTTATCTACTATTATTAATTTTTTTTAATTTAAAACCTTAATGAGAACAATGAAATGGGGAAAACCACGGCAATTTCAGTGCATGGACCTGCCACCACAGGTCTGGCCACCACCCGAAAACCCGGCCTAGCTGGACCTAACAGTCTAAGAGGCCATGGAATGGCATCCGCCCACCAGCCTCGCAGCAGACTGAATTAAATTGAAGAAAACCAACTTTCCCACCACGGACCTGTCACCACAGGCCAAGGCAGTAAACAAATAAAAAATCTGGCCTAGAAGGCTACAACTGAATTTGGCTACAAAATGGCCGCCGCAGTGAGCCTTTCAAAATGGCGACCGCCAGGAGACCATGCGGTCAAGATGGCGGCCGCGCCTCCCCGAACCGTTAACCAGGACTCCAACCGGAGAAATGAATGTTTGGGGAAGAAGTTCGGGGCCCAGGAAAAAACTTTCCTCCCCCCCACTATACCCGGAGAACTTGCGTGTCGACAAGAAAGCTGCTATTGAAGTTCCGAAGTCAATCAGAGGCCCAAGAGGAGAAGCGGAGCAGCTGGTAGTTAACCAGTAGAAAATAGCGGCAGAAATGCCGCGATCGCGGTCCCGCAATCCGAACCGAGCGAGGAAAGGTTGGAAAAGGCACCTCCCTAGGGAACCTGAAATCAATTTGGCCGAACAGGCCGAGCGAGGGGGGAATGGGCACTGCAAGAGCCGAAAGGCTCTGACCTCAATGAGGGACAGAGTCCTCAATAATCCAGGCAAAACAATTAAATTAATTTGGAAAAAAAATTTAAAGTTACTGAGAAAAAAATTCCAATTGAAATATCAAATTAGCAAAAAACCCCTATCTGGAGTCAATTTCTTGCGATCCTGCTGAGCCTAAGACTAAGTCAAAACTGGGAAGACACACCCAAAGGGAGGCGTGACTAAAGCTCTGACTTAGTCTCTCTGAGCAGGAAGGCTGAAATAATCCAATCAGTGGATTCTACATCCACCGTGCTGGAGAAACTAGTTTGACTTGTATTTCTTGAGTAGGATGAACACATTCTGAAATACTGTGGTTATTAAAGGATCTACTTTCAGTAAAATAGTTTAAGTGATGTTACTTAAAAGGCTGTGAACTTGAAAATAGCAGAGGTTCTGCATGCAGAATGAGCTACACTTACTTGGGAGTTTATTCTTTGTGAAAAAGATGAGTGTCTATATTATTTGTCTTCTTTTAAGTGTTAAGCATATTGGAACTCCGTAACAATTTCCTGGCCTGGGCTCACAAATTAAGCAAATTGGCCTGGGTAGTAAATCATCAAGGAATATTAAGACACAACTATTGGCTAGCCCAGTGTTTCTCAACCTTAGCAATGTTAAGACATGTGGTCTTCAACTCCCAGATTTCCCCAGCCAGAATTCTGGGAATTGAAGTCCACACACCTTAAAGTTACTAAGGTTGAGAAACACTTGGCTAGACCAAGATGAAAATCCATGCCAGAAGAAGGCAATATCAAGCTACTTTATGATTGCCAAGAGATTGACATGGGAGTATCCCTATTATCTCCAGGAGCCACTTTTGTCTTGAAGGAGACCATGCCTAAAATTAACACTTATAACTGACAATGTAGACTTGCCTTCTCAGCGAATAATCCGTGTAGACACTGTATTTAAAGGAAAGCGTTCCAAATTTTATTCCCCTAATTCGTATTGGATATGCCTCCATGCAGTGCATAAACATAGTGATAGGAATATTCATGAATGCATTCTAACCTAATCTAAGTATCTTCCTACAGATTTACAAAACCATCTTAAAAAAAAAAGAGATGCAGTGCAAAGTATCATTAAGGCAGCAAGCATTGTGGCAGATTATAGTGAGGAACAAATCCAAACAGTGTGGATGAGAATAAGGAAATATGCTTTGTCAAAATCATTGTAATTAATACAAACTATAAAAAGGATACAACTGTAATACGCCTTGAAGAATTATCAATGATTTATAATTTGGGGGAGAAAAATATATTTGTAAATAATAAATATGCAGGAACTGACATAGTAGATTAGAATCAGCCAGTACAGCATTTGCTAATATCCTTTGTCATGGATGTTTTAATTTAGAGATTCCTTATTTTGTATTATGAAGTTATAATTAATTGTAAAATATTATTATATCAATTGTTTTTGTTTATTCTGTAGTTGTAGATAAGTACAGATAAGTCCCGGTAAAATCATACTTTGAAATTAGGCCAAAAGGGAGGCAGGCAGATGTTAAAAAGTATTTAATTTCTCAATAGCTAGTTGCATGTCTGTGTGGACAAATGACATCCTTCTAGGCCAGGGGTAGGCAATCTTGGCTCTTTTATGACTTGTGGACTGGCTCAGGAATTCTGGGAGTTGAAGTCCATGAGTCATAAAAGAGCCAAGATTGCCTACCCCTGTTCTAGCCCTAGGGCCATGTACACTCTGCTGGATACTCAAGTTTAAACGATGCAGTTTCCTGCCACTAAAAGAATATTAAAAAAATCTTTTCAGTAACCACCTAGATTTTTATAATTTTGCTTTATGCCATTCTACCTCTTCGTTCACCTGCTAAATTTAAAAAAATGGTTGGTAAAAATTATTTGTATAATTACTGGGTGAACACAGCATCAATAACTGATGTACATGGTTTTTAACTGTGTATTTTGAACCAAGCTCTGAACTTATCAGAACAAGATGGTAGTTAGGCTATCAAAGGTGATGTGAATTTGTTCAGTTGATTCTTCTAATAATAAATGCAGTGTATCCAGATTGGACTGAATAGACCCACATCTCCTTTTAAATTATCTTCACAAAGAAATTCATACTTCATTAAATATATCTGTGGAATTCATATTTTATTAAATAAATACATGTGGAATTAAAGTTTTTTTGAAGGAAGAATTGAAAGTCTTTAAGATGCTTAAGTACGGATTCCCTTTATATTGGTCCACTGCTTTGGTCTCATTCACTGTCCTGTGATATTGGTACTAATCCTCAAACCGCATAATGAATATAGGTCAATGATGGCGAACCTTTTAGAGACCGAGTGCCCCAAAACTGACCCTGCACTGCCCCCACACAGCCCACAGCCCCCCAGCCCACTCACCATCTCCATGGCCCGCCGCAGATCGCCTAGGCGGCCCAGCAGGGCCATGGCAATCACACCCTCTGCATGCACCCGCAGCATCAACTGCACGCGACGGTGCGGGGGGGAGTCTTGTCCCAGCTGCCATGCCCTTGGCTGCAGTGCTCCGCGCAGTCTGCTCTCAGGGGTGACTCTCCTCTGGGGGGCTGCTGGTGAGGAGGCCGTGCGGAGAGGCGGGGCTGGGGAGACAGCACGTGTGCCCACAGATAGGGCTCTGAGCGCCATCTCTGGCACGTGTGCCATAGGTTCGCCACCACTGATATAGGTAGTCCTTGACTTACGAACATAAGGGTGTAAGTTATGATAGTTGTGTAATGGGTCACCATGTTTATGACTTTTGTGATGGTCGTTAAATGAATCACCATGATCCTTCAGTGAATCCACAGTTGTTAAGCAAGCCCATTGATCGCTATGAGGCATTTTTGTCAAAAACCAGAAGTAAAGGTCAGTTTTAGGCAAAAATGTCATAAATCACTGTCACCTAATCACAGGTCATTGCCAACGGTGTTAGATGTGGGCTGACTGCCAAGTGCCTGAAGTACAGTCATTTGACTGTGGGGGAGGGCACCCATCAGAATTCCAGAACTGGGTTGTATGTACCTTTTGGAGGTCTGTTATAATTTCGGTAACTAAGTGACTTGTCATAAGTCGAGGACTACTTGCACTGCTTCCAATGGGTAAAGAAGGTCTGTGAGAATTAGCAGGAGCGAGCAAAACCAGCTGGAATGGCTTTAGGCTGAGCACCAAAGGGAAAGAAGAGAGTTTCTCTTGCAGAGTTTCTGTTCAGTATTCTGTCAGCATCACTCACAAATATGCCTTGAAGGAACTGTGTTCTTTCCTTTCTAGATATAGAGGTGACATTGCCTGATAATTTTAAAATCTGGGTCTGCCATGGGATATAGTTAGGAAGGCATTAGAAGAAAAGCTGTATTGGAAGAAAAGGCTACCATACTAGGACAAATTATGCATTGTAAAGATCCCTTGGAGGTGGAAGATACTTCCAGTGTGATCTACCAGATCCCGTGCGTGGATTGCCCCCCTCGATTATGTGGGACAGAAAGGAAGGAAACTAACCACCAGGTTGCAAGAACACGAGCGAATGGTCAGAAGAGGAAACTCAAACTCATTCTTCAGTAGGCTAACACTGCAAGCTACTAAGATTGTTGGATGAGTAGGCATAAAAACATCATTAGATACAGGTAGAAATCCATTTGGAGACATAGTATGATTTTGTAACAGTGCTAAAAATCCAGTATCTCCACTAACCTGCAGTGCACACTGTCTTCCAACAGAGCTTGTTCAAATGACAAAAAAAGTGTTCTATTTAGGATCAGGCAACCAGATACACCTTCGAAGACCTACTGGAGTGATTTAAATGATATTTGCAGATAAAATTGTTCCAGTTAATTCCAACTTGAATATCATTCTTATGACAGACATTTGGACAGGTTTTAGCTTGCACTGTTTAGGTGATGTGCACAAATTATTTGGATGTTTTGAGAGAGAAATATTCTTTATGTTGTCCTCCCCATTGATTCTTCAGTTTAATTTTTACCTTAAGAAAACTTTTCAGCAGCCTTCATGAGCACAGTGTTATATAGGTAGTCCTCGACCTGCAACAGTTCATTTAGTGACTCTTCAAAGTTACAAGGGCAATGAGAAAAAGTGATTTATGACTGTTTTTCACACAATTGTTGCAACGTTCCTATGGTCACATGATCAAAATTCAGATGTTTGGCAACTGACTCATATTTATGACCCTGTCCTGGGGTCACGTGATCACTTTTTGTGATCTTCTGATGTGGAAAGTCAATGGGGAAGCCATATTCACTTAACAACCTGTTACTAACTTAACAACTGCTGCGATTCACTTAACCATTGTGACAAGAGAGGTTGTAAAATGGGGCAATACTTACTGAACAAATGTCTCACTTAGCAACAGAAATTTTGGGCTCAATTGTGATCATAAATCAAGGACCACCTGCAGTCCTATAGGCCAGGGATGGCCCGTGGGCAGGATGCATCACAGCGAAATCGCGCCCACCCCATTGCCGGCAATGGCAAAAAAGTCGCGATACGTCGCAACATGTCACGTGACATTGTGAGTTTGACACCCCTGTTATAGACGTTTCTGAAAGAATATATATAGAACCTAGACTTATATACGGCTTCACAGTGCTTTACAGTCCTCTCTAAGCAGTCTACAGAGTCAGCATATTGCCCCCAACAATCTGGATCCTCATTTTACTGACCTTGGAAGGATGTGTGTATCTGTCTGTCTGTCTGTGTGTGTGTTTGTGTGTGTGTGTGTGTATGTAAATAAAAAATAAATAATATATTTAAAAAGATATGCAGGGGTTTCTCAAGGCTTTACGGGCTTCTCATGAAACCACTCAGAGAGGTCATCCAGGGGTTTGGGCTTATGTGGATAACATGCAGCTCTGCTTCTCATTTCCTTCAGCTAGTCCCAGGAGGCTATAGAAATCTTGAAAAATACAGTAGTGGTTAAAAAAGAGAGAAGAAACTACATGATTAAAATAAACATGACAAAAAAAAGAGGAGAGCTAAAAAGGAGATTCTTATAGTGTCCGTTTAATATCAGCAAAGAATTATTTCAGTTCTTTATTCTTTGACTTAATCCAGACATGAGGAAAAGACTGTGGGTGGAGAAAGATAGATAGAAATGTGGGGATGAGTCATCACAGAGCCTGGATTGTAGACTGTGGTAAAAAAACAGTGAAGAGTTTGCTTGGGACTACTACAAGCTATGATAGTGATAGCATCAATTGCCAATTTTTTTTTAGCAGTAGCTTATTTGTCAGCTGTATGAAACTTGATAAAGTCTGATTAGAATAAATGTCTGTAAAGAGTCTCAATCAACATGTCATGGTTGTCCCAAAGAAGCGTTTTTCAAAAGGCAACTGGACTTTCTTGGTTTTTTTTCTTTGAAAACATTTTGCTTTTCATCCAAGAAGCTTCTTAGAGTTCTAACTAACTGGTGGGCAATGGAAGGATTTATATTGTTTGCAGTCAGCCTATCCTTAGCACTCTGAGAATGGTTGAAGCCACTTGGGAGTTAATCTATATCGTCAGAGTCACCTGAATGAGAATGCAATCCTTCTTGGGACTGAGTTGTAAACAGGAGATAGGTGATGTTGTATCCCTTCCCCTCTGCTGAGGGAGGGCTGTTCAATTTTGCTTTGAATCACTAGGCAAGATAATAAAATTAAATTTATAATAATAAATTTAATAAACATAATTTATAAAAACATAATTTATAATAAAAATATAATAATTTATAATAAAAAATAATTTATAAAAACAATAAACAAGCAACAGCATATTACAATTACTTAATAGTAACTTGAATACTCCCCATAGTTATAAAAATCTATTTACATAAAAGGAGATTGGAACATCTGGACAATTCAAAAACATCTGGATAGTTTATAAGGCCTGGAGTAAATTCTCTCTTCTCTCTCTCAGCAATGTCAGGGATCGCTTATTGGCAGGGATAGCCCTGAGAATGGAGGGATAAGATAAGATAAATAAGATAACCTTTATTGTCGTTTTTTTTACTGTGGGCACAACGGCACACATCAAAAATGAAATTTAGTTGCCCGGTCTCAAAGTGAAACACATACATGACACACACCTAAACATACTATGAACAACATATATACAGACCCACATCCCTACATATACGTAGCAAATAAATATTAAATACTGTCCATCTTGAATATATAACGGAAGGAGGAAGCTTGAGAGTTCCATCAGGTTAATGCTGTATGGAATGAAACTATGGCTGAATCTGGATGTTCTGCTACAGATACTACGAAGCCTCCTCCCAGAAGGTAACAAGGAAAATAGGTTATGAAGAGGATGTGTAGTGTCCCAGATAATCTTATGGACCCTGCTCAAACAACACTTCTGTGCTGTGTCCTGGATGGGAGGGAGGGAACTGCCAATTATCTTTTCGGCCATTCTCACCACTCTCTGCACCACCTTCCTATCTGAAGCAGTGATGCCTCCAATCCAAACTGTGATGCTGTATGACAAGGACAGGGGAAAGAAGATGTGCTTTTCTCATGCGACGCAGAAAATGAGGCACTGCTGTGCCCGCTTCACCAGTTTCTCACTGTTGAGCGATCAAGTCAGCCTACTTGTTAGCTGCACACCCAAGAATTTCATGCTGGTAACCATCTCCACAGGTGAATCATTAATGCACAAAGAAGTGTGGTTGTGCCTGCCTTTTCTGAAATCAACAATGATCTCTTTGGTTTTTCCAGTATTTATTTCCTTACACCAGTTCACCAACCCCTCAACCTCCTTGCAGTAAGCTTCCACTTTGTCATCCTGAATAAGGCCCACTACTGTTGTATCATCTGCGAACTTCACAATATGGTTAGTGGCAGACCTAGCACAACAGTCATGGGTCAACAGGGTGAACAGCAGGGCTGAAGGAAGATATCAATGGTCCTTCAAATAATTTTCAATTAAACTGCTTAGGGCTTTAAAAGTCATAACCAATACTTTAACTGTGGCAGCTCAGTCCTATATACCAGGGGTCCCCAACCCCTGGGCCACAGCCCACTGTGGCAGGCAAGCAAGCATCCCCACTTGCACAAGCAGTGGGAAAGCGTGTATGCTTGCGCTTGTCAGCTACTTGTGTGGAACCATCCCCTGTTTCTACACCCGCCAGTTTACAAAGAATGAAAGGTTGGGGAAATACAGAGTATAACACAGTGGAGTTTATATTTGGGGTTCACATAGTGTGCTTATTTGGGCACAAAGAGGAAATGTAAGTTCTACTATGCCCTAAAAACTAAAATGCAATTTTCCTTCCATAGCCTAATGAAAACAAATCTTGCAGCAAACAACAGCATCTGCAAGCACGAGCAGAGTGTGCCTTGACATGCAATTAATTCTAATATAAAATAGATCTGGTCAGCACCACAGTAATCATTAGAGACTGCCTAGTTGTGCCACACTTGAAGATAGTTCCTGTTATTTGGGAAATTCTTCTAGGATGAAATATGCAACAACTTTGCTATATTTAAAGCACATGTTGAAATTACTTTAGATTCACGTTGGGATTTGGTAGGGCATGGCAGTACAGTTGAAAAAGTCAAGGAGGGAGCCCTAGGCATGCCACTGGAGGAATGGTGGGAATTATATCAAATAAATAAAGCCATTTTATCTGTTTGATTACTGTATTCTGCCTATATATATTTTTTGTTTAGTTCAGATTAAAACAGCTTTTAATTGAAGGTGCTTTATATGACAGACAATAACTAAAGTTTTAAATAATTATCGTCCAGTCTCCAACCTTCCCTTTTTGGGGAAGGTTGTTGAGAAGATGGTGGCACTCCAACTCCAACGGTCCTTGAATGAAGCTGATTATCTGGGCCCTCAGCAGTCTGGGTTCAGGTCCGGTTACAGCACGGAAACTGCTTTGGTCGCCCTGACCGATGATCTCTGGCGGGCCCGGGATAGAGGTTATTCCACTATCCTGGTGCTTCTTGACCTCTCAGCGGCATTCGATACCATCGACCATGGTATCCTTCTGCGCCGGTTGGAGGGGCTTGGAGTGCGGGACACCGTTCTACGGTGGTTCACCTCCTATCTCTCTGGCCGGTTGCAGTCGGTGTTCACAGGAGGTCAGAGATCGGCTCCGAGGTCTCTTCCATGTGGAGTTCCTCAGGGGTCCGTTCTCTCACCTCTGCTTTTTAACATCTACATGAAGCCGTTGGGTGAGATCATCCGTCGACACGGGGTGAGTTATCAATATGCTGATGATACTCAGCTTTATATCTCTCTCCCGTGTCATTACAGTGAAGCAGTTGAAGTGATGAACCGGTGCCTGGAGGCTGTTGAGGTCTGGATGGGTGCCAACAGGCTCAGACTCAATCCCGACAAGACAGAGTGGCTATGGGCTCTACTTCCCAAGGACAATTCCAACTGTCCGTCCATTATCCTGGGGGGAGAAGTTTTGTCCCCCTCGGAGAGGGTTCGCAACTTGGGTGTTCTCCTCGATCCACAGCTAAGTTTGGAACATCATTTTTCGGCTGTGGCGAGGGGAGCATTCGCCCAGGTTCGCCTGGTGCGCCAGTTGCGGCCCTATTTGGACCGGGAGTCACTCCTCACAGTCACCCATGCCCTTGTCATCTCAAGATTCGACTACTGTGATGCTCTCTACATGGGGCAACCTTTGAAGAATGTCCGGAGACTACAAGTAGTCCAGAATGCGGCTGCGCGAGCCGTTTTGGGTCTCCCAAGACATGCTCATATCACTCCAGCTCTCCGTGAGCTGCACTGGCTACCAATTGGTCTCCGAACACAATTCAAAGTGTTGGTTATGACCTATAAAGCCCTTTATGGCAATGGACCAGGATACTTGCGGGACCGTCTCCTGCCTCATGAATCCCAGCGACCGGTCAGGGCGCATAGGGTTGGCCTCCTACGAGTCCTGTCTGCTAAACAATGTCATCTGGCGGGGCCTAGGGCAACGGCCTTCTCCGTTGCTGCCCCAGCCCTCTGGAACCAGCTTCCCTCAGAGGTGTTAATACTGCTCCCTCCCTCCTAGCTTTCCGGAAAGTGCTGAAGACGCATCTATGCCGACAGGCTTGGGGCATATAAGCTGTGCTCTGCCCCTCGGCCCTAAGAGTGTCCCTCCATCAGCGGCTGCAAACTGATTGTGTTTGTATGTGGTATGAATGTGGTTAATTTTTAAAATTGTTATTGTGTTCTTGTTGTGAGCCGCCCTGGGTCTTCAGAGAAGGGCGGCATATAAGTTTGAATAAACTAAGCTAAACTAAATATTTCCTCATCCTTCATCTTTTGAAATACAATAGCCCCTTTCTTATCAAAAGTTTCCCCATTTTAGTGAGACATGCAAATTCTTTAGTAAATAGAAAACAGATCAGAGTAGCCGTTCTTTGAAGCACAAAGCAATATCATACGTGAAAAATCTGAGAAGTCTTTTGCATGCCACACATCGAATTTAAGGACAAAATCATTTTAGGCCCAAAGCAGTTTCACCTATTACATGTCTCTGATTTCCAAGACTTTGAGTTGTTTCCTGTATTACGGAAAAACCATAGATGTTATGATCTTCTGTTTTTGGGAGTCTGTTTTGCTTCTTAGGTGGTTTGACCTTTCTAGAATGGGATGTTATGGACAGATGCTGCCGCCATTAGTGGTGACTTGAATTGTATTAACTAATTTGATTTGTTTGACTAATTAAATACTGATACAGAATTAAGTAATAACAGGGAGTTGTAACAAGGATTTATCAATTTTCTATTAATGAAAATTTTGCTAAGTAGACCAGTTCTGCACGATCTGTCTAATAAAACTGATTTTTCTGTAGACATTTAGCACAAAGCTTTAATCTTTACTCTAGTTGGGAGAGCTAGTAACAGAATCAATGCTGTCTTTGGTTGTAGGTTAAAAGTTGAATAAACATATATATTTTTTACAAATGTAAATTTACACGAGAGTATTGCAGCTTCATTTGATCACTTAGATTTTGTAAGGTAACTTCTGGTTTGTTTTTAAATTTTTAGGTATGGAAAAATTGTATCTACAAAAGCTATTTTGGATAAAACAACAAACAAATGCAAAGGTATGTTCATTCTCAATTCCTTTTTCAACTTTGATTTTAAAATCACTTATAATTATTATTATTTTTCCATTTTTAATGTATGGTAGCTTTGCATTACACTGAACCAATTTTTCCTTAGCGCAGTTGCAACGTACGCTTTGGGTTTTATCTCTGAGGTAATGTCACCAACAGCATCCACAAAGGCAAACCTTTTCAGTTTTTGTTCCCTTCCTCTGGAGTGAAATTCTCCCCAAGAGCCATATAGCTCCAACCTTGCTGAGTTTTAGGGTGGCCATCAGAATCTGATTATTCCAATAAGCCTAGGGGTTGAATATGAAGTTGTACTTCTACTAATAGCATTATGTTGTTCCTTGGATAATAATTAATGATCGATTCTCTGGTTATTTTATCTTCTTATATGTTGTTTTGATTTTATTTACAAAGCTGCCAAGAGTCAGCAAAAATTGGGCTATAAGGCCAGTAGATAAATATTTTTTTAAAAATACTAAAACTCACATGGATGCTGATGATGACTCCAGACAGAGTTAACAGGCGTGCCACTGTGTGGCATTGAGCCTCTGTTTCCGAAAAGAAAGGGGGGTTTGAACAGGAATTTTCCTTGCCTGCTGAGATGAGTACCATTTGACTGTACAAAGTATCCAGAAAGATTACACATTGTGTAAATTGGCTTTATTAATTAGAATGGGTGAGTGTTAAGTAGTTCTTAATTGCATGTTCCAGTCCCCTAATTGTGTTTGTGTTCTGTTCGTTTGGAATATAATGGAGAGAGGGTGAAAGGGTTTCATTTTCACTGGCATAATTATAGGTAGGAAAAATAATAAACTTCTTTCTCTGAGACACTGAGTACATTAATTTGGTTTGGTGACCTTCAGCATTCACTGTGATTATGATTAGATCACTTCCTCACACAATGAGTAGTAAGTAGAATACAATACGAAACACTCACATACTGAGTTTTAGTCCTACTTTCCAAAAGCAGATGAATGCTTTCTAATCAAAGGAAAATTCAGCCCAGTCAGTTTTTCCATAGTATGCAAGTGGATTTTAACCTCAAGAGACCTATTAATCTAAAACTTGTATTTTTCCATATTGTATTTTTGTTCTAGATTCATGATTAATGTTAGAAGCATTTGTTGAAAGATGTACATAGAAGTAAAAAGATGGTGCTTAAATTAGATATGTTGGTACTATAGTCCTGTACCAGCATATCTAAATTCATTAGAACCTATTTTTGAGTAGGATTACATAGTAGAGTGTTGTACATATTTGCTGTTTCTCTCCCCTCCAGAATTTTTCTGTACAGCATATTCTAGTTTTCTAAATGTTTAACATGGTATATTGTTGTTGTTTTTTTTAAAAAATGTATCCCATTTTGAGCAGAGGAATAGAACTAGCATTGATAGGTGTAAGTTTGCATTAATCTAAATGTCCTTTTTAGGGTGGGCTGAGTGGGCTAAGAATCATTCCGGTCCCAAGGACCTCTGGAGCTACTTGAGATATACCTCTTCTCCTGCTTGGCCTTCCCAAGTTCTGGGTTTTTGAACTCAGAAAATGCTGAGCCTGGAGACCATTGCAAAAAGCAGGAGATGGATTTTTTTTTCTCTGCACACAGCTTTAGAGGGGAAAATTAAAATAATAAATCAGAAAGAATCAAGACAGAACATTTGTCAAATATAATTTCCCATATAAAAGAAGTTATTCAGCTGTGCCTCGTTTCATATTGCACATCAGAAATGAAAACATAGCCTTGTGTTAATTTTTGTAATTTGTTACTCATCATAATCAACACAATATAATCATAGTCAATGCTCTCTATGTTCAAATGTCTTAATATAGTAAATATTCCACCTTACCTCTGTTTTGCCTATCTAATCTGAGAATTAGATGCCTCTTCAAAACAGCAAGCAATTCTCAACTATACTGAAAATAGCATATTTAGACTTATCAAATATAAAAGGCAAGTTATTAGGGTAGTACCTGGTCCCCAAAACTAAACTAGGTTATTTTATAGACTAATATAACCAATATATGGCCAGTAACAAGTTTGGGCGAAAAAGTTACTGTGTTCCACCCAATCCATAAATCAATCAAATCAAATCTTTATTAAAGTCAAACTTAATCCTTGTAATTTTTTTTTAAAAAATCTTAAATATGCATTCTTACTTAATATTAATTAATTGCATATAGCTAAAGGGTTGATCTTTTTTGTAGGAAGAATGGTTCTTTCTCTTGGCAAAGTGTGTAGGGATCCACTGCAGTTTCCTTGCTGAATTGTGTGAGGAGTGGCACAGTGGTGGGCTTCCGGAAGTCGATTCCTGGCCTGGGCAACAAAAAGTTAGCTACCGGTTCTGCTGAAGTGGTGCGAACTGGCTGAATCCCACCACTGGAGTGGCATAGTTGTTTTTATCTAGTCTTCCTTGCATTGTAGCTCCTACCTCTCCCATATTACAGGTAGTTCTCGACTTATTACCACAATTGAAGCCAAAATGTTTGTTGCTAAATGAGACAATTGTTAAGTTAATTTTGCATTATTTTATAACCTTTCTTGTCACAGTTGTTAAGTGAATCACTGCACTTGTTAAGTTAGTAACATGGTTGTTAAGTGAATCTGGCTTCTCTCATTGACTTCTGCTTGTTGGAAAGTCACAAAAAGTGATCACATGACCTCAGGACACTGTAACCATCATAAACATGAGTCAGTTGCCAAGCATCTGAATTTTGATCACATGACCTTGGGGATACTGCAGTGATTGTAAGTATGAAAAACAGCCATGCCACTTTTTTCAGTGCTGTTGCAACTTTGAATTGTCACCAAATGAACTGTTGTAAGTCGAGGACTACCTGTGCTCTAGAGCAGGGCTTTTCAACCAGTGGTACACGTACCACTGGTGGTACGCGATCACCTGGCTGGTGGTACATGGCGTCGCCTTCCTCTCCCCCTCTGCTTCTTCCCAGCTCACTTGTTTGTGGAAAATATGCTGCTTGGCATCAGCCTGCATAAACCCTACCGAACGTGCCCTGCAGGAGGGCACACAAAGAGTGCAGGCGCAGAGGAAGGCCCCGCCCTCCCCAGGGACTAATTGTGCAACAACCGGATTGACTTCTTCTCGTGCATGCAGGTCAGCAGGATCTGTATCGCCCTTCTCTTCTTACTTCACAACAAGCATTAGCCTGATAAGAGACAGAGCCATCCACTCCCTCGGCAGGAAGGGGTTTGAGACCGCAGGGTTTGAGATTGCTCACGTTGTGGCCCTGAGCACCAACATCACAACCACCCCTCCTTCTCCCCCCCTCTCTGTTGCAGTCTCACTCTCTTCCATCTTCTTTTCCTTCCCCCACCCTGCGAGCTTGCAGTATCCCTCACAGCCCTCACGTTGCCTCCTGGAGGACTCATCCCGCAGCAGCAGGTAGGAGTCGAGGCCCACGTTTGTTTTGCTGATGCGCGCCAGGCGAAGCCAACAGAATGTGGGTGTGGAGGGAGAAATGCGCCCGCCTGACTCCCTCCCCCCCACTGTTTTGCAGCATTTAACCCTTCCCCATTTCCACGACTGCCGGTCTGCACGCCTGCCAGTCAGTTTCCCCTTCTGGGCTTGGAGAAGCGCACACCATTGCCTGTATCGCAGGCTTAAAGTCTGAAACAGCCGGGCTCTTGGCTGACTGATCACCTTTCTCTCCCCCCCATCCTTTCTACAAACCGGGAATCGTGACTTAATGGGGCCTGGAGCGGGTCTCGGGGTGCCCATGCGCCCCTTGGATCAGACTAGCGAGCGATCGACTTTAGCCTTTTGGGGAACAAAAGCCAGTTGGGCCTGATCTCTTCCTGCTAGGGAAGGCTGGACAAGCCAGGAGAAAGTCAATTATTAGAGGGGGGAAGTCACTTCTTCATTTAAGGCAGTTTTGGAAAAGTAACTTTTGCTGGAAAGGAAAGCAGGTTTTTTTTCCCTTTTCTTGGATCGCCTTCTTGGCCTATCGCAGGCTTAAAATCTGAAACCACCGGGCTCTTGGCTGACTGATTGCCTTTCTCCCACCCACCCTCATCTTTTCAGGAGATGCATCTTTGCAGCAGGCTTTCCCTTCCGTTAGTTATCGGAGGTTTGGAAGGCAAGCTGCTCCCGGAGCATAAAAGTAGAGGGTCCTACGATGAGAGTGACACAGCTCTCCGACTTGCTGCTTCAGGCTAAAACAGTCTCAAAGGTGGGGACCGGAGATTACTTCGCCCGAAGGAAGGGTGACCTGGTGGCGATGCTGGTTTGTCTCCCTTCCTTTGGAGGAGGGAGAAAAGCATCGCTCTCTTCCTTCGGGTGTGTGCAAATGTAACTTAAGAACGGTAGCAATGCGGCCAGAAATGGGCATCTCTCGACAGCTCTGGGGAGAGCTATGGGAAGAACGATGTACACGGAGAGGATTGGGGAACCT
The DNA here is from genome assembly GCA_034064705.1 of Bothrops alternatus. Lineage (NCBI taxonomy): Eukaryota > Metazoa > Chordata > Lepidosauria > Squamata > Viperidae > Bothrops > Bothrops alternatus. The sequence goes on along the minus strand of JARGCV010000052.1, from coordinate 6,239,785 downwards.
GGCTCGAATGCTGGGCCCCGGTAGGGGAAAAATGACTGGGAGAAGTAGCCGGTTTGTAATGTACGTGCCTGAAAACGGGAGGTGAACCCTGTCTGTGCACTCTCCTCTGCCTCTGTGCATGCACAGGCAGGGCTGTGATGTGTTGCTGCCTGCCAAAACCAGGCTGGGTCTGGGCGACATAGCACAGGACGAAGGAACGAGGAAAGAAGGAAAAGGGACAATGGGAGCTGCAGCGCTGAAGCCTTCCAGTCCTGTGAGCGTCGTTTGGCTGTGCTCCAGGCCTCACATTCATCAGCTGTTTGGCGGCCGGGAGACAGCCTTTCAGCTTCAGGTCGCTCCATCGGCCCTTGATTCCCTGCCTCAGCCTCCCGCCCATCAGCTGTTCGGCAGCTAAGAGTAGGAGCCGCTCAGCTGTTAGTCGGGACACCCACGGACATCCACGCTGCCAGGTAGAACGGCGCTGGCCGCTGGTCTCCTTTGCTGCCCCGCACGTTGTCCTCGACCCCTCCCCCACTGTTCATGTTGAACCCTCGGGGGCTTGACAGGGAGAGAGGGAGGGAAGGAGGAAGGGACAAAGGAGGTGAAGGAAAGGAAGGAAAGAAGGAAGGAAGGGACAATGGGAGAGGGAGGGAAGGAGGAAGGGACAAAGATGAAGGAAAGAAGGGACAATGGGAAAGAGGGAGGAAGGGACAAAGGTGAAGGAAAGAAAGGAAAGAAGGAAGGAAGGGACAACGGGAAAGAGGAAAGGAGGAAGGGACAAAGGGAGGTGAAGGAAGGAAGGGATAGTGGGAGAGAAGGAAGGAGGAAGGGACAAAGAGGGAGGTGAAGGAAAGGAAGGAAGGGACAATGGGAGAGAGGGAGGGAAGGAGGAAGGAACAAAGGGAGGTGAAGGAAAGGAAGGAAAAAAGGAAGGAAGGGACAATGGGAGAGAAGGGAGGGAAGGAAGGAAGGCACCTGCCCCAGTCGCATCCTCTTCCACCAGAGACCCCCGGATTCCCCCCCCCCCCACAGGTATCCTGCAACCTGAGTGATTAGCTGGCCACACACCCCTGGCCATTGATCACATGACCCTGGGACACTGTGAATGTCATAAGTATGAATCAGTTGCCAAGCATCTGAATGTAAATCACAAGACCCTGGGGATGCTACAACAGCCATAATTCGCTTGTAAAATGGTCATAATTCGCTTGTAACTTCAAACAGTCACTAAGCGAATTGTTGTAAGTCGAGGACTACCTGTACTTTCTCATTTTTTCCTCTTTTTTTGGTCACGTTTTTGATACCTTGCTGGGTGGGTGGTGGTACTCGGATATGGCCTTATCCAAAAAGTGGTACAATGGGCTCTTTGAGCCTTCCCCTGCGGCTCCCAGCCTCCTTTGCCATTTGCAGGGAGAGACAGAGCTTCTCTCTCTCTCTCTCTCTCTCTCTCTCTCTCTCTCTCTCTCTCTCTCTCTCTCTCTCTCTCTCTCTCTCTCTCTCTCTCTCTCTCTCTCTCTCTCTCTCTCTCTCCCTCCCTCCCTTCCTTGTCTCTGTGTGTGTGTGCGTGCGTGCGTGTAAAAAAGAGAGTAGCCTCACCCTGTTCCGACGAGCCGACAACCTTATTGGGTGGGCCTCCTCCCTTTGCTGCATCTCTACAGGAAGGGCAGGAGAGTGATAGCTAATCCAGCTATGCTAACTCAGGAATTCTGGGAGTTTAAGTGCATGAGTAATAAAAGAACCGAGGTTGCCTACCCCTGAGCTAGCCCAATAAGAATGTGTGTCAGCTTGTTGGAGAACAACTTGAAGCCAGCTTACCAGGTGAGCAGAAGATCGGAGATGGGGGGGGGGGAAGAGAGAGAGAGAGAGAGAGGAGGGAGAGGAAAGAGAGAGAGAGGGAGAGGAAAGAGAGAGAGCAAAGAGAAAAAGAGAAAGGAAAAAAAGGGAGAGGAGAGGAGAGGAGAGGAGAGGGAGAAGAAAGAGAAAGAGAGATAGAAAAAGAGAGAGGGAGGGAGGGAGAGAGACAGAGAGAGAGACAGAGAGAGAGAGAGAGACTCTTTTAACATCTAAAATGAAGATAACACTGCATATATCCTTTTTTACCTTTATGATATATATCTATCATATATAAACGCGGGTCCAAGTGGCTCTTTGAGTGTTTTGGGTTGCCTACCCCTGCTCTAGAGGGTCCCTCAAGAATACAAAGAGCGTGTAAATCTAGTCAGCAAAAAACTATTCACTTCCTCACACAACGAACACAGTTGTAGACTGTAAATTCCAAGCTGTAATCCCATGATGCAATATTAGAGGAGCTCGAATTATAAAGTCAATGTATAGTCACATGTTTTTGTACATATTGATAAAATTACATTTTGGACCTTGACAGTTTTCATATTTAAGGCCATTTTGTAATAAAAATGATTTCTGTGCAAAGATTTGAATTAAAAAAAAAATTAAAACACAAATTATTTTATTTGTATCCTCCCCCAGTCACTTATTTCAAATTGAACTTGGACTGTTGGAAAGTTTTTGAACTATTTCTACCACATTTACTACTTCAATAGAACTATAAGCCCATTAAACATGTCTTATGAAAAATTAAACTTGGGGGGCTGGATTTAAATCTACCGGTATGAAAAATTAATATTATTGATGAATAGCAATACTTATTCTTTCTCTCAAGTTGTAATATTTTATTTAATTCAGTTTGAATGCTGCCCAATTCTTAACCTTAAGAGTCCTGAAGATTCTTTTCTGAAATTTGGGAAATCCCAAATACTCTTAGTACCATTACTACATATAAGAGGTGATAGTCATTTAATTTAGTATACATGTGGTCCAGGTGTCATCTCCCATTTGAGGTACTGAATTTCCTGTTCAGATTTTGACCAGCTCTATTCAGCCTTCAACTTTGCCCAATTTGTGCTATATTTTGTGAAGACGCAATGCATGGTTTTTTGTAATGATATTGCAGTGCATAGCAGGACAACAAGGAACTTAGCATAAATAAATCTTAGCCATTTCCTTCAGGAGGAGGAGATGTCACCATTTCAGCTATGAAATGTCAATAGCATATTCAGTGGTTGAGTAATGAAAGAGTATATACTCATAAAAACGGAGACTGAAGGGTAGCTGTACATATGGTAATCAATGAGAGCGTGATTATAAATATTCTGTAGTGAATGGAATATGCTGCAATAAATAAACAATGGCATCCAGATAGACATCTCAAGTCTGTTTTTAACAATATGACATGATTTTCAAATTAACTTTTCATTTAGTTGTAGCTTACATTAGTGATTTATAGTAAGATTGGGATTCAGGAAGCTATTTCTTAGGCAGTTCTGGCTCTGTCATCCCACAAACTAAGGTATAAGCACGCTTGAACTAAATCTGAGATTTGCTCTGTTATAAATATACCAGAATTAGTTATTGTTATTCTTTTGCTAACACAAAGTATTAAACTTATGACTAGGCTTATAGCATGACTGCTTGCTTTCTTTTAAAGGTTTACATGATTAATCTGCCTTAATAAATTGTAGCATAAAAAGAAATAAAAATAAACTTATTAAGTCCAACAAAATATTCAATTGCTTACACTATCCACACTATACTTATTTCTTTCTTATACATACATGGTTTCACCTTTTGATTTTCTTAACTTTAAGTATTTTTTGTTTTTTACTAAAACAGATTTGGTTATAATATTGGTTTAATATTAGTTTCCTAACTAGGATCAGAAACTGATTATATTAAACTGACAGTAAGTAGAAGTCTTACATTTTGGTATCATGGGAAGCTAATTAAAAGCTTTCATAAGAAAACTCAATAGACAGACCCAATATTGATTGAGAAGAAGAAACTTTTATTTTGGTTAATGACTAGCAAAATAAAATGTATTACAACACAATGGGGTCCATGCAACTATGACTGCGGTAAAAAAAATAGAACATAAAATTACAAACATTAAACCTAAGTCTAATCTAAATAACTAAACCTAAAAGGAATCTTTTATGTTAATAGATTTAAATTAATGTTTATATTAATGCAATAAAAATACTGACAGTAGACTATGATTAGTTACAGTTAAATAAGCTAAAATATAGAGTAATAAAACCATGAATATAAAATATTACTCTATTCTCAAAAATAATTGTGCAATTATTCCCTTTCATTGTTTGCAGGTAATATAATAGTATTTAGCAATTTTTATAGAGACTGTAGCAATAAATACCTGAGATAAAATCTATCTGGATGGCCTGAATAATTTGATACTAACCATATCAAATAGCATGTACAAATATCCTGATAAAATGGAGAATATGCAAGAAACTGGGCAATGGTTTCAACATGACCCTTTCACATGCAAAGCCATTTATGAAAAGGAATTTTCTTATGCCTCTTTCCCAAGCAGCTGCAGGCAAAACATTAAATTGTGCTAATATTATAGTTTATTTTTGGATATTTCAATCTGTCTCAATTACCTGGCTAAACTATGGTTAAAGGGCTAAGCATCCGGGTAGACTACTACTGGCTCATAGGATTGAGCTTCCTAGTTTTCTGTATCTATTATTATCTGCTCTATTTTGGCTTTGGCTTGACGAAAGCTAAGGCTAGTAAGGCTTCCAGAGAGTAGTCAAAGTGATTCAACTCATGTAAGATAGTTTTTCCATTTGTTGATAAATTTATCAGAAATCAGAGGGATTAGACCACTACTATTTAATCAGTAGCTCAGGGTATCATTATTGTATCAATCCTGAGTATAACAGTTTGTAGCTGGAGAATACATTGGGTATCTATTGTGGTACCTGGAAAATATTTCTCAAAAACATGCTGAAGGAATTCCATCAGTGGTATGTTTTTATAGGTCATATATGTGCACCATTCAGAAGACTCAGAAGTACTCAGAAGCCTCAGTCTCTTCAGCCTTGAAAGACGGCGTTTAAGGGGTGACTTGATCGAAGTGTATAAAATCATGCATGGGATAGAAAAGGTGGATAGAGAAAAATTCTTTTCTCTATCACACAATACCAGGACAAGGGGGCACTCCCTGAAGCTCATAGCTAAGAAAGTGAGGACAAATAAAGGGAAATATTTCTTCACCCAGAGGGTCGTTGATTTATGGAATTCACTTCCAGAAGGGGTTGTGACAGCTGTCAGCTTTGACAGCTTCAAGGCAGGGTTAGATAGATTCATGGATGCCAAGTGTATCGGTGGCTATTAAAACGGATGTCCATGTGCCGCCTCTATGTTGGTTGAGGCAGGCAGGATTCCCTTGAGTACCATTTGTTGGGGGTCAAGGGAAAGGGAGGGTTTTGCCTTCTCTTTCTGCTCAAGATCCCCATGTACAATTGGTGGGCCACTGTGTGACACAGAATGCTGGACTCGATGGGCTTTGGCCTGATTCAGCATGGCTCTTCTTATGTTCTTATGTACTTTTTGGTTCTATCTATTCTTGCCCCAAAATCTGTATACGAAGGTGACATAAGTTTAAAGTCTGCATGATTATTTATAAGTTTCTAAGAAAACTAGGATGTGGGAGAACCAGCTTTAGATCTTCCATTCAGGCATGACATTTGCTGAATGGCATTCAATAAATCCTCCTGTGATTTCTAATGAGATCATTATGAGGACAAAATAAAATATTCATTTATTGTAATAAGCCTCCAATTCTGTACCTTTAAGTAGAATGAAAAGTGAACATTTCTTATTAAACTTTTTTTTTTTTAATTTTAGGTTATGGTTTTGTGGACTTTGATAGTCCAGCTGCAGCTCAGAAAGCCGTATCTGCCCTGAAAGCCACTGGAGTTCAAGCACAGATGGCAAAGGTAAGATAATGTACTAGTGAAATATCAGTGTGTAGCATTGGTACAACCTAAATGGTACCTAAAGAAAAGAGAAGACTGTATTTAAAGTAATCACTGAACTGTTCCATTGTCCATCTGTCTTCAACCAGGCTGTGCCTTTATAAAACCTGGAAACAAGCTGTTAAGACTTGGTGTGTTTCAACGTAATTTTATTTAGGCTCCTGTGTTAATTTGTTTAACTTGATCTAAAGCAGTGTACCAAACCATAGCAATTTTCAGCTGTGTCCGGTTCAATACCCAGAATTCTTCATAATTTCTAGAAATTGCCTGGATGGAGAAAAGTTGATCTACAGCCATATTCCTTACAGCAACATATTTCTTAAAATAAAAAACATCATTAGGGATAATAGTTCAAATTGTGTTTTGAGTTGAACTGCTGTACAAATGTGTAACCCCATTTTGTTATTTTTAAAAATAAGGCAGTGAATATACATAAAACTCCTTTCCTCCTTCTATTTTCTCCACAATAACAATCCTTTGAGGTGGGTTAGGCTGTGATAGAATAACTGGCCCCAAAAATCATCCAGATGGCTTTCATGCCTAAATCAAGACTAGATCTCAAAGTCTCCTAGACTGTAACCTGGTGCCCAAACCATAGACCACTAGCTGAATAAATTAAATTGTAATTTTAAATTTAAAATGGAGACTTTCTGCATGCTTATTGAAGGACCTCTAAAGTGAACCAACCATTTAGACTGGTAATAATAGACCTCAGTGAACTCAGCAATGCTAACTTCTAAAGACAAATGTATAGTATTGTGCAGTAAATTGAGTGTCTCATGTATACCTCTACTTACAGAGCAAAGTATTATCCTTGGAAATGTTCTACTTGAGATTATTTGATTTTGTAACCTTGGACCTATAGTTCTTGATACTGTGACTGCTGTAAAGAAACTAAATGTTCTTTTCTCTGTTCAAGAAAAAGTTGAAAAGAATTGTTGAAAAGCTGGCCTTATTTGTTCAGAAGTAGCATAATTTCTTCTTATATTGGGAATAAATAAATAAACAATTTGGAAAGTTTCACTGCTACTATTTCAAAAGGATGTCCATAGGTGATTTCTCACTGGTCCTTTATCAAGTCTTCTAGCGTTACATAGCTATCATAAGGCCCATCTTTCTTCAAAGGGAGCTTTTTTATATAGTTCAAATTACAAGCGTGAGGAGAAGCTTGTTCTGGATCAGGGCTACAGTGATAGGAGAAAATATTACAGTACATTGCAAATCCCAACGAGCCTTCCCATCACTAGTTTTGGGAAGGGGAGAAAAATTGATGCATGCAGTATATTAAAGATAATATGTAGATAGTCCAATATAAGATATTGGAAGCAAGCATTTGCCAAAAACCCTGAAGGCTATTTTTTTTACTTGTAGTCACTCTTATCTGTTCCATAAACAGTGAAGGGGCGTATGGAGAAAGATATGTTGCGAGCCTTGAATAATACATTGATTGCCCATACTATTTCATTAGAGCTGATGTACACTGAATCCCTTGTTGATAATGGCAGGCAAGTCTTGATCCATACATTTAGTAGCTATTCTTTTAAGATGTCTCCTTTCAGGTCGAAAAACGTTTGCTATTTTGAACTTTTAAGTTATTTATTGTGATTGTGTTTTAGAAAGATTAAATAGGGGCAGACATAGCCTTTTTATAATATTAGTCCTGTTCCCAAGTGTAAAGTATTGCCGCATTTTCAGTGATGCTGTACTTTCTCTAGGATTCTCAGCTGAGGAAAAGCAGAGCTAATAGAAATATCCTTGGATGAATTCCAGGAAAACAAAATGTAAACCATATGTGTATTAATGCATATTTTATCACATGCACGAAAACATTTGCTCTTTCTGAAGTCAAATGCAATGTGCCTTGTTCTTTGGGTCTCTTTGTTAATGGTTGTGTCATATTGTTTAATGTCTATATATGTGACACCAAACAAAAAAATAAAACAATTTATACATGTCTCCAGAGGTCTTCTCACGCGCTATAATGACTGTTATAAAATTTATATCTTGCCATATTCAAACCACTCTAGCTGATTCACAGTTATAAAAGCACATAAACAGAATTAAGTGCTATAAAACTATACAATTTCATGAAATCTGGTTAAAATTAAATTTCAAAACCTAAATTTCACCTTATTATCCATCGTCAATGAAAATGATCAAGAAAATAAGCGATTTAAACCCCAAATAACTGGAAAAAGAAAACCACCTTTACAGCCCTCCTAAAAGATAACAGTGTAGGTATAGATATTATCACACAGACAGGATGGCCACTGAGAAAGCACCCCACCTGTCTCTAGAGGAGGCAGATCTGAAACGTCCCTTCCTACGCAAAACACACAGTTCAAACCCAATAATACATAGAAGTACACCCATGTAGGACTTTATACAACCAGCACTTTGAAGCCTAATGATAACTAACACAGTGCCCCACAAAACTGGTAGCACCAAACTGAAGCCTGCCTTTACCTGATCCAGGTAAACAGATTCTACACCAATTGTCTTGCGTCATGAGGACAAAGGCATAACTAAGTACTGCCAAGGCCTTAGCTGAAGTTGGGTAATGACTCCCTGACCAGAGATTCTACCTACTGGTTAATCATTAGTTGTCCAGAAGAACCTCCAGGCTGCTTCTTTGGAAGGTGTGTGATCACATCCAAGACCAATCTTACTTCCATCTTTTCTTTTAGTTTATTTTGTACAATCCATAGCCTCCATACTATGTGAGGCTCTCCACTGCATATCCACATCAGCTCATGTTTGGGATGTACAATTGGTTATCATCATTATATTAAAGAGACCTCATTTCAAACTTAACAGATGACCTCTCCGATCAATTTCATACAACTGTTAAATTGCAGGGAGACAGTTCTGAGGCTTGTTGCACCCTACAGAGCAGTAGCCTGAGATTCAACCACTCAACTTCCAACATTACTGTCTGAAACTACCTATTCGGGAAGGAGTGGAACCATTCTAAAGGAGTGGCCTTTCTCCCAGACCCCCAAAGGAAACTTGTTAAGATGTAATGATTGACAATATCAAATTGTTCTGAGAGTTTTACATGACTGAGAGGACTATATTCGCTTTGTGAATATAGGACACAACAAAGGTTATCCAGTAAAATGGTCATAATTTGCATTCACTGAAAGGGATTGAGATAATCCATTGTATAGAGGAGATTGTACAACTGATGCACTATTTAATGGAATCTATTTTCTTATTCATAACATTTAAAAGTTTTGACTTTATTATATAGCTTTATATAGGTAATCCTTGATGACAACCACAATTGAACCCAAAATTTATGTTGCTAAACGAGAAATTTAAGAGAATTTTGCCCCATTTTACGACTTTTCTTGTCACATTTGTTAACTGAATCACTGCAGTTGTTAAATTTAGTAACACGGAAACTGCAACCATTATAAATGTGAGTCAGTTATCAAGCATAAAAAATAAATCATCTGACCATGGGGATGCTGCAATGGTCTTGTGTGTGAAAAATGGTCATAAGTCACTTTTTTCAGTGCCGTTGTAACTTGGTCACTAAATAAACTGTTGTAAGTGTGTGTGTGTGTGTGTGTGTGTGTGTGTGTGTGTGTGTGTATATGTTTCATTTGTTTCCTTCTTGTAAAAATGTGTTTACGTAAAAAAAAGACAACTATGTCACAGAAAAGTCTAATTTTGGACTTGTCCCTAATCTCTAGGTTGCAACTACGACGACAATGATGATATAATTTCTAGTTGTCAGCCATAGATAGATTATAAAAATTTTAAAATATACGGATTAGAAGGTATCTTAGAGATCACTGAGGTAATATAGGGCCCCAATCAAAATGTTTACACCTCAGGTCTGGACTTTTGTCGATTTTAAAAAAGTAATAATATTCAGCCTTTTAACTTTTGCATTAGTTATGCACAACTGAATATTTTCTTACTACCAAATCAGACTAATTTTTAAAATACTTTGTATTATTTAGTAGCCTACATGTTGCTTTTGCCTAAAGTAATTTTACCAGAGTAGCTTTGCACAATACAGAGCAACAGGTCCAGATTTGCCATAGATGTTGTTAATTAATGATATATTCCGTGCACCTGAAAAATCCCTAACCAATGCGGAGTTGATAAATAGATGATAAATGTAGATGATAAATGTGTTCTTAAATACTTCTTTAATACCATAGCAATTTACAGGTTAAAGGATAATTGGAGAGGTGCTTAGAAGTTTGCCACAAGAAGAAATTATTTGAGATGAAGTTTTTGGTTTGAGCATTCTTAATCTCATGTAAATTTGAAAAAAAAACTTTTTATTTTAGAATGGAAATCAACTTACAAATTCTGGTTGATGAAAAATATTGGTATGTAAAGCATTTCAAATTTGAACTGTTTCAAGCAGAGGCACCTAGTTTCATCAGAATGACAAAATGAACATCACAACTTAAGTTCTGCTCTTGAGGTATATGTGTCCATGAAAGAGGGAAGCTTATGCCAGGATATCTGTTTCATCATTCATATAAGCAATTCTTGTCCCCACATGTGCATGTCTTTGGTTTCAAGGTTTAAACACCCCCTTGAACAGCGCAGAACTACTATTTTGAGTATGAAATGGGAGGTTAGGTCTTTGTAGAAGTGTTCCAAGTTTCATATAACTCTGTTTCTATCTTGAAACGTTCTGGAAAGGGTCAAAACTGAAGCATATTGCACTCTTACATTTGAAACAATCATTTTTACGTCAAAATGGGGCATTCTTACTTTGGAATATGTGTATGCGCTTAGTAAAAAGGATTAAATTGGAAATAAGCAATTAGACTACATTATAAAATTGTCAGCTTTCCAGGAATGAAAGTCAGTGCTTGCTCTAGAACAGCGGTTCTCAACCTATGGGTCGCGACCCCATTTGGGGTCAAACAACCATTTCGCGGGGGTCGCCGGACACCGCGGTCCGCCATTTTGTTTGTTGTTTTGTTGGTTTTTTGTCGCGCGCGCGCTGCACATGCGCAGTTTGGGCCATCGCGTGCGCACTGCGCATGCGCAGATCGGGCCGTCGTGGTCCGCCATTTTGTTTTTGGGTTTTTCCCGTCGCGTGCACCGCGCATGTGCGGTTCGGGCCGTCGCGCACGCGCCACGCATGCGCGGATCGGGCCGTCGCGGTCCGCCATTTTGTTTTTTGTTTTTTCCCGTCGTGCGCCGTGCATGCGCGGATCAGCCCGGCACGCGCGTGCTGGGGTCGCGCCGCGCATGGGTGGGGCAAGTGGGGTCTCAACCTGAAAAAGGTTGAGAACCACTGCTCTAGAACAAATTGAGCACAATTATTTTTATTTTTAAATCACATTTGTTTTAATAGAATTAAATGTTTCTGACTAGGATTTTTTAGATTTGCTAAGTAATTCTTTTCTTGGAAAATTCTAATGTATCTTTTATAAATCATTATTTCTGATATAGATTACAGGTATAAAACGTTCCCTTATCTAAAGCACTTGTTGCCTAGACTTACTATTTGTTATCTTGTCCATTGCTATGTTAACTTTTTCCTTCTGATGATTATCTCATTCACAAAAGCATCTTTGATAACAGCAGAGTATTTTCTCTGAAAATTTGTTAAGTAATAAGGGCTTAAGAAGATTAGAAAATTTGTGTTGAATCCACACAAAGTATTCTGTTTCCTCAGTGGAGACCATGAGAAGATCACATGTAGAACAAAACTGAAATAGTCCCCTCCTTCCATAGGAGCTGATATTCAGAAGCATGATCTCTGGTTAGTCATATTATTTATAGTCCGTTCCATGAACTTATATAGCTCACCAAAATATATCTCTTCAGGGCACAGTATTGATATGTCTGCCTAGATCTGATCCATCTGCATGTCATGATGAAGTAAATACTGAGTATCTATCAAAGGCAGTGTAGGCAGTAACCATAGACAGTTCCCTTGATTCTTGTTAGGTTACAGACTCCATCTGTGATTTTTGTTATGAATCAGTGGAGAACTGACTTCCCACAGGCCCAAAGCATTGGATCATGGTATTATCTATCTCCATGACTGCCTTTGAAGCCTCTTTGACATCATTAAAGAATAAAAACAGTGGGAGGCAACAGAATTTTGGGGAAAATGTAGCCCAGTAGTTGAGGGAAAGCTAAGCAAACTGGGGTAGTAGTCCGAAGAGGATGACAGCCATTTTGTGAATAAGCAACATTCCCCATTGCAATAATGTTATAGGAGTGTGCAAAATGCATTTTAAATTGGCACATTCTTGTGCTTGGATTGGAAGCTGAAGATGGTGTAAAATGTGATAGCCAAATGAGGCACTTGATATTAAATGAGGCACTTGACTGGGCACATAAGAATTAAACAAATAGGATTTGCATTGCTTTAGCCAGTGGGGTTAATTAATCCAAATTATAATGATTACCAATATTTGTACTAATCCTTATTAAATCTTATTTGAATGATCAAGATGTCAGTTATTTATGCAGGTAATAGTAATAATTTTTCAACAAATCAGAATGGATTGCAGATAATTGGTAAAGGTAAAAGCAAGCCAGATCAAATGACTGTTTAAACCTCTGCTTTAATATATCAATAAAAAAGCACCAACACATTAAACTGTCTAAATCTGGTGGGGTATTCAAAAATAAATTTGCCTGTGGCTCATTATTATTAAAGATAATTCCATAAGGTAGGTGCCACCTTAAAGTAGGAACAATGCATGTCCCTAATCTAGCTTCTTCATAAATCAAGAAGTAGGGAATTAAATCCATAACAATTGCTGTTCATTTTTCAGAATAATTATTTTTAGGCCTAAATGCTGTTACAAATATCACAGTCTTGCTCTCATCAACTAAATCCCTTTAAATATTTTGTGTATCTGTTAATTTTCTTAGGCCTAAACAGTCTGCTTCAAATAAATAAAAGTTTAAACTTATACATACAAGTTCCTGGTCGTCAAATTACAAGGCCATAGTATGGGAAATATGTTTCAAAAAACAATAGGGAAGGGGAGAGAGAGAGAGAGAGAGAGAGAGAGAGAGAGAGAGAGAGAGAGAGAGAGAGAGAGAGAGAGAGAGAGAGAGAGAGAGAGAGAGAAGCGCTTTTAATAAGCTGTGATTTAGGAGTGAATTCTGTTTTGGGGGGGTTGCATCTTGGAGCATACTTCAGGATGTGCACAAACTCTATGATGAAATGATTAACTTTGCTTATTACTATTACTTTAGTAAAGGTATTTTGTTATATTTTAGGAAAACCAAGTATATTCATCACACTGAAAGTTTCATATATTACCGTCTTCCTTATATGTTAATAGTGAAAGATTAACATAAAATACCCTAAAAGATGCAAATGCTTTACACTGCTAGATTCCTAAATGTGCAGTAACCTTTATTTTTCTAAACTGTACAATACCTTCATCAAATTAAAAACTTACGCAAATCTGAATATTTTCCCAAAGAAATCTTATTTTGTTGTCTTATCTCCAATACATTTATATCTTATGTCTTTTGCAAATAGAATAAGAGTTGGAAGGGACCTTGGAGGTCTTCTAGTCCAACCCCCTGCTCAGGCAAGAAACCCTATACCATTTCAGTCAAATTGTTGTCCAATCTCTTCTTTAAAATTTCCAGTGTTGGAGCATTCATAACTTCTGGAGGCAACTTGTTCCAGTGATTAATTGTTCTCACCGTTAGGAAATTTCTCCTTAGTTCTAGGTTGCTTCTCTCCTTGATTAGTTTCCATCCATTGCTTCTTGTCTTGCCTTCAGGTACTTTGGAAAATGGCTTGACTCCCTCTTCTTTGTGGCAACCTCTGAGATATTGGAACACTGCTATCATGTCACTCCTCGTCCTTCTCTTCCTTAAACTAGACATACCCAATTCCAGCAACCGTTGTTTATATGTTTTAGCCTCCAGTCCCCTGATCATCTTTGTTGCTCTTTTCTGTACTGTTTCTAGAATCTCAACATGGGTTATTCAGAATTTTACACATAAACTATGATCTTAAATGTGTTTTGCTTTGTTATTACATGTGAGTTGGTTGATTTAATATTTTTACACAGCTGGAGCCAGAGGAAAGTGTGTGTCTGTCTCTGTCTCTGTCTCTGTCTCTGTCTCTGTCTCTGTCTCTCTCTCTCTCTCTCTCTCTCTCTCTCTCTCTCTCTCTCTCTCTCTCTCTCTCTCTCTCTCTCTCTCTCTCTCTCTCTCTCTCTGTGTGTGTGTGTGTGTGTGTTTATATGTTTATAGTAAAAGCTCATTTCCCACTTGTGCTTTTTCCCTTATAACCTTCCAGGCCTTAAAAATGCTCTCTAGTCGTGCACTGCAGCTTAGAAAGCAAAGGAAAAATGAGGGTTTTTTTAAATATCTGGCAAGGGTAGTTTTCATAAATGAAACCCACATATTCTTTGCCATTAGGAACTTAGAAAGTATGTGTGGGTGGAGATTTAGCTAAGAAAAAGAAAATGTAAGCATAACATTTATAAATAAGTCTGAATCTAAATATTGCATTGAAAATCTGTGTGCTTCCTTTAAGCCTCCAGCTACTCACATATTTTAAGGACTCCAGGAGTGGCTTTTCCTGGGGATGTTGACAGTGCCATTAATAACATAAATGAGTAGAAGAATCTTCATCTCGTTTAATAGAGATTTTGAACACAAGGCATGAATTTTGACCTTCTGAATCATTGTGATGGATGCTTCCTCAAAGACATTTTTATAATATAAAAAAGAGAAGGCAGACAATATACATGGCAACTTTTGTCTTTTGTTTTTCATGTGAATCAGCCTAATCAACTAGTTATAATTGAGATAATTTGGTATTGGGGGGAGGGTGTTAAGCAGCACAGCCTTCCATCTTTGCTTTCTGTGCCATTGTGGAGCAAATGCTTCTCCTTTTATTTGGGATTTTTTCATTTGAATGTAATTGTAGAGATAATAATAGCTTACATTATCACAAGAAGGAAGAGCTTCATGCTGTGAATGCTGGTAGCAGTGAATAGATGTAATCATAGGTTTTGGACACAACCATTTCTTTAGAGAAGTTTTCATTGATCTCCATTGAAGCTTGGTAGACTGCTGTTTGATGACTTCAGAATTAAAAGTTTGTTGGCTGTAACCTATATTATTATTATATTCACTTTATTCTGAAGATTTGGCAATAGATTAAATCCCATAGAAGCTATCTTATATTTTGTATAGCTCATAACTGTAACAACTAATAAGATAAATGTTAATTGCTTTTCAGCAACAGGAACAAGATCCAACTAATTTATATATTTCCAATTTGCCACTTTCAATGGATGAACAAGAGCTTGAGAATATGCTAAAACCCTTTGGACAAGTTATCTCAACAAGAATACTTCGTGATTCCAATGGCACAAGTCGTGGAGTTGGCTTTGCAAGGTAGGTTGTCATTCATATAAGTTTTTTTTAAATTGTGTTTCTTCCAGAGTCTTTGGTGCTCTCTGAACTTGGCTACTTGCTCACAGATGTCTCATTACCCAAATAGGTAACATCATCAGTGCACTGTTGATGTTTCTTAGTTGGGTAATAAGATATCTGTGAGCAAGCAACCAGCCTGACCTACATATATTCTCTTCTTTTGGATTGAACATTCCAGTTACATTATATTTCTTCAGTAAAGGGGCAAAGAGATGCTGAGCTGGGAAAACCTGTCTGGCTTTGCTATAAAAATGAATTTGATTCAAAGATGATCATTTGAACAAATAGTACTGGCTCAACTAATTGATCAAATAATATTCAACCATCTGAAAAATAAGGGATGAGATAGTTATATGAAGTATATATATCTGTTGATCAAATCATGTAATATTTGTATCTAAATGAAATAAGTCTTGACTCCTAGGAAGCAAAGTTTTCCCTCATTTTTATTTGCTATTGCAAGGTTCAATTTAAGCGTCATTGCTGTTGCAATTGAGAAGCAGGCGATCACTTACATAGGAGCAGTTTAGATTGCTGTCAGACAAGTAGTTAATTGACAGGCAGTTCCATTTGCGTGCTTTTGTTAGTGAATATTATAGCCAGTTAAATGGCTTTTTATGTAGAAAAAAGCTCATAAATATTACAAATATTTGACTTTGAACAATCAGAAGAGAAATGTATTGATGCTTTTGTTGTTGGAGAAGAGTCTTGAGAATGCCATGGATAACCAAAAGAACAAGTAAATGGATCAAAGAACAAATCAATGTACATTCACATCTTGCCTTTTCTCAGCTATTCCTGGAAGATTTCATTCAGCAACTTTTGAAGAATCATAAATATCTCACATTTGCCATAGTTTGTAAGACTGCTTTTAAAATGTCTCATATCAATCAGAAATCAATCCAGAGTTCTCACTCAAGGCACAAATGAGCAGGCTCAGCTGGTCATTTTTTGATAATTTTTTTTTTATCCTGCCTTTGTTGTTTTGGACACATTGTGTGAAGATCCAACTCCCTTAAAAAGTTTGTAATGCTGGGAATAGGTACATGGTTAGGACATCTGAAAGGCCCAATTAGGAATATGTCTTAATATGATCATTTGAGGTTGATCATTTGTGCCTCAAGAAAGAATTCTGAATCGATTTGTCTTAATGATCCATTTCTTTGTTTTATAGAAACATAGAAAACTGACAGGAAGAAAAGACCCAGTGGTCCATCAACTGTGCCCTTTGAGTGTTTATTGTTTTTGTTTTGTTTTTAATTTATTTATTAAATTTTGATTATTAAATTTTATTTTTATTTATTTATGTTGGATATAGATGTGAGCTTATCCTAAGCATGTTTAAACTCAGTTACTGACAATTGATCTACTACCTCTGCTGGAAGTTGGTTCCAAGCTTCCACTAGTCTTTCTGTGAAGTAATAACTTTTCTAACATTACTTTTAAATTTCTCAGTTCAAGGTTATGCCCCTGTGTCCTTGATTTTTACTTAATATTGGAAATACTGCCTTCTGGAACCTTATTCACACCCTTAATATATTTCCTTTCTGTCTCCAGGCTATACATATTCAGTTCCTCCAGTGTCTCCTGATGTGTTTTGTCCCTCAGACTTTGCACTATTTTTGTTGCCCATTTCTGGACTTATCAATATCTTTTTTTAAGTGAGGTTTCCAGAAGCAGCACAGTATTCTATATGGGGTCTGACTAAAGTCCTATGTAGCAGGATTAGGATCTCCTTTTTCCTGCTGGTAATCCCTCTAATGATTTTTGGACTATTCACGATATTCTCGGGAATCTGCTCCAATACCAACATACAAAAGCATGATAAAAACTTAGTCTTTTGCAACTTTAAGATTGGGACAGCCTGCCTCATGAGCCGTGATGGTGCAGTGGTTAGAATGCAGGCAGGAGTTCGGGCCTGAGAGGCTCGAGGTTGACTCAGCCTCTCATCCTTTCAAAGTTGGTAAAATGAGGCAGTATGCTGACTCAGTAAAACCGTTTAGAGAGTGCTGTAAAGCATTATGAAGCAGTGTATAAGTCCAAGTGCTATTAGTATTGCTATTCATATGCCCATAAATATGAAAGCTTTGCAGGCTTGTGATAGGAGGGGCCAGCCCATTGGACATAGCCTGGTAGAATAAGGGAAATTAAACCTTCAGTGTACATCATTAAACAAAACTCCTCCTAGAAATGGGCAAGAGAGAAAGTAAAGCTGAGGCATTTAGTTACATTCAGTTGTAAAAACCTAGGAGGCTGCCTGAAACTGAATCCTTCTAACTATATTACCGTAACTATGCCAGAAATTAGGGAAACTAGGTTAGGCGCTGTGAAAATGAGCCTTGGGCTTCTGCGTTCTCTTATTCACTTCCAGTTTGTCAGAAAATTAAAGATAGCTCAAGGGAGGAAATGTCAGTATTTACAGGGAAAAGAAAGCACAGAAACGTTATGCCTGACCAGTCATGCTAATCTTTGATTTTACCTTCTGTCTGAATCAAATCAACAAACAATGGTTTGTTTATAAAATGTATTGGCCGCCCATCTCACCACAGGGGAACTCTGGGCAGAGTTGTATTAATATACATAAATACAATAATACACTTTATATATATATTTTTATGTAGGATGGAATCAACAGAGAAATGTGAAGCAGTGATTGCTCATTTTAATGGAAAATTTATTAAAACCCCACCAGGAGTTTCTGGTAAGTGGTGTGCGTGTATTTGTTTATGTGTGCACATGTGCATGTTTGTTCATTCCTTGGAAAATGCAAAGTTAATGAGTTTTAGAACTAGGGTATAAAAAGTGGGAGGCAGAACAACAGTGTGGGTGTTGTATCATCTTTTTATATCAGAGGAGGGTGATATATAGCAAAATGCTCCTGTTCCCTTTGCAGCTTAATCAGACTTGGGGAGAAAGATAGAAGGGAGGGAGGAAAGGAAGGGAGGACGGAGCCTTCCGTTCCCACCCTCCTCTGATAGTCCCTCTCTTATTATCTTAATTAACAGTAAGAGGATTGCTAGCCCCAGGCCAATTCAAACCAATCCCTTTTGAACATGTAAACAGTCCATTCTTCCCTCAGCAGACAGCCATGTGGACTTGTGAATTAGGCTATTGTCAGTGTCGCTGGCCATTCTTCTGTAGCACTTTTCTTGTACATTGAGCACCCTTTCGTGGAAATTTTCACATGGTTGCAGAAACTCTGAAAAGGTTGCTATATGTGAACAGGGAGATTATGGATACTGTTGCCTCCTCTGTCGTTCAACTCTTCAGTAGTGCAAGCATTATTTATTCCACTTACTGTAACCAAAAGAAGACCAGACAGAAAACTAATATCATGATAATGTTCTTTTCACATAGATTTGTTTGCTTGCTAGCACTGAATTTGACTCTTCATATGAAACTTTGGTACCCAAATATATAATTAGATGAAGCTGATTGTATGGTTTTTCTTTTATTGATTTTTATTGTTGCTGCTGCTGTTCATACCACAGTATCTTGTATATTACTATTGCAAAAGCAGGGGGAAAATCATAACAGTTGCTGTTAATAAAAATTAATGTACTCATTGGTTGCTGTTAAAATCCCAGCCCATTTTGTGATGGACAGCTCTCAACTTATGATAGCTCATAATACTGCCAGAAGCAACCACCCTTTTATTACCAACATCTACCAAAATAGAGTAACATATTTCTCTATAGGATTAAAAAATAAAAATAATGAACCAGAAGTGGAGTGCAGGGTAGGAAGAGCACTTAGTACATCCACCAACCAATTGATCAATCAACAAGAAAGCCTTTCTTTTACTTTCCAGTGTGATTAAAATGATACGACATTGGGAAGAGCAGGCTGAACAGCAGAATTTAGATTAAGAAAAGAAATGGAAGTAAATGTGATTTATCTCATAATTGTTGTATGTCCAAACCATGCCATCGGTATTGTAGAATTTCTTAACAAATGTATGTTCTTTTTCCATGTTTTTATTAGTGATTGTTGCTTTGCTCATTGAAGTTCTCTGCAAAGTCAGCCGCTTTTGAGGAGCCCCATGCCCCAGTTTTCAGATCTTGATACTTTGTGAACTTCTTCAATTCTTTTTCTTCTATTCTACTATCCCCTTGTATTGCTGCATCAATTATCCACTTTATTCTTTTCAACATATACCTATCTGGTATATAATTATTATGGCCTGTCGCACAGTATACCAGATGTTCAGACTGGATTTGACATTTTTGTCTATCTATCGAATTCTTTCTAAAGACCTGGAATAGGCAGATGTGGATATTTGATGATGTTAGAGGTATCTTTGCAGGATGTAAGCTGTTCCGAGTAAAGCTGCTTTTTGCAATTGACTGATCGTGAATTTGTTAATGCCAATGATGTTCAAATGGTACTCCAGTTGCTTTGGGATTGCACCCAGGTGCCCGTGACTATTGGTACTAACTTCGCCTTTTTTCGTCACAGTCGTTCTATTTCTATTTACGGGCTTTTGTATTTTGTTACCTTTTCCATTTCTTTCTCTTCTGCTGTCTCCAGATACTGTTACATCTGTTATCCAGACTTTTTTGTCTTTCTTATCAACAGTTGTTAAGTCTCTGGTGTTATGTGGCAGGTGTCTGTCTGTTTGAAGTCTAAAGTCCCAGAGCACCTTAGCTTCTTCATTTTCTATTACTTTATCTCTTTTGTGGTCCCACCAGTTCTTGCTTGCAGGCAAATGATATTTCTTGCAGATCTTCCAATGTACCATTGTTACTATTTTGTCATGCCATTGTTGGTAGTCAGTCTGTACAATCTTCTTGCAACAGCTAACCAGATGGTCCGCTGTTTCTCCGGTTCTTTGCAAAGTAGTACTTGCTAGCTGTTGCTGTATTCTCAATTCTGACTTTGTATGCATTTGTTCTCAAGGCTTGGTTTTGTGCAGCCAGAATTAGCCCTTCTGTCTCTCTTTCTTCAACTTTCCTGCTCTTAGCTATTGCCATCTCTTGTTATTATTTGCTTTCCCTTCTGTTTTTTTTCCTAAATGTACTGGCCATGTAATGCTTTGTCTTCCCATGTCTGCTTTCTGTTCTTCATTTGGTCTTGTAGACAAATTTGGTCTCTCCAATACTCAGTAGGCCTTCCTGGTAGGTTCAGTGCATCTTCTACATTATCCTTAATATATTCTTCTAATGTCAATTTTTCTTCATCAATTGTCTAATGTGCTTGCAAGATTCCATGCCCACCCGTTTTCCTTGGTAAATAGACTGTCATTTTTCTGGTCTTTCTATCCAGGACTTTTAGTTCTGCTTGAGTCTAGTCCATCATTCCAGTTGTATTTCTAATGACTGGAATTGCCCAAGTGTTGATTGCCTTGATAGTATGTCCTCCACGAGTTTGGACTTAATCTTCTTCACTCTCCTGATATATTCATTTCTAACCTTTTTCTTGGCTTCATTGTGCTTGATGTCAGCTGAAGGATGCCCAAGTATTTATAGTGGTCATCTTCATCCAGACACTTCATGTTATTTCCATAGGACATCTTGATTCCTTTAGCTTTCACCATTTTCTCTAATTTGATGGTAAGCAAGTCACATTTGTCCAGTCCAAACTGTATTGCAATATATTAACTATATATGTGGACATGTTGAGCAGCGATTCTATTCCAGATGGTATATTTCCATATAGCTTCAAGTCGTCCATGTAAAGGATGTGGGATATTATTATTAAGGTATCATTAATAGTAATAATTCAGTTAATTATCAACCTTATGTATTAGTTTAATACCTAGCTGACTGGCATAAGATGCAATCAACTCCCAAGAGCCAGACAAAAGACTTTTGTCTTTTCTTCCTATGCTTCCTCTAATAGCATCAAATTCTTTGCTTGTGTTTATAAGGTCCACATAGTTTCTAACTAATGGTCTGAATTTGAACTGTTTGAAATTGATATCTCTGTTTTGAGCTTGAAACAGCTGTTTTGTGTTCAAAACAGTTGCTTTGCTTTTTAAGTGGATTGTTTTGGGGCACTTTGAAATGACTGAAACCGTTTCTTTCAAATAGTTATTTTGAATTCAAAACACAGCTGTTTGAATTCAAAATGGTTTGCATTCAGAACATCTTACACATTGCCACTTTTGACCTGTCTTGTACTCTTCTGATGTCTGGCTAGCTTCAGTGGTCTTTTTAAATTCACATTTGCTTCTTGGCGCATAGTGAAAAGGGCAAGGTTTGCTTCACTCCAACTTTAGAAGAGGCAGTAGTTACTGTCTGTTAGCAGCACAGCTTACTTCTGTGTAGGACAAGGATAAAAGATGTTGAATAAAAATAAATCTGCCCAAAAGCAAATTCCTGCTAATGGAGGACAGTTGGCTAAATCAGAAGTCTTGATTTGGATGAGAAAAAACTGCAAGAACAGAGAAGTCGGGACATGTTACTAAACAGACTTGGATGGAAAACCATCTAAAAAAGCCATGCTGTCATATCCTTCTAAGCTGAAAAAAACATCTGGAATCAAATGCAAAATGGCCAGATAAGTTGGCAGGAGAAAAAACTGGGACTCTCTGACAGCAAGAAGGTGCTCAGGAAACGCTGAACAAACATTTCTAAGAAAATGAGGCCAGACTCTTTTTTTTAATCTATTGAATTTTGTAAGAAGCATTTATTTAGAAATGTTTTTATACTAAAGTGTGCAAATGAGGTACTCGGAAGCTTTGGGCACCTGTCCCATTCACAAAAAAGTACAACTGTAGAAGTTCCTAAAAAGAATCAAATAGCCTAGGCAAGTAACAATCATAGTGGTAGTATATCTATTAACCCTGTACCTTTAACTTAGCACCGTGCAGACATGGGATAAAAACAGCAGTTCAAACTGTAGCATAAACATTTCTAAAATTATCTTGTAGAATAAGGAATCTCTAAAGTAAAAGATCCCTGACAGTCTACAGTATTAGGACTATTCAGTAAAGAACTAAGGAAGCATTAAAACCTATTTAATTCTTGCTGTTTTTGGAATAGAATTGATGCAAGACTAAAAAAAAGTTGGTAGTATTAGCGGGAATGCGTTTGAAGGTACAGTAGCTGCAGAGTTATGCTGTAAGTAAGAGCTATTGTTAGAAACCAGAACCAACTTAGAGAAATGAGGAAATCAAGACTTATATGTGTGAAATCAGTGTTCAGATAAGGACTCAAGCAGGGGTGTCAAATTGCTGGCCTGCGGGCTGGATGTGTCATGCCGAAACCGCGCCCACCCCATTGCCGGCAATGGGAAAAAAAGTTGCAATACGTCACGACATGTCACGTGACATTGCGAGTTTGACACCCTTCCACTAAAGCAGGGGTTCTCAACCTTGGCATCTTTAAGACTTGTGGACTTCAACTCCCAGAATTCCTCAGCCAGCTTTGCTGGCTGAGGAATTCTGGGAGTTGAAGTCCACAAATCTTAAAGTTGCCAAGGTTGAGAACCCCTGCACTAAAGGAACCAGCCAGTCTGGTTTTACCATTGCTTCACCGTTCATTTTCTTCTGATCCACTGCATTGAATAAACCACTGAAAGGGAAAGCCAATAGTAGTGATTGCCAACAGTAGTGACTGTTCAGGGTCCTCCCACAGGCACATAGGGCCAAGGCTGCTTCTCTAGGTAGCCAACTTGCCACTGCTCCATAATGTGCAATCTGCTAGAAGGAGGCACTTACTCGCAAAATGTTAACTGGGTGGTGGAGAGCAGGCAAATAATGGTTAAGGCCTGCTACCCAAATGAAGTACTTAAGCACTAAAACAGGGCAAAAATGTTCCTGAATGGGGAGAAAAAGAAAGGAATATCATTGAGGCAGGTGCTGCTCTCATTCCCATTTTTTTAAATAAACTGGAGTCCCTGGTATGTGAGCCCAGTTTCCTTAAGCTTGCTTATGAATGAATTTCAGTCAGAGGAATATAGGTGTAGACAGATTATGGTTGAGGTCCTATGACATGTGTTTCTGAGAAAACCAGACAACTGAGTAGAATTCAAGAAATCTGCACCAGACAGAGAAGGGAGAGCTTGATGTGGGGATATAAGAGGGATTGTCAACTGCTGGGGCACAGAGTCATGTAATCCAGTAGCCAAGAATAGGACAGAAATTTATATAATTTCATTCCAGAAGACACTGCAGAATTCTTGGTACTCAGTTCTCCGTATGTAAGTTTAAGTAGGATTTATGCCTTTACAGCAGGGTAGGAAGCACAGCGGCCATAATAGCAATCGCAATAGCATTTAAACTGATGTTACCGCCCAGTAGCACTTTACAGCAGTTTCCGGGTGGTTTACAATGTAAGCATTATTTTGCATATTGTCCCCAATAATCTGGGTCCTCATTTTATCGACCTCAAGAGGGATGGAAGCCTGACTCAGTCTTGAGACCCATCAGGATCAAACTCCAGGCTGTGGGCAGAGTTTGCCTGCCATACCGCACTTTAACCTCTGCATCATGATGATGATGGAGGAGAAGGAGAAGGAAGAAGAAGAGGAGGAGGATTTCCATTTACATCCTGTCTTTCCTCATCTGTTCCTGGGAGATTTCATTTCAATCTGGAGATGATAAATACCCCACATTTGCTGTAATATGCAAGACTGCTTTTAAAATACTATTTGAAAAAGACAAATCAGTCCAGTTCGATCTACCCAGTTTTGTCTAGGAAGCCAGTTTCATATAGTGAGAGGAAAGGCTATGGCTGTGCTTCCAGGGGCCTCTCCCACTCCATGCTCTGCTTAACAACCTTCATGTTCATTTAACAGTTCATTGGGGAAAGTAGGGATGGGGTCATTCATCTAATAGCTGTTGCAACATGTGACTATACATATGGTCCTATCTCGAGGATTACCTTAATCAAACAATGTAATATGGTTTAATAATGTACAGTTGAAAATCTGGGGAGCGAGGGGAGGAGGAATTCATTCTTTTTCTGATTATGTTACTAGACTTCTGAACCCACTGAAAGTGGTTGCAGACCACTGTCATGATAAAATAATTTTCAGCCTAATTTGTATGCTAAAATTACGTTTCTTGCTAAATTATCTTTCTGTTAAAAAGTTTGTGTGCATGTTTTTTTTACTGGAAATGAGAGTTAAATAAGTGTTAGTAAGGAAACTGACTGAGAACGTACTTCTGAATATCTAGCCCAAGTAATGTAATCTGAGTGTAATTCAGTCTAATCCCTCTCTTTATAGTCTATAAAAACAACAGACCGATTTTCCTGAAAATTGATAAATTACCAGAACTTGCAGATAATGGAGAAATCACAAACAACAAAACAATTGTTTAGAACAATTTTAGCATCATTCACTGTAGAAATGTATACTAAAGAAATGATTTCCTCTACAATATATCATTATAAATAGCATTCAATTCAAAGCACTATGTGAAATGCAAATGACTACATTGTTTAATACAAAATGGCAGCTGGAGTGGTTGGGATGACCAGACATCCCAGAATTTTCAAGCTTATGGTTTATATAATTCATATTATATTTCGAGACAGGGTTTTATATAGTCTATGGAATGTTTTTGCTGAAAATCAGTGAAGCAGGAAAATTATTATTAGCTGAAAATATTAACAACCGACTTTATGGTAGTGCTTCTACAGAATCATTAAATGTATTACAAGGAAAGGGAGGAACAGCTGTGTTTTAGTCAAAATAGTTCTGTTCAGTCAGCCATTCTATGATAAAATCTGAAGAAAAATGGAGCCACTAAAAGCCCACGTAAAAGTCAACAGGAAGAAAGCTAATTGCATCTCCTGGGGGAAAGAAATTCCATATATATAGTGTCACTGCCAAAAAGGACCTTTTTTTGTATCTGCCAGCTTCCACCCATCATGTTTGTAGCTGCTGTTTGTAGCTGATACATTCCTCTTAACATGAATTTTACAGTTCAAATTAGATTTGCAGACTATTTTCAGGTATTTATTCATCATTCTATCTCTTTCCCATACAGAAGTAAAATTAAAGCATTTAAAAATTAAAGCATTATCAAGATTCAGACTTTCAGAGCTTAAAGCAACCTTCTTCCACTCACTAGATATTTTATAATAGAATATCTTAGAACCTTAGCCATTGACCATGTTTATGAAGTAAGATAAAAACTTCAGTTTATAGTAAACATGTTACCTATTACCAGCCATGCTAACTCAGGAATTCTGGGAGTTCAAATCCACAAGTCATAAAAGAGCCAAGGTTCCCTACCCCTGCCCTGTACCATTACAGAAGGTGACTATCCAGTCTCTTTTTAAAAGCCTCCAGTGATGGAGCACCCACAATTTGTTCCACTGTCTAATTGTTCTCACTGTCAGGAAATTTCTCCTTAGTTATAGGTTGGATCTCTCTTTGATTAGTTTCCATCCATTGTTGTCTTTGTAATTCTAATTTAAAAGGCAGAAATGGATGGATGGATTTGTATTCAAACTAGAACACTGTGTTCTAGGTGAGAATAGTTGAATACAGCTGGATCTCCTTGAGGTTGTTTAAGCTGTTAGAGAACACAAATAGAATTAAGATCTGCAAAACTTGCTTATACTGTTGCATGCTCACAGTTAATTCTGCAAGATTCTCTTGGATGACGAAAATATTAGATATGTGCCAAAACAGGCATTATGTGTCATAGAAGGGCTTCATAATGTCATCATTTTAATTTTGGATATATAATCCAACAGAACAGCTATGTAAACAGCCTTCAGTGCATAGCTGTACCTTATTAACATTTTTTTTCAAAAGAAAAAGGGAAGGGGTTTCCTCCAAATAAATTTAACAGTAAAATGGAAGAATTTATTAGTGTAATGGAGGAAGATACTATTGGATAAGAAATGCTGTAGACTGTGAATGTTTGAGCATTTGAAGCTGCAGAGCATCCTCTATCCATTAAGATTCTCCATACAGATGAGGGTGATGGAAAATCAGAAGCAGGTAGTTCTTGACTTACAAGTGTTCATTTAGGGATTGTTCGAAATTTACAAGGGCACTGAAAAAAGTGACTCATGACTGTTTTTCACACTTAACGACCATTGTGGCATCCCTGTAAGTCACGCAATCAAAATTGGGGCACTTGGCAACTGGCATGTATTTATGATGGTTGCAATGTCCCGTCACGTGACACCACCTTTTGTGAGCTCCTGACAAGCAAAGTCAATGGGGAAGCTGGATTTGCTTAATGACCATATAACAACTGCAGTGATTCGCTTAACAACTGTGGCAAAAAAAGGTTAGAAAACGGGGTGCTGTTCACTTAACAACTACCTAGCTTAGCAGCATAAATGTTGGGCTCAGTTGTGGATGTAAGTCGGGGACTCACTTTACCTCAGCTGGTGCAGAATCTCCATGAAGAGGGAAGCTCTACAGCAGGGGTGTCAAACTGCCAGCCCGCAGGCCGGACGCATCACCAGGAAACAGCGCCCGGCCCATTGCCGGCAATGGGGGGAAAGCTCTGATACGTCACGTGACGTCGCGGGTTTGACATGTCTGCTCTACAGTGTATCATCTCTATTTAGAGCAGCGGTTCTCAACCTTTTCCAGGGCTCGACCCCGGCCCGACGGCCTGCATCGCAAAGGGGGAAAAATGGCCGACCAAAATAAAAAAAATGGCGGACCCGCATGCGCGGCGCGACGGCCCGCATCGCAAAGGGGAAAAAATGGCCGACCAAAAAAAAATGGCCAACCAAAATAAAAAAAAATGGCGGGTGCGCATGCGCGGCACGACGGCCCGCATCGCAAAGGGGAAAAAAATGGCCAACCAAAAAAAAAATGTCGGACTGCGGTGTTTGGCGACCCCCGTGAAATGGTCGTTCGACCCCAAATGGGGTCACGACCCACAGGTTGAGAACCGCTGATTTAGAGGGGAATAAAAGGAACATGACGACTAAACAGGACTAGAAGTTATAAACATAATTTCTTTGGATTAAGAACTGCTGAATTCATTGGGATGTAATGCGGGTTGATTAAAATGACTTTTTGCCCTTTCCTTTTTGCAAGAAGAATAAAACAGAACAGTGCACTAAAAAGATCCAGTTTCAGCATAGAAATATCCTGTGAATACATAGAGAGCAATAGGATAGGAGTCCCCAACCCCCGGGCTGCGGCCCACTACCTGGCCATTCAGATCTGAGCCGCACAAGCTTGCATGGCTTTTCTCTTCTCCTCCCCCCCCCCAGGTCGGGCCACCAAGCCCTAAAGGTTGGGGACCACTGCAATAGGAGTTGTTGAATTCAGTGAGACTAAAGTAAATATTACAGGCTTATACGTGCTGAATCCAGATTCCACAAACAGCCTCTTTTTGTCTGTGTATCTGTGCACATATGCCTGATTTCAAAAGGGTAGTTTCATAAACGCTAGAAAAGTTTCTATCTGTATATAAAGATAGAAGAATCCAGTCTTAAAGGGTCCTGCTTTAAAATGAATGAGAAAAATTCTAATTTGAATGCATTCTTCACCACCACCCCTTTAAATACCTTTTGTGGCCACAGACCATCAAGACTTAACCCTAGATTTAAATCATAACATTTCTTCAAGCCTTCATGGACCCCCTGTGATGCCATTGAATCCCCCCCAGCAGTCCGCTGAACTAAAGCATTTCTCTGTGCCAGTGAATAAATCCTCCATTGGTGTATCTGTATGTCTACCTTTATATAGTATAAAAAATGTACAGTTTACAGAGAGGTGAAAATCAGTAGTTGAAAATGTACTGAGTTGAAATGAGCATTCTCCTACAGATAGTCCTCGCTTAATGGGTGGGTTTTTAATGACTGTTTTATGATTTTGAAGTTACGACAGCCACAAAAGGGGCTTTACAGCACCCTATTGTTGTTAGTTGCAAAGTCGTGTCCGAGCCATCGTGACTCCATGGACAACGTTCCTCCAGGCCTTCCTGTCCTCTACCATCTTCTGGGGTCCATTTAAGCTCACGCCTACTGCTTCAGTGACTCCATCCAGCCACCTCATTCTCTATCGTCCCCTTCTTCTATTGCCCTCAATCTTTCCCAGCATTAGGCTCTTCTCCAGTGAGTCCTTCCTTCTCATTTGGTGGCCAGAGTACTTGAGTTTCAACTTCAGGATCTGGCCTTCTAAAGAGCATTCAGGGTTGATTCCTCTAGGACTGACTGGTTTGATCTCCTTGCAGTCCAGGGGACTCACAGGAGTCTTCTCCAGCACCATAGTTCAAAGCACCCTAGCCATCATAAATGGTCTCCCCCTCCCCCGCGGTCACATGAATGCATGTGGAATGGGTCAACTTTACAATAAGCCATGATCTGCAGTCTCATGACCATGATTTGCTATGTTTTTTGCTGGGTTCTGCCCATTCAAACGAATACATTCACTTAATGACCATTTTGTTCATTTAACAACTGTTATGAAAGAGGGAGGCCAGAAAATTTTTCTGTTTACTTAGGTGCCTCAACATAATGACCACAGCCACTTAGGCCATAATTCCAGGATCAGTTATAAAGTTGCAAATCAAGGACTACCTGTTACTATATATTCGTCTTACTGACTTGGCTGAATGTAAAGATAATAGTCCTATTAATTCAGTGATCTGCACACATTTATGTATACTAGATTGCTGATCTAGATAAATTAAGCTAAATCAGATGGCAGTAAGACCTTTTCAAATGGTGGGAAGAAAAAATATCATTTTGCAATCCCAGAGACTAGTACATCAAATTGATCCTAAAGGGTTTTGTTTAGCTCCTACAGAACCTTTGTTGTGCAAGTTTGCGGATGGAGGACAAAAAAAGAGACAGAATCAGAACAAATATATACAAAATGGAAGAGCATGGCACAGAGAAGGCGAGGTGAGACTTGTAAGTTCTCATTTCAACCTTTTAAAGTTTGTGTGTGTGTAGATTTAAGAAAGTAATTAATGGTACCCTGTTTTGTCATTCCTCTATATTATGCAATAGGTTTTTTACAGTTCTGTGCTATTTGCCTTCTTGATAATATAAACATTGAAATTAAAATCATAAACATGAAATCCCTTTTTAGGAATATTTTAATTTTGTTGAAAACCATTTACTGCTTTGTGACTAAGAATCGAATCAATAAGAACAATAAACAAAATGCAATAGAATCAAAATTGCGCGTCAGCAAAGGGAGGAAATGGCAATTAAATACCTTTAATCAAATCAAACCGTAACCTAATCACAGCACTATGAACCAGAATAGCCTTCCAAGTCATGTCAGAAAAGCAAGGGGCATTGACACACACCTCCAAAGTTTCATCAAACATTTGACGGCTCTTAGTAGTTTAGTGAGTTGGTGCCTCTCAAGGGGAAGGAGCTCCAATTATTGCTATTCTTGAAAATACCCTTTCTTTCCTAGCCACATGTGCAGTGCATATTGTGTGGTTTAACAGCTCAGCTACATTCTGGCACACGGTTATATGAGCACATTTCTATCATGAGTCAGCATATCCTGAAAGGTTCAATAAATAACAAGACATATAGTAGCTGAGATTTGTATGGGCTTTCAAAGCATGCTTGGGGAAAGTCAGGGCACTGAATGGTGCATTGCAAACATTCTCATTGGGGGATATGCAGCTGAGTGCCAAAGCTGAATTAACGTGAAAATACATTTTGATTGGAGCTCTGTATTTCATTGAATAAGTATTGGAACTCCTAAATACTTCACTTTGTATATCAATTACGGTAAAATGATTTCTTGAAATATTGTGCTTTGCTGTCATTGTATCATTTTTTAATTAATTCAAACAGATGGGCTAGTGTAATGTTTCGATTGGGTTAGTAACCACTGTTTATTGATGATTAATTGCTCCTTTTCCTAAAGGCTGGGATGACACTCACTTACGATCCAACTACAGCTGCTTTACAAAATGGGTATGTAAATAAAGCACTTAATAAATGCATTTGATTTTCCTGTATATTTTAAAAAGGTAATAATGAAGATATGTGTATTTTCTAGATTTTACCCCTCACCATACAGTATTGCAACAAACAGAATGATCACTCAAACATCTATCACGCCATATATAGCTTCTCCAGTTTCTACATACCAGGTGTGTATTTCAAGATTAACAGAATTAACAGTAGAATTATGTTTTCTTTGTAAGTGTCTCATTTGTATTATGCATATTGAAAAGCCTTACCAAATCTGGGCATATCTAGATGAGGAGCCCTCAACTTTCAGATTCCCTCAAAGCCCATTAATAAGAGCTCCAGAAATTAATGACTATCCATTTGGAAGGCAAACAGGTTAAGAAAAGCTAGTGTACAACACCAAAGATAATGCAGGACTACAGTCAATAGTTTTAGTATATATTCCACACAAATTTCTAAGTAAACCACTCCTTGGTTTCCTGTTGTATAGGAATTGATAAGTACAGCAGGGGGACATAAAAGCTTCTGTTGCTTAAATGTATTGCTGAAATATAGAGATAATGTATTATGTTTGAGGGAACCATGAAAACCTCAGATTGTTTATCAGATTTGCTGAAAAAGAACAGGCCTGTATCCAAAAAGCTTCCTTACTCACTAGAAGAGTAAAGAATCTCCCTAAAATTGTATATTAGTATATGTTACAGGAAAGATCCCTGGAGTGTTTATAGATTATTTTGTAAGATTTCAAGTAGATTTTCTGTTTATTTCCTTTCTGTTTAGAGCATGATCTCACAAACATTTGGAGATAAACCCAGTGAACCATTGGGAGATAAACCCAATGAACCTTCTTCAAGACTGAAGAAGAAAGTGAGCAATCTCACACTTTCTTTAACCCCATATCTCTCATGGGAAGGCTAGACTCCAGAGACTGTGCTAGCTTCAGTGGCTTAGAAGAGGGAAGGAAAGAGGAAAGCAAAAACAGTGTTATTGAGAATTGCTGCCTTTTCCTCTTGCCTTCAGGGAGTGAAATTGGCTTGGTTAAGGGCAAAGGAACTGTATTCAGCCAATGTGGGATCCCTGCCCAGTCCCGTGGCTCTGCTCAGGGTAGGGATTGGCAAATGCCCAGGATGCTTGGGAGGAAGGCTCGTCCAGACAGGAAGGCCCCGGGAAATCAATCCCACATTCTACTGAAGAGGTTTAATAGCTTTTGCAGACCTCACTGGCTGCTACTTCTGAGTTCTCCTCCAGATGGAGCTTTTGAGCAAGTGATGTAGATAAATGGCCCTGGTTTTCTCTGATTCAAAACTAGCTACAGCCAATTTTGTTTGAGTCTTACTTAATATTTTCTTTTCTGCAGTTTGATCTGCGTTTGTTTTTGATGTAGGATGTTTTTTAACTCTGATGTTTCGAAGTCTTTGTGAATTTTGACAGTAAAAATGTGGTGATAAAACCACTCCCCTATATCCTGCTGTAATTCAAGCACTGCATTTTCTGTTGAAAAAATTTCCAAAGCCTGTACTATCTTAAGTTGCACTAATTTAGGAATTTCTCCTTACATTAACTTTGGAGATAGATATTTGTCTTATTACATGGTTGTCATTTTTTCTTTCCATAAATGTTACTGTGCCTCTTGAAGGAAAAAAAAACTATACTCGAAGCTAGTTACGCTTGTATACACTACTCTGTATATGGGCAACTTGTTCATGAAGGCCAGCGTAATTTGTACCCATGCTTATCCAGACAGGATATGAACCTGTGGAACTTGCCATTCTGAATCTTTCAGTGCGCTGTTTTATAGTTCACTGTTTGAAAAAGAAAGTGAAGGTATCAACACCTAGCAGTTATTACAGAATTAAGACATTCATAGGCAGCACATTTATTTTAGGTAGAAATGTCTCAAGATTATTTTTTTTCTCAAAATGTCCGGATGATCCTTATCAGAGCCGAGGTATACTTTCCTCCAGTTCTATCTTGGCCTGGTTAAGCTCTATTAACTATTCCTTTCATCCAGAGTATTCATCCCAAATAAAAGCAAAATATCTCTAAGTCATATTTACAATGAACTTTTAAAGTTAAGTGCAGTCAGAGTTGGAGAACGCTAAAGCTCAACAGACAACCTCCTCTACTGTAAATCCCAGTTGGTCTGAGAAAAAGGAAACAGATGTTACCGCTTAGTTAGACCCCTCCCTCAGCTTGGTGTCTGAAAACTCTGCTGAGGAGATCACATCCTGTAGTTCTTGCAGTGTCAGATCGGGATTGCTGGTATTCAGCTTTCTACTTCTACTTAAAAAAGGGAGGAATTGTTTACATCTTAATCATTTATCATCTGCTTATAGCATTTGAAGGTACTGCACTAATACATGTTAGGTAGAGAGGATTATGGTGTCTTCTAAGTGAAGGATAATGTGAATTAACACAGTCTACCAGGTTGTCCTATATTGGCACTGGAATTTTCACTTCTTGCAGCCAACATATAAGTCAACTTAAGCCCACTTCTCAACCTTGAGTCTTCAGAGGATGGTCAAGTCCAATGCAAACTCAGGATGATAGCTGTCATCCAACAATATTTATGAACTTAACATTATTGGAGGCTGGTTGAAGATACACTGAACGTTCTATAAGCTATTCATCATTAATACAAATTTATTAAAAATGGATTTTGTTTTATTTTCCAGGTGCAGAGTCCCTCCTGGATGCAGCCTCAACCATATATAATGCAGCATCCTGTAAGCATGCACTGTTTCTCTTAATGTTGCTCTGACTGCTCTTGGAATGGGAATGGGGAGGAAATGATTTCGTTCCCATTTTTATGGGTTTATATAGTCAGAGCCAGACTATATAAATCCATATAGCTATATATTCTATAGCAGGCACAAGCTACTGTATACACTAAACAACCACCAAGAGATGCTGGGAGTCAGGCATTGAACTAATATAACATTATACAATCCATCGCTATTGATAAAAAATAATAATTTCATCTTATCCTTAAGCCTCCTAATCTAAAAAACTAAGTGACTGATGGATCAATTCTATCCACCTATGTTGGAACAGCTGTAATGGGAAGCAAAGATGGAAAGCTGTAAAATTGGAATGAAAACCTATGAGTCCTATATACCTCCTGGAAGATACTAGGGTGGTTTGTCATGGATTATCATATATCTGAAAGGCATTAATTTGGGGATAGTTATAAATACATACACACATAGGTGTGTGTATATGCATGTGTGCCCATATCTTTAGATACACAGTTCCTGACAGGAAATCCTAGATCTATCACTTCTGAAGCTTAGGAAATGCATTGTGCTCACTTCTCCCACTGAATTTAGTTTAGAGAAACTTGCAGTCTATATTTGGGGCTGGATGATATCTGTACATGGAGCCCATTATAAATACTTCACTAATTGCCCTGCTAAAATAACTTTACCAGAAATATTCTTACTTATTGAATAAAATAGCCATACTGGATTAGTCTAATATTCTGTTTAATCTTGTTTCCTGCATGCTGCAAAGAGTTAGACTTACTGCCTTAGATGGTCCCTTCCAATTCTATGCTGGACAGCCAAAGGTTTCCCAGAACATTTTCATCGAGAGCTACAAAAGCGAATGGAGCTAGTGACCATAACATCCATTTTGTTTTTTGTTTAAGTAGGGGGGAGAACTGGAGTTTGTGCAGAAAAATAGAATTCCTAATTATTGCAGTAACAAGATCCATGTATGCTATGTTTTATCTAGAAAAAATGGTCCTTTATAGGGGTTAGAAAACCCTCAGAAAATACCATGAAGGTGACCTTTTCTTGTGGCTGAGGAAATGGAAGATTCCCGCTTATGTAGCATTCAGTAGAATCCCACATATTTACTTGTGCCTTAAATTGTGATAATCTTGCAACGAACAATAATAATTATATATGAATTTCATAATGTTCATCTTCCAGCATATGTTTTCTTAACTATTCATTTCAAAAGCCAGTGTGCTGTTTTAATAAAGATCTTAAACTTGTTTGTTTGCTTGTTTGTATCCTGCTTTTATTATTTACGCAAATAATTCAAGGCAACGAACATCTTCCTTCCCCTATTTTCCCCACAATGACAACCCTGTGAGGTGAGTTGGGCCAAGAGAGAACAACTGGCCAAGGTCAGAATGGATCGTACTGAAAAAAGTCTTGACCCCAAACCTTTTGTTTTCTATAAAAACGTCTTACTTTGCTAGAAAAGAAAGAAAAATCCACATGAGGAAATGTTTGAAACCTATCTCTTTCATTCTGGTAGGGTGCTGTATTAACTCCTTCCATGGAGCACACCATGTCTTTGCAGCCAGCGTCAATGATAAGTCCCCTGACCCAACAGATGAGCCACCTTTCATTGGGCAGCACTGGAACAGTACGTAGTCTTCCAATAAGTTCCATTAGTAACCACTGTAAAAGTTACTATCTCTTCTATGGCATGTTCACTACCTAGTATGAGTGCATTCACTAGAAACCCTGTCATTTTTTCAAGAGAGGAACATGAACATTAGCAGATTTGAAGGGTGAATGTAGCTGCTTTTTTTCCTCGTATTTCTCAAAAATACATGATCTTACGGCTTGATAGCAGTGGTATGAGCATACGTTGTGAATGAGTTATTCATCTCTTATCTGCCAACGAGAACTGGCATTGCTGGATGAAATGTCTTACAAAGAAAAAATAGAAGACACAGAGTCGCCAGTGATTTGGTTAAAATGATTTTGGAAACACTTGATTTATTTCTCCAAGATGTTAAAGCAAAAAAACGTAAAAACACGCTTTTACAGGTAGTCCTCAACTTATGACTACAATTGAGCCCAAAATTTCTGTTATTAAGTGAGACATTTGTTACGTGAGTTTTGCCCCATTTTACGACTTTTCTTGCCACAGCTGTTAAGTGAATCACTGCAGTGGATAAGTTAGTAACAGGGTTACTGATGGGGCCTCCCCATTCACTTTGCTTGTCAGAAGGTCACAAAAGATGATCACATGACCCTGGGATACAACAAAGGTCATAAATATGAACCAGTTGCCAAACATCTGAATTTTGATCACATGGTCATGGAGCTGCTGCAAAGGTCATAACTATACAAACCGGTCATAAATCACATTTCTAGTGCTTTTGTAACTTTGAACGGTTACTAAACAAGCTGTTGTAAGTCGAGGAATACCTGTATTTGTTAATAATCTGAGAGCATGCATTCTTTCTATAATAGCAATAGTTCTTAGACTTATATACCGCTTCACAGTGCTTCACAGCCCTCTCTAAGCAGTTTACAGAGTCAGCCTATTGCCCCCAACAATCTGGGTCCTCGTTTTACCAACATCAGAATGATGGAAGACTGAGTCAACCTTGAACTGGTGAGAATTGAACTGCCAAACTGCTGGCATTCAGCAGTCAGCAGAATTAGCCTGCAATACTGCATTCTAAACACTGCACCACCATGGCTCTGTAAGCTGCCTATAAATCATCGTGGATGAATTGGGTGGCCATATAAATTTTCTTAATGAATAAATAAATACCATCATTGGCTAAGTTCATCATTGTTTATCTAAATAAGTTATAACAAGTTTTAGTTTCTACATTACTCCATCCTCTCCATCACACAGTCGGATGACAGCTGTATCTACTTTCAAATACACTGTGTTTTGCTTGGAATTACTAAATTTAAACCTACATTAATGTGCTGTATTGAGCTGAATATATTATCTGCCTTTTTTGTAGTACATGCCTGCCACAACAGCTATGCAAGGAGCTTATATTCCCCAGTATACACATGTTCCCACTGCAGCTGTTCCAGTTGAGGTGAGAAAATCTTTACTATTCAAAATGTATTGCATTGTTGCTGTGAACTCTTGGGGGGGGATTGCTACTCTTATTGATGTATCATATTTTTAAATGGTATTTAGGCTCTATGTTTTTAAGTGTACATCGCCCAGAGTTACTCTGTGAGTGAGATATGGGTAGTGTCTAAATTTGGCAAACAAATAAAATGAAAATTCTACATAAAGCTTCTTAAGAATTTGATTAATAGAGTGGGATAAAAGCAACTATGGCGAGAGAGTGTGTGTGTGTGTGTGTGGTAGTTGATGTGCTTTCATGCACAATCTTTGTAGAGAACCAATGATGAATTGTCTTAAGAAAAATGGCCAACTGTAATACATACCATATTGCCCTGAAAATAAGACCTGTCTTATTTGGGGGGGTTACTTACAAAAGAAGTAGCGGGTCTTTATTTTCGGGGGGAGGGGTTGTCTTTTCCACTTACCTTGCAGCAGTGGCACCAACAGCCCTGCCCAGCCGGCTCACTTCTTCTGCAGCCGAAGGAGCAACTTGCTTCTGCAGCTGAGAATGGAGCTCGGCCTCCATTTTGCAGTGAGAGGCCTTTCCTTAAGGCCTGTGCAGCCCAAAACTGAGCTATGGATAGCTTGGTTCTCGGCTGCACAGGCCTTCCGGAAAGGCCTGTGACTGCGAAATGCAGGCCAAGCTCCATTCTCAGCTGTAGAAGAAAGCTGCTCCTTCCGGCGATGCAAGTGTCGATCTATGGGAGGCTTGGCTGCAATGGTAAACTGCAACCCCCTCCCCATCCCTGCCCTAGCTTGGTTTTTAGCTGTGCACCTCACCCCAAAACTAGGGCTTATTTTGGGGGTAGGGCTTATATTAGGCCCACCCCCAAAAGTCAATCTAGGGTTTATTTTGGGGGTAGGGCTTATATTAGGCCCACCCCCAAAAGTCAAATCTAGGGTTTATTTTGGGGGTAGGGCTTACTTTCGGGAAAACATGGTAATACTATAGGTAGTCCTCAACTTACAACCACAATTGAGCCCAAAATTTCTGTTGCTATGTGAGACATTTGTTAAGTGAGTTTTGCCCCATTTTACGGCCCTTCTTGCTACAGTTGTTAAGTGAATCTCTGCAATTGTTAAATTAGTAACACGGTTGTTAACTGAATCTGGCTTACTCATTGACTTTGCTTGTCAGAAAGTCCCAAAAGGTGATCACGTCATCCTGAGACACTGCAACCATTATAAATATGAGTCAGTTGCCAAGTGTCTGAATTTTGATCAAATGACCACGGGGATGCTGCAATGGTCATAAATGTGAAAAACAGTCATAAGTCACTTTTCAGTGCCGTTGTAACTTTGAAGGGTCATTAAATGAACTGCTGTAAGTCGAAGACTACTTGTATCTGATGTCACAAATTTTAGAAACTGTCTTGATATATTTCTTTATAAAATTTGCTCCATAACTCAATTTGAAGAAATAATTAGAACAACTTTCATATTATAGCTGGTGATTTTTTTTAACAGGAGGCCAGTGGTCAGCAGCAAGTTACAGTAGAAACATCCAGTGATCATTCTCCATACACTTATCAACAAAACAAGTAATTGTGAGGTAAAATTGTTATCATATTTCTTCAGACATGGACAGAATATTTTCTCATCCCAAAATGGAAAGAAATACAGACTCTGCTAATAATTTTATGAAGCTAGTGTGAAATAGTGGTGAATTTGGTACCCTGAATGTTTTCTCAGTTCGTATAATAAAATAACAAAAGTTGTCTGCTACAACCATGAACTTGTCAAGGAAGTTTCCTTCTGTTGATTATAGAAAAATACATTTGTTACAGCAAATTTTCATTAAGTTGCTTAGGATACCAACCTCTAGAATATCTATAATAGAGACCTATTCTTATAAAGCCATATCTTGATATTTGAATTTGAGAATTTCCTTGGATTTTTAACTATTTTAACATTTAAGTATTATGCTTTAATTTTGCAAGATGGCTTACCCTCTACCTGAAAGTGGGATAACTATCTGTATACATATTTGGGGAAAAGAAGCTCAATGCTTTTGTTCTGTCAATGTAATATGAAATACTGTTATTAGTTCTCATATCTGCTTAGAAATTTTAACATCAAATGTAGATTACATGCAGGCAGACATCATGTAATAAACCATGGTTTGTTTCACCAATTTGGGAATTCTTTTTTTAGCCATTCTTGTCTGTGTGAAATGTGTTATGAAAGCCTGGAAATGGCTCAAAAAGAAATGGAAAATAAGCCAAGGAAATCACCCCAGAAGCATCATGTCCCTTTTGGGCATTTCATGTCACTTCACAGGTGCACTTTGTAAACCAGTAACCAGCCCTTGTTTAAACTGATATACTCCCTTCAAATAAACAATAGTGCATTCATTGCCCTTCATTCATACATACCTTTAGGCACGGTGTCAACTAAGCTCTGCACAGATTACTTTCTCCTTTTACGTTTATAACCTCAGTATTTTCCTACAGCAGGCTAGATATTAGGAATCTGGTATTTGGGAATGAAATGTATTTTTACCTTTTTTTTTTCAGATACGTTGGTGGTGACCTTGCCTAGAGAAGGATGCAAAGGCTGAAACAATCATGGATTTTACTGATCAATTGTGCTTTAGAAATTATTGACAGTTTTGCACAGGTTCTTGAAAACGTTATTTATAATGAAATCAACTGAAACTATTTTTGCTATAAGTTCTATAAGGTGCATAAAGAAAAAGAAAAAAAAAGATCTTAAAATTCATTCTAGTAGCTGTTCCCTCCCCCCTCCCCCCCCCGAACAGGTTTATTTTAGTAAGAAATTTTTTATCGAGTGTTAATGACGCAAAAAAAAAGAAAAAGAAAAAAAATCTTTAAAATAATTCCGGTCACGCACAGCTCAAAATGGAGACACATCCATGTGCATGACAGAATCCGTGTCTTGGTTTATTTTTATTTTGTTTTAACTTTTTTAAAAATGTATAATTTTTTTTTGAAGTTTAAATTAGTAAAACATCCATGCTGATGTTCTGTGCTTGCTGTGTGAGTCTTGCTCTAGTGCAGTGTTGCAATTGTAGGGTCTGTTTTCATAGCTTTCTGTTTTGTTTTGTTTTTTCCTTTAAAAGTAGTCTGAAGTGTCTCATCTTTTTTCTATCAATTCCAATTTGCCTTAACTCTTTTAATGCTGTAGCTGTTTCAGTACGTAGTTCAAACTAATGGTGTAGAATGCTTTTGACCAAAGCTGGTCTATTATGCCTTGTAAAACAGCAGGATAGGGCTTTTAAGAGGTAGTCGATAAAAATTGCTGAAAAATCTGGCTTTTTAAAAATGTGTAGTAAGTGTTTTTAATGATTTTTTTCCTCACATAATAATGTAAGGTTGTGAAATGCAAGATTGGGGAATA
Source organism: Bothrops alternatus (assembly GCA_034064705.1). Classification (NCBI taxonomy): domain Eukaryota; kingdom Metazoa; phylum Chordata; class Lepidosauria; order Squamata; family Viperidae; genus Bothrops; species Bothrops alternatus. The sequence continues at coordinate 6,200,490 of JARGCV010000052.1, read as the reverse complement.
GGGAAATGTTTTGTGTGAAACACATTTTTCTGACTGGGGAAATTTTAATAGAATAAATCGTTTGTAAGGCCTTATGCCAATTAGTTTTCCTCTGCTAGTTAGGAACTCTGCTGTATGATGCAATGTAAAAAAAAAATCTTTTTGCCTTTTTTTCCAGAAGCTAATTATGTTTTAGTTGTAGGGTGGGGGAGTTTGGGGGGTAGGGAATCATGCCGAATGTTTCTGTCCTTTCTAGTAATGATAATGCTTAAGAACAATGCTGTACTGAGACCTAGCAAATAGAAGCATTTGCTTTTACAGCAAAGGCAAAAGCTAAAAGACTTTTTTCAAAATATAAGCTGAGATTTAAGTAGAAAATGAATGAGATTGGGTACTCGCTCTCTATATTAGGTAAATAAAGACTTGGCACTTTTTAAAGGTAACTTTACCAAAGAACAAAAGAGCCAGTAACCAATAATTCTGAATTGTCTCAGCAGTTATGTCTTCTGTACTCTTTTTTTTATTATTTTTTTTCTTTTTGCCGGACCAGTTTGCGGTTAGAAGAATGTGCCTTTTTTTGTACATTTGCATTTAGGTTTTATAATTTTTAATTGATGTATGGACACAAACAAACAAACAAAAAGCATGAAGGAAGACTTGGATCCAAGCAGTGCCACGCTTTATATCATCACTACAAGTGTTCAGTGTAAAGAAAAGAAGAAAAAATAATTTTGAAACTATGAAATTCCTGATTTCACAAATACACTGTTATTTGTACTTTTTAATGTATTAGATAAAACTCACTGCTCTTAAAAGCTCGTTTTTATTATGATCGCATGTGTAAATTAAGTTGTCTTCCAAAACTGTGTACTTGTCTGGTCAACTGTGTATGATCAGTTATCTACCTCAAGGCTTATTTCTTTTACTAATGGGACAGGTTGCTGGCCCTCCCTGTTACCACAGACCAAATCACCCTAGCTCAGGAGCTAGGCCTAAGCAATTCTTTCTTTTCACTTTTTGTTTTCCTTTTTAGTTTTTAAATTTTATGTGAGTATTCAAGTACAGATGTCAGTGACATTTCATAGTTTCAAAAGTCAATGCTGCTCTGAGAAGTGTAGATTCTGATAAATTACATAGACATAAGAAATATGTTCTGTTTTTGTTTTCTATTTTTTTTATTTTTTTAAAGAAAAAAGTTGTGGTATTATTGGTTCTATGCTCCCTTGAATTGACTGCTTTGTCAGAGTTCAGCTTCCTTGCATCTTGTTCCTTGGAGGTTTCCAGAAAAAGAAGAAGAGGAGTTACTACTTGATCTTCTCTTTCAATTAGTTAAACATTGGGTTAAAACAGTGTTTCTCAAACTTGGCAACTTTAAGATGTGTGGACTTCAACTCTCAGAATTCCCCAGTCATAACTGGATGTGGGATTCTGGGAGTTGAAGTCCACACACCTTAAAGTTGGCAAGTTTGAGAAATACTGGGTTAGAGGAAGGAATAGATGCTGCTGGAAAAGCTGAACTAAGTGCCATACTCATTATCTGCGTAAGATTTGCAAAATGTATCCTCTGTACATAAAAAAAATTAATCGATTACTTAAACATCACATAGTAGACAGCCATTAAATTATAAAAAAATAATTTATGAAGAAAGACCTTTTGTACAGATTGAAAAAAAAAGATTTTCATAGAGATATCTATATGATCAAGAGAGTTAATTTTTTATTTTTGTTTTACTAGTGCCACAAACTTGCCAGTGGTAACTTATTTGTCCGGTTCAAGATAACTCTGTCATTTTGTTTCCTAGGACTTGTTGTTAAATGCCAAAAGACATTTTTGAACTGTAAATTTGATTAGATTGTTAGCTTTTTTCTGTTTTATTTCTTTTGAAAACTTTTGAATAAAAAACATCAAAACAAAACCAGACTTTCTCATGCTTTTTAAAAAAAACTAATACAGTATTCAACTCATGTGATCTTTATAACATTCACGAAGTTATAACACTATATTGCTCATTATTTGAGTATGCTTTACTGATAATAATATTTACATAATCTATCAAAATATTTTCCTCTGAAAACTAAAGACAATGTTCAAAGCTCTCTGTCTTCCAGAAAATCAAAACCAAAATACAGCAGTTTGCCTCAAAACATCTAGAAAGCTTTCATGGGCGGACTTAAACATGGATCTTCTTCATCCCTCCTTTCTAACTCTTGAGAACAAGTACACCATACTTAAAATGTTTGCTTGCTTTTTCCCAGTAATTTTGAAAGAGCTCCTTGCAATTGAATGCTATTCTGTGCCAGTTCCTATCCCAGCACCAAACAGAGCTAGTACAGTCTAGTGGTTAAGGCTCCAGACTAGAAATAAGTAGATTGTTTTAACCGCACTTTAGCCATGAAAACTGTCTGAGTGACTTTGGGCCAGTCAATCTTTCTCAGACCAGCCTACTTTACAGGGCTGTTCTTGAGAATATAGGAGGAGGAAAATGTGTTATATGTTTGCTGCCTTGAGTAATTTATAAAAATAATAAAGGTGGGATATAAATACAGGTAATCTTTGACTTACAATAGTTCATTTAGTGACCAAAATCACAATGGCACTGAAAAAAGTGAATTATGACCATTTTTCACATGATCATTGCAGCATCCCCATGGTCATGTGATCAAAATTCAAATGCTTGGCAACTGACTCATAGTCGCATTGTCCCAGGGTCATGTGATCCCCTTTTGCACCCTTCTGACAAAGTCAATGGGGAAGCCAAATTCACTTAACAATTGCCTTACTAAACAACTGAAGTGATTCATTTAACTGGCAAGAAAGGTCATAAAATGGGGCAAAAATCACTTAACAACTGTCCAGCTTAGCAAGAGAAATGTTTGGCTCAATTGTGGTTGTAAATCAAGAACTACCTGTAAATAAACATTGACAAAGTTACAGGTACCAAGTACAGGTACCAACATAGCAAATGTCAAGATCATCCAAAATATGTAAATTATTCATTGTGTATTTGCATCCTGATGTGACTGATGCAAATTTATATAATTTGCAATGGTTGATGGCTGTGACACTGCTTGTCTGCCTCCTCCCTGCAGACACTTCAAGTTCTGAGAACAGCCATGTTCCCCTCTTTTTTTCCCCCGCTGACCAATGTATCTGATGATGAATTATTTACAGTAAAAATATTGATTCTGTGGATTCCAAATGGAAGAGTCTCTGAAAGTTTCTTCTTTGCCAGAATAGGAAGATGGTTTTCACTCTAATTTTAATATGTTGGCCAAATATAAGAGAGCTCTTTTATTCTTGCTGGGTTGCTGCAGTCACACTTCTCATTTTCAGTTCTTCTGAAAAGAACTGAAGCAGAGTAGTGTGTTTCTTTCTAAACTGGTTCTGTGGGCTGATTTTGCACAAAGATCATGGGACACATGATGGTGCGCATAACGTTCCCCTGGGCAGATAGCCAGGTCAGAAATCTGGCAGATTGTAAAGTACCCTGAGCATCTGCTCCAAGTGCATGCTCTGGCATATTTTTCAATTAGTTTCCATGAGCCTCTGAGCCATGCATTAGAACGGAAATGCCAAGCTTGCACAGGGGACAAGAGAGTTTCCTTTGTATTCCTGGATATTAATGAGTGAGGGATAATATAGATAGAAACAAATTTATATATATTGGGGACTCCTGTTTAAATATTTATATCCAGACCCTTTCCCAAAGTGGGAGTCAAGAATATGAGTTACAGCTACCCCTCATCATTATGTGCTGCCATTGTTACAAGCCAGTTGGGTAAATCTGGGAATGGAGAGGAATGTGCCAAAAATGAAAAAAATGATTTTATGTTTTAATGTACATGTATATACATTTTTAATGTAAGCTGCCCAAGAGTTACCCTTTGGTAAGATGGGCAGCCATAAATTTTATCAATCAACCAATCTGGCTTTAAGCATCTTTGGTAAACCAAAAGAAAACAATGATAAAGTTTATTACAAATGTGTAACAAGAGTTTCAACACAGGAATATTGCCGCATCTCAGCATAGGGTAGGACAGAAATTGTGGCCTTTTTTATAGTTTGTTTTAAGTGTACCAATTAACTATGCCCTACTGCTGTTTTTCTTGGGCTCCTTCCACCCATGTTCTGATATTTATTTTATATATTATTTATATCCTTCTCTCTGTTGTAGGGAAACGTGCATCCCTAGTACAGATTTCTTCAATCAGGGTCTTTCAGATACACTGGGCTTGTAATTCCTATCGCTCCTACACATCATGGTCCACCTGTAGAGGTTTGCTTTTGATTCATAGAATGCTAAGAAGTGACTCAGATTTTGTCCATAGTGTAGTAAATCTCTCAATCAATGGCAGAATTAGATTTTTGTGGTGTTGGCACCTTAAGATCACTAGGACACACTCTTATTCTGATTGCATCTGAATCGAGGTACTATTTTCTCAACCTATTATTAGAAGCATATCCTAAATATGAATATAGTTGATACATTCTACAGTAGATAGCACTAGCACTTAGACTTACAATGCTTTAACAGCCTTGTGTTAATATTAATTTAATTTATTTTTAAATATTTATTGTTATTATATGTTTTTATTGGGTTGTAAACCGCCCCGAGCCCTACGGGAGAGGGGCGGTATAGAAATTTAATAAACTAAACTAAACCAAACTTTAAGCAATTTAGAGTCAGCATATTGCTCCCAAGCAATCTGGATCCTCATTTTACTGACCTCTGAAGGATGGGAGACTGAGTCAACCTTGAGCTCCATGAGGATAGAACTCGGCTGTGGCCAGAATCAACCTGTAATACTATATTTTACATTGCAATTTGTCTACTTCTACAATACCTTAACAACGGCTTGATTCACAAAACACATGAAGTCAACAGCAACAACTACAACTACATTATGGCTTAGCACAATGATTCTTAAAGCTGGGATAATTTCTCCCAAGAAGGTAAACTGGACATATCCTGGAGCAATTTGCAACTGTTTTATTTGTGAATCAAGAATCCAGTTTGAGGCTGCCACTGCCCAGACACTGGTGTAAAACAAAGTTCTGTTTGCTTTTTTTGTGGGAGTAACATTATCAGAGCCCAAGAAAAGGGTAGAGTTAGTTTAAGAACCAGACTTAGAAAACTGAGAACAGCAAAATATGAGAATCAAAATATTTTGAGGGTAGATGTCCACAGTATGAAAAGTGAAGGCCAAGCACAATGCGTGGTCTATATTCACAGATCCTGTCTTGTCTTTTTCGACTTAAAAGTGCTCCTTCGCATGCTATGAAAAAATACTTTCCTACCTGTCCATCCTTGAAGGACAGACTGTCTTTTACAAACTGAAGCAGTTTGAGGAAAAGGCAGATACTGCTTTAAGTTTAAGTTGGGGGGGGATGGGGGAGATGAGCAGTTCTGGTGAATTCTCTGCCTGAAACCATTTTTCAGAGGCACTAAAACGCCTGGAAAACTAGTTGAGGAAAGAAAAGCACCAGCCACTGCCCGCCTTTCCAGCGGGGAATGCGGCGCTCATTGATTCCAGACGACTGTCACGTGACCAGCCCTCCACCAGCGAGCAGGGCGGGAAGCTGTCGCCCCTTCGTATCTTGAAGGAGAGACTTGCGAAGCAAAGGTCAAGCTTTTCTCAGAAAAGCCTCCCTGCCCTCAGGGCTGCTCATTCCTGAAGCGCTCTCGCTTTACTTGCTGAGCAGACATTTCCTCTCTTGGCTGTTTTGGGAACAGAAGGACGGCGAACCCCAATTTCCTCTCCTTCTCAGAAGGGGGGTGGTTTCAAAAGCGTTGTTTCCTTTCGCCGCTAGAGGGCAACTAGTAAGCAGCAATTCCCGATTTCTGTGTTTTTACGTCTGGCTCATTAGAGATTCAAAGTTTCCCATTAAATGGGTGTGGGGGAAAGAGACGGATAATAAGCCATAATGCTTATGTCGACGTTGCAAACAGCTTTTTTTGTAAACAGTTTAACCAAGCCTACATAAAAAGAGGCAAGGTTGCTAGGTGATACTCTTTTAAGAGAATTAGAAGAAAACATTGCAATTGCAGAGTTCTTGTTGCTCTCTGAGCTTGGTTGTTTGCCTGCAGACGTTTCATTACCCAAATAGGTATCATCATAATCAGTTTGGGTAATGAAACGTCTACCAGCAAACAACCAGGCTCAGAACAACAAGGACTCCAGAGTTCAACCCGGAGCTACAGATAATTCTCTTCTATTGGAGGCATTGAAATTGCTTATATGTTAATATTGCCTTATAAAAGTGCTGAATTATACGATGACACAATTCAATAAACTTGTAGAACTTCCCAATCCTAGTAATATTGCCTCTACTTCAGACATGTCAAACACAAGGCCCGAGGGCCGGATGCGGCCCGCGAAGCCAACCTGGAAACAGTGAGGGAACAGCCCGCTGCCTTGGCCCTGGCCCAGGCTGGCTGGGAGCCAATGTACAATTTTGTGGTGGCCATCTATGCTGAAATGCATTCAGTCTTAGCTCCAAAAGGCCGTCCAGAAACAGCGAGGAACCAGCTCCTGCTGCGTTGGCCGTGTTAGACACAAAAATAGTCACAAACTGAAATCCACTCGGAGTTACAAATAGAAAAGAAGTTTATTAGACTTCACAATAAAGTCTAAAAAAAATAACGGTTTGCAAAGTGTGGTGGATTCAGGAAGGCAATGCAATATAGCCAAGCACTGAACCACACCCCAAATTCCAAAATCACATATTATTATACATCCTATCGCGACGCCCCATTCCCTCCCCCATGGCACCATTGGCTTAGGCTTTGGAGGTTACAATCTATCAGAAGTACCTAAACAGAATACATTATACTAATAAGATCCCTTCCCTACTATCCTATATCAATTCTAGAGGAGAGATGTCTCCCATCTTCTACACCTGTTAGATCCAGTAGGGGTATCAGATACCAAAAGGTACTTAAAAACAATTCCTAGATGGTGACTCACACTGGGCCCCATGGCAACTCCTGTTCTCCCCCCTTCCTCCACCTGAGGCTTGTATATTCCCTATATACTCAAAGCATCTACTCAGGCAATTGATTATACAATGATAATTATAAAATATAAAATATGATTACATGAAAATACTAAAAGCATATATATTTTTATTTTTAAATTTCCTCCAGAAATCCACCCTTTTTCTTTTTACCCATTCTTTAAAAATAAAACATTAAAAATTTTCCAAATTTCTTTGTATTTCTAATGTCTTTTCATATTCTGCAAAATTAGTTTTCTTCATTGATTTGTGTAAGGTTATACATTTTTCTCCCTAGTGATTCCTTCTGATTACTGTGTATTATTCCTTCCACAGTACTTTGGACAATATTCTTAATGAGAGGGATGAGACAAGGTAAAAACATTAATCCCATAATGATTATTATAAGCATGAATAAAGCTTGCTTCCAGTTTCTAAAAATTCCCCCTAAAAATCCCCCTTCATCTAAAAGACCAGTCCAAGTTTGGACTGGAACATGTACAAGTTGTCTCATTTCAGTGGTTAATTGCTTCACCACTGCATCTGTTTCATCTATTTGTAAGCAACAATTAGTTAAATTAAACTTCCCACATACCCCTCCTTCTTTAGCTAATATATAATCTAATGCTAATCTATTTTGATACACAGCCACTCTAAGCTTATCAGTAGTTTTTGCCAAAATATTTAAAGTAGTATCTATTTTTCTTCCAACTAATTCTAATACAGCCTGTAATCTTATTATTCTGTTTAACATATAAATGGGTGTTCTATATCCCCAAGATCCATCTTCGGCCCAAGTAGCAGGCCCATAGACGCACACGATCTTTTCTAGTGTCCACTCATTTCCTCTCATTGTTTCAACATTACATGGAATATCTATCCCAAATCCATAACTTACTACTTCAGCATGGTTCTTAGTGTTAGTTCTTGTATTAGTTCTGTATATTCTGTTAAATTTGGTAATACCACTGCATCCTGGATAACCCCCTCCAGTGTAATCACACACACAACTCCACCCTGAACATTTAACAGATCCCCCACAATGGGGTTCCCATTTATAAAGTTCAGATTAGTGGGACATATATATTTATGATTTTGTTTATATGCTGAGATCCAACTAGAGTCTCCACACTTTGTGGCGAGAGGAGATAAACTTAATATTGTACAGGCATCAAACCGTATTAAAGCCTTTTCTGTCCCTTTTTCTAATATTTTTGTGGAATTAACATATATTAATCATCCTTCACCTTCAGGTCTCTATCTCGCTCCTGTTTTAGCTAGACCTACATCTATACTAAAATTGAAATATGTTGGCATTGATGGATCATAACATTGTATCTTCTTGTCTTCTCCCTTACAAATTGAATATTGTGTGTTATTTAATTGACACATAAATTGAAATATACATCCCCTAGGTGCTTGGGTATGATATACCAAGGTTTTAATTACTGTGTTCCCTTTGGTGGCGTTCGTAATGCAGGCTTCATGTCCTTCTGTTTTTGTTGCTCTCCTATATCGTTCTCTAGAAAGGGAGAGATAGATAACCATGGACAAATATACAACACTAAGGATTTGCATTTTAGTCACTCTTCCTCTATATCTAAACTATGATATTTTCTAAAAGCTTCTTGTTGTTCGTCCTGGACTAGTTAAATTGAAGGAGTATCTTCTAAAATATATCTTACCACTTCGGTCAATATCTCAGTATATTCCTCAAAAGGTTTCAATTTCTTCTCAATGAGTACTATATCATATGGTCCAAAATATTCTTCACATCTGGTACATCTTACACAGTCAATACAATGGAAACAACAACAACAATCAATATGGCATTACAGTCACAGTACCAACACATCAGGTAAAAAATTTAAGTTCTTGAATCTCTCGAGGCTGTTGGGATTTTGGGCACAATATGGATGTGAATTAGTTCCTGGTTTGGCACGCAATCACAACTCCTATAAGACAAAGAAAAATAGCAAATCCTAATCCCACCCTGTCATATAGATCTGGTTTGGACATTCGGTAACTGTCACTTGAGAGTGATCTTTAAAGGTTCTGGATTTGGAACACAGGTCCACTGTTCTTTTGGTTCAGCTACTGGTCCCTCCACCCTTTTTCTTTCATCCGGACTACGGTTTCAGAGGTCAGCAACACTTGGAATGGTCCTTCCCACTTAGGTTGCAGTTTTTCCTCCTTCCAGCTCCGGATCAGAATCCACTGTCGCACCTCATACTTGTGAACAAGAAATTTCAAAGGGGGCATTTGGATCAGCAAGCCTTGTTTCCTGAGATAAGACAAAGCAGAAAACAGCCCCAGTATCTAATTCTTTATAAACATGTCATTAGTTTTCATATTGTGGAATTTCCAACTTGAGATAATTTAAAATCAACTTGAATGCATTGAAATAGCCTCACCATTAGATGTTATAGAGCATTTTATGTATTTGTCTACACATCATATAACCAACCATATATTAACCATAGAAAAGTATCAATTATCCCTCCCCTAGCCATTCCTTTTGTCCGTATTTACAAACACATTGCTTAGTAAAGAGCCAACAAAGGAGCGTTCACCAAACTCTGCTTGAGTTTGTTTGCATACAAATCTTTATTCAAAACAAGATAGCTCATTTATAATCCCAAAATTTTTCTCAACTCCTTCATTTTAAACAAGGGTTGAATTACAATTCCTTCAATTCTCTTAGATATTATGTTTTTATCAGTGTGTCCTGCACACAGACATAAAAACATAAAAAAATAAAAACAACAACAGTATAGGTGTGTTCAAGTTCTTCTCATATTTCATTACTATAAGAATGGGTATTACATTTCACATCCACACCACCTTCCTCCCAAAGCAGAATTCCAAGCAGAGAAAAAAAAGTTAAAACGAGCAGCCCCCTTCTTCTTCTTCTCTCTCTCTCTCTCTCTCTCTCTCTCTCTCTCTCTCTCTCTCTCTCTTCTCTCTCTCTCTCTCTCTCTCTCTCGCTCTTAAAGCAACACAGCCAGCTGAAAACGAAAGAGACGGGGGGGGAGAAGTTTTGCAAAAATCTCACCACTTCAAAAAAATAGTCTTCTCTCCTTCACATGCATTTGCCATAAATTCTCTCACACATCCTCCATGGAACTCTTCTCATGCAAACACTTGCTATTGCTTTTCAATTGACTTTTAAAACAATAAAATCTGCCATTTACAATTTCTTTCACAGTCTGGGATGGGGGAGAAACTCACTCACAAACACACACACACACACACACACACACAGAGAGAGAGAGAGAGAGAGAGAGAGAGAGAGAAGAGAAGAGAGAGAGAGAGAGAGAGAGAGAGAGAGAGAGAGAGAGAGTCATATCCACACATTCACTTCCATTCAAACTGCTTGTATAAACACTTTCACATACAGATATTTCATTTCATACTTTCTCTTGACAAATCAATAACTATTATTATAATTTCAAGGAGCTGTTCAAAAGCCAATGAGCTCCTTTCCCTCCTCTAGTAAAAATTATCCTCTTCTTCCCACACTGAGTAAACTTGCTGCTCTCTCACACGTTTAGGGCAATCTTTTTTTAAAAGTGGCCCTTCATTCCACATTCAAAGCATGTTCTCTCCCTATTCTGGTATCCACCTCGAAATCCTCGAAATCCTCTTTCTCTGCTCTCATTAACATACTGGTTCCTTTCATCCCTTCCTATATTTTGTCTCAAAGGGACTCTGCTTATCCCCAAACTCTCTTCTAGGAGGTTTTTCCTGCTTCGTCACTTGCTGTACTGTTGCTACCATCATCTTACTTTTCTGCCTTACTTTCTCTGTATCCCTCTGAACATACTCTTTCCTCCTTCTCTGCCTGTTTGTTCGGGCCAGGTTCCATTTCCTCCCACCAAACAAAGCAACACAAATTCACCACATCTTCTCTTTAGTCAAATTTAATCTGTCAATTATCTTATTATAGGCGACTTACCCCAATTACTTAGTAGGAGTCCTAAAGGGACTCCCTGTATCTATGCTCAACCTAGGATTCTTCCTAATTTTTCTTCACACATTTCCTTTTGGGAACAGTCCAAGAAATTGCCCATACTGGTTTACCATACTGTTATCTTATCCTTACCAACCTAATGAGACCACCTTTCGCTTCACCAAGCTCCTGCTTCCCCTTTTTCTCCACCAATCCTGTCATGAGGGTATGGCAAATATCGAAGGGTCAGCTCCCACTCCGTCTTGCTACCCCCTGTGGTACTTGGGACGTCTAATGCACTCCTCTCACAGATCTCAGATTCAAACAGTCCTACCCAGTCCTCCCCAACCGCCTAGGTAGTTTTTTGTATCTGGCCACCCCAGATTTTACTCACCTAGGTTCGTGCACGAAGTTACCCAGTTTTTCCTGAGGCCGGCAATCTCTATTCCTGGTTCCCTCACCCTTCGTTTCTATTTGCAACTTCTATTTTAGGTTCGTAGGGCTCTAGGGTTCATTCAGCACCCACCACTCCTGGAGTTCGAAGCTGGACTGTCGAACTCGACAGGGCATGCCTTCCACATCGTCCTCCAAGTCAGGGAGTCCCGAATGAAATCCCATTGAGTCCCGGGTTTCGGCACCAAAATTGTTAGACACATAAATAGTCACAAATTGAAATCCACTCTGAGTTACAAATAGAAAAGAAGTTTATTAGACTTCACAACTAAGTCTAAAAAAATAACGGTTTGCAAAGTGTGGTGGATTCAGGAAGGCAATGCAATGTAGCCAAGCACTGAACCACACCCCAAATTCCAAAATCACATATTATTATACATCCTATCACGATGCCCCATTCCCTCCCCCATGGTCCCATTGGCTTAGGCTTTGGAGGTTACAATCTATCAGAAGCGCCTAAACAGAATACATTATACTAATAAGATCCCTCCCCTACTATCCTATATCAATTCTAGAGGAGAGATGTCTCCCATCTTCTACACCTGTTAGATCCAGTAGGGGTACCAGGTACCAAAAGGTATTTAAAAACAATTCCTAGATGGTGACTCACACTGGGCCCCATGATAACTCCTGAACTCCTGTTCTCCCCCCTTCCTTCCCTATATACTCAAAGTATCTACTCAGGCATTGATTATACAATGATAATTATAAAATATAAAATATGATTACTTGATAATACTAAAAGCACATATATTTTTATTTTTAAATTTGCTCTACAGCCCCGCCCCCTGCGTGCATGCTGGAGAGGTGTCACCCTTTGTGAGGAATGAAGAAATGCACCATGCTTGGCACTTGCCCCGGTCCCACCCCCTTCTGCCAGAGACCCTCAGATCTGTCGCACTCCTGCCCAGGCTCCCACGGGCACCCTTGATGCGAATGATGTAGAGCTGGCCATGCCCACCCAGTAGGCCACACCCATTCCTTCCATGCCCACCCACCCTGGCCATACCCACCCGGCCCCCCAAGGGCAACCACAATGCTGATGCAGCCCTCAATGAAATTGAGTTTGACACCCTGCTCTACTTCAAATGTAATATTATTTTTGGAAGAGTATTTTCAACATCTTTTGACAAATTCCCAATAACGTGCTGAGATTTCAGAGTTAAGTAAATATAGGCATTATGAAATGCCTTAATGAAGTCTAAGTACACTACGTCCACAATATTTTGCTGGTCTATTAGTTTAGTCACTTTATTGAAGAATGAAATAAGATTGGTTTGGCATGATCTGTTTTTAACAAACCTGTGTTGGCTATTAGTTAAAACTTTTGTTTGCTTCTAGTTGTTCACAGATCTGTTTTGTCTATTCCACCTTTTTCTAGCTTACCAAGGAGTAGGTTGTGGTCTACTTTATCAAATGCCTTACTGAAATCTAAGTATACTATGTCCACAGCATTTTGCTGGTCTACTAATTTAGTCACTTTATCTTTATCTTCTGGGGTGTTGGCTACTCCTGTCAGTTTGGTGTCATCTGCAAATTTGGTGAGTTCCCCTTCAAGTCCCTCATCTCAGTCATTTATGAAGATGTTGAAGAGTACTGGAACTAAGATGGATCCTTGTGATACCCCACTGCTTACTTCTCTCCATGTGGATATAGTGCCATTGAGGACTACTCGTTGAGTACGGTTGGTCAGCCAGCCACAGTTCCATCTGGTGGTTATGTTGCCTATTCCACCTTTTTGTAGCTTACCACGGAGTAGGTTGTGGTCTACTTTATCAAATGTCTTACTGAAATCTAAGTATACTATGTCCACAACATTTTGCTGGTCTACTAATTTAGTCACTTTATCAAAGAATGAAATAAGATTGGTTTGGCTTGATCTGTTTTTAACAAACCCATGCTGGCTACTGGTTATGACTTTGTTTGCTTCTCCTTGTTCGCAGATCTGTTTTTTGATTATCTTTTCTAGGATCTTCACAGATATTGATGTTAAACTGATTGGTCTATAGCAGTGGTTCTCAACCTTGGGGTCGCGACCCCATTTGGGGTCACGCGACCATTTCGCGGGGGTCGCCGGGCACCACCGGCTGCCAGTTTGTTTTTTTATTTTTATTTTTTTTTAATTTTTTTAATTTTTTAAAAATTTTTTTATTTTTTTTTGTGCACACGCGCCGCGCACGCGCAGATCCGCCTGTCGCGCCGAAAAAACAAATAAAAAAAATTTAAAAAAAATTAAAAAACAAAAAAAACAAAATGGCGGACCGCGATGGGCGGATGCACACATGCACGGCGCGTGCAACGGGCCGATCTGCGCATGCGCAGATCTGTCCATCGCGGCCGCCATTTTGTTTGTTTTTTTTATTTTTTAAAATTTTCTAAAAAAAAATAAAAAAAACAAAATGGCAGCCCACGACGGGCGGATGCACGCATGCGCGGTACGTGCGATGGGCCGATCCGCGCATGCACGGATCTGCCTATCGCGGCTGCTATTTTGTTTTTTTTTTATTTTATTTTTATTTATTTATTTATTTATTTTTCCGGCGCCCAGGTCGGGGTAGCGGCGCAAATGGGCGGGGCAAGTGGGGTCTCAACCTGAGAAAGGTTGAGAACCACTGGTCTATAGTTTCCTGGGTCCGTTTTGTTTCCTTTCTTGACGATGGGAACCACATCAGCCCTTTTCCAATCCTCAGATACTTCCCCGGTGCTCCAGGATTTATGAAAGATGTGGTGCAATGGTTCTCAGATAATATCTGCCAGCTCTTTCAGAACTCTGGAATGTAATCTGTCAGGTCCTGGTGATTTGTATTTGTCAAGGTTGGATAGGTGTTCTCTTACCATTTTCTTGTTTATTTTAATTTTTGTTTCTAGTATGTCTTTTGCAGTTGTTTTTTTTTTTTTTGGTATGTTTCTTTTTATGTGAAGACTGATGTAAAGTATGAATTAAGCAGCTCTGCTTTCTCCCTGTTGCCTGTTATTTCCTTGCCATCTTCTCTCTTTAGTGGGCTTACAGTTTTCTTAACTTTTTTCTTGTTGTTAATATGTTGGAAGAAACCTTTTTTATTTTCCTTGATTTCTGTTGCAAGTCTTTGTTCGTTCTGAGCCTTTGCTTTCCTGACTTCATCTTTGCATGTTCTGGCTGTCTGCTGATAATCAACCTTAGTTATGTGCCCCTCTTTCCATTTTTTGTATTTGTCCTTTTTGTCTTTCAGTTTGTCAGAGAGATCTTTGTGCAACCGTGCTGGTCTCTTCTTGAATATCTTGTTTTTCTATTTCAGTGGTATTGTACTTCTCTAGAATTTTATGATTGCATTTTCAAAGTTTCCCATGCTTCTTGGATTGTTTTCCCCTTTAGGATTGTCATCCATGGGATCTTTCCTAGGTTCTCTCTGAGTTTGTTAAAATCAGCACTTTTGAAGTTTGGATTGTTTTCTGTTGCTAGTGTTTGCATTATATTAAATTCCAGTATGATGAGGTCATTTTCGCCCAAGGCTCCGGTAACTTCAACTCCTTCTATTTCTTCTTCTCTATTAGTAAGAATTAAGTCCAGTATGACTTTGTGTCTAGTTCCCTCCTCCACCTTTTGGATGTCAAAGTTGTCAGCTAGGTTGGTTAGGAATCTGTTTGATCTCCCACTCGCTGCAGAATTTGTCTCCCAGTTGATATCAGGATAGCTGAAGTCTCCCATTACTATTGTGGTATGCTTCCTACATACATTTGTTAACTGGTTGGCAAAGAGTTCATCTGTTTCTTCTGATTGCTTGGGTGGTCTGTAATATACACCTATGGCAATGTCACTTTTTTTCTCTTTTATATTGACCCATATGCACTCTGGAGAGATTTTATCTTTGATCATGTGCATTTCTGTAGGTATGTAGCGTTCTCTTACATATAGTGCAACCCCCCTTCCTCTTTTTGTAGACTTGTTTCTTTTGAACAATTTGAACTTGTGTGCATGCTACTTGTAGCATTTCTATTGCTGTTGCTGTCACTGTCGCTATTGCTATTGCAGAAGTAAAGTCAGTGGTTATTCAGCATAGTAATATGGTGTTGAAAGAGGTAGTCTAAAACAGACACAACACTGGAAAAGACCAAGGTAGAAGAGAAAGAAATATAATAGGATAGGAAATAATCTTAACAGAAGTGAAAAAATATTTACATAATTCCAGCCTCTTTCTCCCAAGAAATTACTTCTAAATAGATACCTTCTCAGAAAGAAAAAAAGAAATCATTTTCTAAATAGTTAAAATACTTTATTGGGCCTTGAGAAGCCCTAGATCTCACACAGCCTAATACTCTTTAGACAGCTCATCAGACAGCATTTAGATGGACTATCAGAAATATGATTCCAATGACAAAAGTCATTTCCACACTCCCTCTTCCCAGAAGAACCGGGTGTCTTCTGACAGATGCATATCAGCCAAGGGTGGCAGGGAAATCCTGAAATATTTTTGAATGACACCTCTATTTATAAGCATTGCTATGAGTGGAAAATACAGAATCTGTCTAGTTATTAAGCTAGATGAACAGTTTAATCTGGTGGGCAATGTAATGTAATTAATGGATGAAATAAAAAAACATTCCTCAAACATTCCTTATAATGTAAATATTTGTTTGCTAGTCAGTAAGGGCCAAATTAGATAATATTTTTTTTAATTTTATTTAAAAACATATATGTTGCCCATCTTGAACATTATACAGGGTGGCTAATAATTAAAAACAGAATAAAAGCAGTAAACAGAACTATAAAGAACCTGCTCAATAGTAGTAACTGTGAGAGGGATCTCGGAGTCCTAGTGGACAATCATTTAAATATGAGCCAGTGGTGTGCTGCAGCTGCCAAAAAAGCCAACACAGTGCTAGGCTGCATTAACAGAGGGATAGAATCAAGATCACGTGAAGTATTAATACCACTTTACAATGCCTTGGTAAGGCCACACTTGGAATACTGCATCCAGTTTTGGTCACCACAATGTAAAAAAGATGTTGAGACTCTAGAAAGAGTACAGAGAAGAGCAACAAAGATGATCAGAGGACTGGAGGCTAAAACATATAAGAAATGGTTGCTGGAATTGGGAATGTCTAGTTTAACAAAGAGGGGGGACATGATAGCAGTGTTCCAATATCTCAGGGGCTGCCACAAAAGAAGAGGGAGTCAAGCTATTTTCCAAAACGCCTGAAGGCAGGATAAGAAGCAACGGATGGAAACTAATCAAGGAGAGAAGCAACCTAGAACTAAGGAAAAACTTCCTGACAGTTAGAACAATTAACCAGTGGAACAACCTTCCTCCAGAAGCAGTGAATGCTCCAACACTGGAGGTTTTTAAGAAGAAACTGGACAGCCATTTGTCCGAAATAGTATAGGGTTTCCTTCCTGAGCAGGGGGTTGGACTAGATGACCTCCAAGGTCCCTTCCAACTTTATTATTATTATTAAATAGCAGCTGAGAAGGGTTAATAATTTTATCCACAGTACCACGAGATCAGGGAAAATCTTCCTCCATATTTGCTATTTGTTATGAAAGACAAAACTAATCAAAGTAGTTTTCTTCTGTGGAGAAAGGAGAGATTCCTTGGGTATTTTTCATCAGGACTGCAGTATAGAAAGTAACAAGTCCCCCACTCTCCAAGAAACCCGAGTCCTAAACTGAATGGAGTAAGACGGAGGTCATGGCTGTTATCGAAACAAAGCAGACAATAATAAATAAATACTTGGTTGGTTTCGTGCAGACATTTCATTACCCAACTAGGTAACATCATCAGCATAATGATATTATCTAGTTGGGTAATGAAGCATCTGCAAGCAAACAACCAAACTCAGAGACCACCAAGGACCCTAAGCTACAAATATTCTATTAGTAATAAACACCTTTTCACAATACATTAATGTCACCCATGATGTTTGTGCTTATTGTGTAGGAGTGTTTTCTTTGTGCCACATTGCAAAATTGTACGAAGTAATACTTTTACCTGGATCTAAGGCTAATGGCAATTATTTCCACGGCTAGAACAGCCACAGATAACAAGGCAGTACTTTATCTACCTTTCTTCTCACGCTGAAGTCATATGGTGTTTGCATGCACCGAGAAAGAGAGAGAGAAAGAGAAAGTAAAAGCGACCTGTGTCACATAGAGCATCAGTGTGAAGCATAGCATTACTATTTTTGAAACAGAAAGAAAATCTCTGTTCTCAGCGTTATCACATTTTGTGAGGAAGGATCTTGACACCTCTGATGACCCAATTCTAGTAATCAAAATGCTGATCCTTGCTTAGAGGGACCCTGTATGGGGGGGGGGGAGAGACACACCTTTTATAAAGAAAAGTAAGTGTTTCATTTCCAAGTTGCTACTTTTTTAAGTTACTGAAACGCCACCTAGTCTAGAATGCAGAGAAGGGAGAACATGGGATATCATAAGGCAGAAAGACGATATTGTTCAGGAAGAATTGGTACATCCATGACCACTCGGAGGCAGTGTAGATGTAGACCTTAAAACACAGGTCCACAACCCGTTTAGCTTCTGCCTAAATCTGGTCAGCCAGAAAACAAACTATAAAAGCATGAAAATAAGTTCATGTTCAGGATATTCCAGCAAAAATAATGCTTGAGGGTTTTATGGTTGACCCTTACAACGATGGATGACAATGGGCCCCAAGTAACTGATTCTTGTAAAAGCCAAATTATTCCCTTCAAATATTTAACTCTTCCACCTCTACCTTTCCCCTTAAATCTTTGTTCTGCAAAATTTCTTCCTGATCCCATGGGCTGCCATGTGATTCCATTTTCTGTCAGTTGAATGCTTTCCCTCCGCCAACCTCATTAATTTACAAATCAATTGTTATTTAAGTCTTATTTGCACCTTGATATTATTTTCTTGGTGTTTCCTCACATGATTATTTTTTGAAGCTAAAAGGAAAAAAGGAAAAACGAGCTACGTGTGAAAAAGGATTGCATTTGATGAGCCATTTCTGATGATACAAATGCTCTGCTTATATTACTTTTTCAGTGCTTAGAGAGATCCTACAAATGAGAGAGTTATTTTTAGATACACAGAAAAAAGAGGTTTATTTGTCTGCTCTTTGATCTTGCAGCTATTGTCACTCATATGAAAGCACCTCGCTTTTTAGTTTATAGACCTTAAGGATACAAACCTGCAAATTTTAGGAGTCATTCGGAATTTTGAAAATATGTTATGGGCACGCTCATAAATTGAGGTTTAACACTTGCCAAATCACAGAAATAGCCATCAAGGACAATAAAACTGGCTCTGTCAATTTGCATGGGGATCTAAGACTGGTACACAGCCCAGAGCATCATTACTCTTTTGTAAGGATTTTATGGCTATTATGGTTTTTTTATTTGTAAACCACTCAAGAGTCACTTAGACAGGTACAACAGTAAGATGGGTACTGTATACATTTGATTGATAGATAGATAGATAGATAGATAGATAGATAGATAGATAGATAGATAGATAGATAGATAGATAGGCCAGTCACAACACTTTGCAAGGTGTCATTCTACCTAGCCACCACAAGATGGCTTCCTCTAATTCAGGAGTGAGCCAGCAGGAATTCTGGGAGTTGAAGTCCACAGGTCATAAAGGGGCAATAGTAGTCCACCCCTGCTCTAATTCCACTGGCCTTTCGTATTTTGCTGAGGAAATGGGCACCTTTCCAAGCCAAACCCTGTGCTTTTGCCTCCCCAAACCCATAATTAATCTGTGAATGGGGCTTAGGAATGGCCTGGATAGGGGGCGGAGAGGAATAATGGAGGAAGTTATTATACAAGCAAACTTCTCTTTAAAAAAATTTGAATGACTGTTTTTGTTTTTGTTTTAAAAAAAAAAGTGGCGTTGGACATCCAGACTCTTGCAAATGTGTGCTATGACTATTGCCTATCCCTTGCCTCAGGGTAAGGCTTGCCATTTCTGAATTCAATCAAACAAAAGGAGCAGTGTAGTTTTGATTGTGGAAAGGGCAAGTCACATGGCAAGATAGCACCTGCAGACCTATTCAGGAAAACATCATAAAATACTCTGAAATGATTTGGGGGGTGGAGGGTGCTAAAATGCACAGTGTGTCATGAGCAAACGGTTGATGGTTTTTGCAATTACCCTGGATTCCAAATGCTGTCGCATTACAGATAGTCCTTGACTTACTACAGTTCGTTTAGTGACCGTTTGAAGTTATAACAGCACTGAAAAAAGTGACTTATGACCATTTTGCACACTTACACAACTGTTGCAGCATCCTCATGGTCATGTGATCAAAATTCGTTTGCTTGGCAACTGGCATGTATTTATGATGGTCGCAGTGTCTCAGGGTGATGTGATCACCTTTTGGGACCTTCTGACAAGCAAAATCAACGGGGAAGCCAGAGCCAGTTAACAACCATGTTACTAACTTAAAACAACCGCGGTGATTCACTTAACATCCGTGGCAAGAAAGGTTGTAAAATGGGGCACAACTCACTTAACTGTCTCGCTTAGCAATATAAATTTGGGGCTCAGTTGTTATTGTAAGTCAAGGACTATCGGTATGCCTCCAGGCATAATCAATGTGGAGGCGATTTGTAATTCAGCAACCTCCAGAAGATCTCAAGAATCCTCACCCTTACCAGGGTTCTTTACATCTAAATTCTCCAAAATGGAGCATGAGTCATAAAGGTTCCTTGGAACAGGTTTATCTTCAGGCAGTGGAAGAGTCATCCATGGGGAATGTTCCCATCAGCAGGATGACCAAGCTTTCCTTGGCGTCTCCACGAAAAAATGTGAGTAATATCTCTGCCCATGTCTCGGCACCCACTTGCCGTTTGCCTCTCCAGCAGGCATCTGTTGTGTGCTCACCCAAACATTCCTTGTTTACTCAAAGTTTGAATATATAGATTTGACCGTTGCAGAGATATTAGCCGCCTGCTCGCTTCCACTTCATCTCCTGCATAAGTAATACATTGGCAGAGCCTTTGCCATTTGTCAGCCAGCAGTCAGCGAACACATTTGCTCGTCAATCTAATTTTAACCTTTTCTCGCACAAGCCTTTGCAAAACAACCAGCCGTTCTGTCGTTCCCCGCTCATTGTTCTTTATGCAGTCTTATTTTTATTTATTTTATTAATCTTTCATTTAATATGCTTCATTACATGCCATCCTGCTAAGCCAAAAACTAAAACAGTCCATTGAAATTTTCTTCCGCCCTCCGTAGACTAACACCCCCCCAAAAGTTAGGAATCGTCTTCTTTCTACACTAAGGAAAAACGAAATGCCTAGCAAACACAGTGCGAGGATGGATGGAGCTAATATCTCCTGGCACTTTCCTTCCTACCCTGAAAAGTAAGTACTATTATACTATTATAGATGTACCGAACTTGTGGCACAGGTGGCTAAATGCATGTTGTTCTTGACAGTAGTGTTTTTTCTGCAGAATCAGGAGGGATAAATCTAGCAATGCGTTTATTAGTAATCCCATTGTGGTTTATTTTAGTCCATAGGAGATCTTGGACATTACTGAAAAGTATGGAAGATGGCCCAGTCTAACAATGGAATCAAAATCAACACAGATAGATTTATCCTTGATATTACTGCCCTTTGTCAGAGAATATGCCACCCTGAGACATGGTGCTTCTATGAATGAGTTCTTTAAGAGCTCTCGCCGTTTAATTATAGTTTGGGGGCTTAATGCCATGAATTCCGTAGGCTGCTGAGGAGTGATGATAATTTGGCAGTGACCGGAGTCTTTAATCCCTATTGCAGGTAGTCCTTGATTTATGAAACCACAGTTGGAAGCAGAATTTCTATTGTTAAGTTGCTAAGTGAATTTTGCCTGATTTTACAACCTTTTTTGGCCATGGCTGTTAAAGCGAATCACTGTGGTTGTTAAGTGAATCATGTGGTCATTAAGCAAATCCAGCTTTCCCCATTGACTTTGCTTATTGGAAGCCAGCTGAAAACATCATAGTGGCAATCATATGACCCTGGGATATTGCAATCATTATAAATACATGCTGGTTACCAAGCCTCCAAATTTTGATCAGGCGACAGTCATAGATGAGAGGACTGACTGTTGGTTACTTTTTTCAGTGCCATTGTAACTTCAAATGGTTATTAAATGAATGGTTTTAAATCAAGGATTACCCGATCTGTTTAAGCTTGATTGTCAAGACCGATTTAATGAAATAATGTTTTTGTTTAAAAAAAAATTAAGTAGTATTATGAATAGGATTAAAAAAAAAAGATACGTCCATTTCTAATTGGCATTGCTGGGCATTAAGAATCTGTGTCAGCCGATGATTCAATTCTGTCTCACTCGATTGTTATTCAAATCCATTTGGGAATTTTGGAACACTTCTACATTCTGTTAAGCACTTTTCATTTATTATTTACATTTTCACATGTATTATTTACAAGCTGCTTTAAAACAGTATTGGGATTATCAACAAGGTCAGTTCCCTGAAAAATGTCCTCTAACCTCAAGCTTTAGAGCACTCCACAAGGGTTTGTTATAACAACAACAAAAGCCCACTGCATAGTCAAAAGGTTCATATTTCATAGTCTGATGTTCAAGATTATGTGGCCTTTGAAAGGTTATCGAATAATTCAACCAAGTGAGTGGCAATAAAGCTCTCATGTTGTCTGGGGACAGATTCCCTTTTTAGATAGTAAATTATTTCAGAAAGTGCCATATCAAGGCCCAACATCTACCACACATTTGAGATCAATGGAAGCAATGATAGACACAGGCAGGCTGTAGGCCAATCAGTCCAGTTTGAAAATAATGTGATTTCCGGATCCAAAGGGAGCTGATAGTCCCTTTCTCCAGTCTTTCTCCCAACCAGTCATACCAGCAGCTTAATTTGTTGGCTGCTTGGTAAACTATTAAGCCAATTCTTTTTCTTTGCTTTTATTGTTAAAAAAAAAAAACTGGGAACAAATTAGGCATGCCCATCCATTGCAGACGTACTGCAAAATCCAACAGCCATTTGGCTAAAATAAAATAAAGTCACTTGAGAGCAAGAAGAGCGACATAAATAAATAAAATGAAAATACATATATTTCAATTTCAGCTAGTTTTATTACACCATTTCACTGAGCGAAATTAATGGAAGTGCTTAGTTTGTGAAATTCACATCTCAGATTCAACATTTGTTTATTTATTTACCCTTTAATCAATTATATATGGCCACCTATCTCAAGGAAAGTGACTCTGGGGGCATACAAGAATTTGCGATGTGTGTTCTCTGTCTTTCAAACAGATGCAAAAAGCCTTAATACAAGGCTGGAACAAGAGAGGTAGATGTGTGGGAATTATTACCGCATTTAATTTATATTTTCCCCAGCTTGATTATTACAACTGTTGAAGTGTTATTTTTTTTCCCTTGTAAAATGAAGATTGTATTACCAATCCTAAACTTACTTGATATGCATGAAAGAGAACATCCAGACCTACTGGTATGAATTAAAATTGTTACAATGGTATGTTTGAGTAGTTTTTTTTTCCTGGAATTTGCCAGTTAATTAGAATCTGTGATCTATCTGTCAAAGAGTTCAAGGCCAAGATGAGCTTGCTTGAAAACTTATTAAAGAGCAATATTAAGAGAGGAAAATGAGTCTCTTGTTTGTGTATTATCTGTTACACTGATGTATTCAGGTGTTTTTTTTTTTTATTTCCACAGCAGTGTGTTAAATTTCAATCAGGGCAATTTCATTGCATATTATTCACCAGCTTTTTCTGAGCCTTATGTAAGGAAAATATTATTGTACTTACCTGCAAATAATAATATGTTTCTCCTCAAGTAATTTATCTCTAAATTGAAAGGCTATCTTGGATACTCCTAGGACATACTGTAGCTAAGGAGCAGATAAATGTTCCTGTAATTTTCCTGGGGCAGGAGGGTGTTCTTAAGCTCAATAATAACTTCCTTGGGGTAATTGCAGTTGTTGCATTTTGTGACTTCTTGTAATTTACATTTGTGGCATCTCTTGGTGGCTTGTTGAGCAGAATTTGGCAATCTTTCAGTAATTAAATAAATAATTAAATAAATAATAACTGACCATTTCCATTTTTATATTTTTATTTTAAATTAGAAGTGGAGATGAGGTTCAGAGCAGCGTGGTTACTCTTGCTGTATTTCAGTTCTTTTCTGATTGTGTAGAGTACATAGGTTTATCCATTTGTGTGAATATCCAATATTATCATTTTTCTCCCATATTTCTTCTGAACTTTGAGTTTAGAGCATTAGTTTCACTACAGTTCTTTGGGATTTTCCCTTCCCTTCTAATTTTGGGAAGTGTATCCTGCAAGGGATGACAGCAGTAGGCTAACAGTTAAGGCAACAACCCAGACAATAGATGGAACCAGGGTAGTGCCCAATCAGAGGAGGTTTGGTTAAAGAAAACTGCAGTTGTTACAATGGAAATAGGGGGTGCCCATAATTACTATAACAGTGGTACTTCCTTTTGTGTTTGTCTTACACTACGATCTTCCACACCTCTTTATAGTAAGGGATGCCCTGTGATTTGTGGACAATCAGAGTTACATTGGAGCAGGGGCACAACAGTGTTTCTGCAATGTATTCAAAGAGAGGGATTGATATTAGAAATAAGGGGCAATTCATCTTCCAGAGGGAACCCATAAAATAAACTTCTTGAGCGGATAGGCAACAGAAGTAACTAAGGAACTTCTTTCCAAGTCATCCTCTTCTAAACTCTGAGATATTGGAAGTCTGTATTGATTCAGTAATCTCTACGATGGTCAGATTCCTTCAGAGGCAGTGTTGGGATTCAAATATGTGAACAACCGGTTCTCTGTGTGGATGCCGCTTCCAGAAGTCCATTCTGGGTCTGGGCAATAAAAAACTAGGTAACGGTTCTGCCGAAGTGGTGCGAACTGGCTGAATCCCACCACTGTTCAGAGGTCCAAGATGGTGGCAGCGTAGGAAGCAGTAACAGATCATAGGGAGAGAAGTAACCAAACTAAGTAGGAAGGTACTAGGAGGGGGGGGGGAAAGAGAGGGAAAAGAAGCAGAAAGTTAGATAAGGAAGATAGAAAGGATAAAGGAAAAGAAAAAATTGGGGCAAGGAGAAAAACACCAGCAAACAGAAGCGCAGCGAATGAATGGCTGCACATGGAGTCGGAGGCAGCTGGCAACAGAGAACGAGGGAGCCAGCTCTGGAGCACAACTGAGCAGCCCAATACTGGAAAAAAAGGCAAAGGAGAGCAGTGAACCGGCATCTGAATAGCAGTCAAAGAGGGAAATCATTGGAAGCAGCGAATAGGTGGTTCACAGCATTTATTCAGCAATTGCCTAGGCTCACACCCTAATCAAGACAGCCCAGCTCGACGGGGCAGCCAGGCAGGCCGACCCAGGGCCCGGCAAAGCAGAGACAGCCTACAGCCTACTCCTACAGCCCTCTCCCTACCTCCTTCCAGCCTTGCAGCCCTCCCCAGTGGAGACTTGCCCCAGGTGGAGGACTGGATCAGCAGCCCCCTCCCCTGCCCCTGTTAGCCTGGCCTGGCAGAGGACAAAAGACCTACAGCAATCCTTCGGCTGTGAGGAATTGGAGGCGGCAAAACCTGTGGGTGGAGGAGAAACACAGCAGCAGCAGCAGCAGCAACAGAGGGACTTTGAGCCAGAGAGTGCTCTGATTTCTCAAACTGAATGGCCAGCTGAGAGGAGCAGACCAAACAGAGCAACTGAGCTGAATGGAGGCCTGACCAGAGCAGAGACGAGCACCAAAGGACAGAAGGGAGCTGACAGAGAAAACAAAAAGAGTCCGGAGCAGCAAGCAACAGAAGTGAAGCCAACAATTAAGTTTGAGGTCCCAATAGGAAGGGAGGGAAGACCCCCAGTAAAGAACAAAAAGGAATTGGACCTTAAAAACTTTTAAAAAAAAATAGAGGGAAGAAAAGGATAAATAAAACTAACATAATAGTAAGAAGGTTAAATAAATAACAAGGTAGCACAAAGACAGAAAAAAGAATAGAAAAATAGGCATAATTACCCAGAACAGAGAAGCTAGAAACAAGGCTAATAGCAAAGCACATCTACCAACCAAAAAGAGGGATTTTCAAACAACAAACTCATGGAACAGATGACTGATACTATTGTGGTATGCAATACATGTTCCACGTATGCACTCGTGCCCCCAAAACACCCAAACTGTGCAAATTATGTGAACTACTACAGGAAAAAGTTAGGAACTTAGAGACAACTCTAGCCAAACCCCAACGTACGAAAGAAAGCTCCGCCCAGACTGAACCAAATAATGAACAAATAACTTCCAGAGGATTTGATCCTACTGATAAACCCTTGGAGAAAGACAAATGGAGGCATGTCACACATAGAAGGAAACACAATACTCAAAGAAAAAAACAGCATGCAACAGACAAACCCCTTTTGCCCAATCCTACCCAACCAGAAGTAGCCCATTAAAATTGATTAAAATCAATTTTTCTCCTTAGATCAGTGGTTCTCAACCTTTTTAATGCCGCGACCCCCAACTGGTCGTAAGTCGAGGACTTCCTAACCGGTCGTAAGTCAAGGACTTCCCAACCGGTCGTACGTCGAGGACTTCCCAGCCGGTCGTAAGTTGAGGACTTCCCAACCGGTCATAAGTCGAGGACTTTCCCTGCCCGGGAGCGCCATGCATGCGTGGTACTGCCACCTGCACCGGCCGAGGCGTAGCTGGCAAGGGGCAGCAATGGCGCAGGGCGACCACCATCTGGCCCAGCCCAAGGGAGGTAAGGCACCCGCCGGGCCCCACGCGTGCCAGCAACTCTCCCTGTGCCCGCCGGCCTCTCACCTCCCACCCCTGGCCCTCTTTTACTTACATTTTTAGTAGTTGCTCAGCAGGGAGGGGTGGAAACTTCTAGACAGCTCGCCTTCGCTGCAGACAACTTGCAGCACCGTTTGCAGACTGGGACTTTTGGGGGGCTCAGCAGGGCAGAGACAGCCTGGACAATTCCTATTGGCTTTTGAAAGCCAATAGAATTAGACTCTATTCAAGAGAGTCTATTCTATTGGCTTTCAAAAGCCAATAGAATAAGAGGGAGTAGCACAGCTAAGGAAAAGGGGGGAAAAATCGCGGACTGCATTGCTTGGCGACCCCCGTGAAATGGTCGTTCGACCCCAAATGGGGTCGTGACCCACAGGTTGAGAACCGCTGCCTTAGATCAGCGGTTCTCAACCTGTGGGTCGCGACCCCATTTGGGGTCGAACAACCATTTCACGGGGGTCGCCAAATGCCGCAGTCCGCCTTTTTTTTTGGTCGGCCATTTTTCCCCCTTTGTGATGCAGGCCATTGCGCCGCGCATGCGCGATGCGCCCCGTCGCGCCACACATGCGCAATGCGCCCCGTCGCACCACGCATGCGCGATGCGCCCCGTCGCACCACGCATGTGCGATGCGCCCCATTGCACCGCGCATGCGCGATGCGGGCCGGGGTTGAGCCCCGGAAAAGGTTGAGAACCGCTGCCTTAGATGGAAACACGCAGACCCACAACTTCCCCCCAAAGAAAACATGCAGACACCTAGCCAAGAAACAACTTCAAATACCACTAAAAAAGTCACCTCAAATATCCCTTTAAAAGCCACATGAACAAACACACCTGAGATAAACAGAAAGGTACCCCAGACTGCAGCCCCCCCAAAAGGAAGGCAAGTGTTGATAATTGGAGATTCTATCCTCAAAGGAACAGAATCATCCATCTGCAGACCAGACATACAATCCAAGGAGGTATGTTGTCTCTCTGGAGCAAAAATCAAAGATGTGGCTGAGAACCTAACCAAAATAATTAGACCTACAGATTACTACCCCTTCCACCTCCACCACAATGGGACAACAACACAACAAACAACTGAGTACAATAGTGAGAGATTACAAACAACTAGGCAATAAAGTTAAGAAACTAGGAGCACAAGTAATGTTCTCATCAGTACTCCCAATGAAAGGCCAATACCCATTGAGGGAAAAAAGAATTTTAGAAATAAACTATTGACTAAAGGGATGGTTTCGCCAAGAAAACTTTGGTTTCCTGGATCATGGACTGCATTTCCTACGCGAAGGACTCTTGGCAAGCGATGGGCTGCACCTCATGAAAACAGGCAAAAATGTATTTGGAAAAAGACTGGCCCTACTAATCAGGAGGGCTTTAAACTAAACTGATGGGGCAGCCCAGCACTGTGTTGGCTTTTTTGGCAGCTGCAGCACACTGCTGGCTCATATTTAAATGATTGTCCACTAGGACTCTGAGATCCCTCTCACAGTTACTACTATTGAGCAGGTTCTTTATAGTTCTGTTTACTGCTTTTATTCTGGTTTTTTTTAATTATTAGCCACCCTGTGTAATGTTCAAGATAGGCAACATATATGTTTTTAAATAAAATTAAAAAAAATATTATCTAATTTGGCCCTTACTGACTAGCAAACAAATATTTACATTATAAGGAATGTTTGAGGAATGTTTTTTTATTTCATCCATTAATTACATTATATTGCCCACCAGATTAAACTGTTCATCTAGCTTAATAACTAGACAGATTCTGTATTTTCCACTCATAGCAATGCTTATAGATAGAGGTGTCATTCAAAAATATTTCAGGATTTCCTGGCCACCCTTGGCTGATATGCATCTGTCAGAAGACACCCGGTTCTTCTGGGAAGAGAGAGTGTGGAAATGACTTTTGTCATTGGAATCATATTTCTGATAGTCCATCTAAATGCTGTCTGATGAGCTGTCTAAAGAGTATTAGGCTGTGTGAGATCTAGGGCTTCTCAAGGCCCAATAAAGTATTTTAACTATTTAGAAAATGATTTCTTTTTTTCTTTCTGAGAAGGTATCTATTTAGAAGTAATTTCTTGGGAGAAAGAGGCTGGAATTATGTAAATATTTTTTCACTTCTGTTAAGATTATTTCCTATCCTATTATATTTTTTTCTCTTCTACCTTGGTCTTTTCCAGTGTTGTGTCTGTTTTAGACTACCTCTTTCAACACCATATTACTATGCTGAATAACCACTGACTTTACTTCTGCAATAGCAATAGCGACAGCGACAGCAACAGCAATAGAAATGCTACAAGTAGCATGCACACAAGTTCAAACTGTTCAAAAGAAACAGGTCTACAAAAAGAGGAAGGGGGGTTGCACTATATGTAAGAGAACGCTACATACCTACAGAAATGCACATGATCAAAGATAAAATCTCTCCAGAGTGCATATGGGTCAATATAAAAGAGAAAAAAAGTGACATTACCATAGGTGTATATTACAGACCACCCAAGCAATCAGAAGAAATAGATGAACTCTTTGCCAACCAGTTAACAAATGTGTGTAGGAAGCATACCGCAATAGTAATGGGAGACTTCAGCTATCCTGATATCAACTGGGAGACAAATTCTGCAGCGAGTGGGAGATCAAACAGATTCCTAACCAACCTAGCTGACAACTTTGACATCCAAAAGGTGGAGGAGGGAACTAGACACAAAGTCATACTGGACTTAATTCTTACTAATAGAGAAGAAGAAATAGAAGGAGTTGAAGTTACCGGAGCCTTGGGCGAAAGTGACCTCATCATACTGGAATTTAATATAATGCAAACACCAGCAACAGAAAACAATCCAAACTTCAAAAGAGCTGATTTTACCAAACTCAGAGAGAACCTAGGAAAGATCCCATGGATGACAATCCTAAAGGGGAAAACAATCCAAGAAGCATGGGAAACTCTGAAAATGCAATCATAAAATCCTAGAGAAGTACAATACCACTGAAATAGAAAAACAAGATATTCAAGAAGAGACCAGCACGGTTGCACAAAGATCTCTCTGACAAACTGAAAGACAAAAAGGACAAATACAAAAAATGGAAAGAGGGGCACATAACTAAGGTCGATTATCAGCAGACAGCCAGAACATGCAAAGATGAAGTCAGGAAAGCAAAGGCTCAGAACGAACAAAGACTTGCAACAGAAATCAAGGAAAATAAAAAGGGTTTCTTCCAACATATTAACAACAAGAAAAAAAGTTAAGAAAACTGTAAGCCCACTAAAGAGAGAAGATGGCAAGGAAATAATAGGCAACAGGGAGAAAGCAGAGCTGCTTAATTCATACTTTACATCAGTCTTCACATAAAAAGAAACGATAGCCCAACATACCAAAAAAACAACTGCAAAAGACATACTAGAAACAAAAATTAAAATAAACAAGAAAATGGTAAGAGAACACCTATCCAACCTTGACAAATACAAATCACCAGGACCTGACAGATTACATCCCAGAGTTCTGAAAAAGCTGGCAGATATTATCTGAGAACCATTGCACCACATCTTTCATAAATCCTGGAGCACCGGGGAAGTATCTGAGGATTGGAAAAGGGCTGATGTGGTTCCCATCTTCAAGAAAGGAAACAAAACGGACCCAGGAAACTATAGACCAATCAGTTTAACATCAATATCTGTGAAGATCCTAGAAAAGATAATCAAAAAACAGATCTGTGAACAAGGAGAAGCAAACAAAGTCATAACCAGTAGCCAGCATGGGTTTGTTAAAAACAGATCAAGCCAAACCAATCTTATTTCATTCTTTGATAAAGTGACTAAATTAGTAGACCAGCAAAATGTTGTGGACATAGTATACTTAGATTTCAGTAAGACATTTGATAAAGTAGACCACAACCTACTCCTTGGTAAGCTACAAAATGGTGGAATAGGCAACATAACCACCAGATGGATCTGTAGCTGGCTGACCAACCGTACTCAACGAGTAGTCCTCAATGGCACTATATCCACATGGAGAGAAGTAAGCAGTGGGGTATCACAAGGATCCATCTTAGTTCCAGTACTCTTCAACATCTTCATAAATGACTGAGATGAGGGAATTGAAGGGGAAACTCATCAAATTTGCAGATGACACCAAACTGACAGGAGTAGCCAACACCCCAGAAGACAAACTTGGGATCCAAAAAGATCTAGACAAATTTGAACAATGGGCCATATCCAACAAAATGAGTTTCAATGTGGAGAAAAGCAAAGTTTTACATTTAGGCAGGAAAAATCAAAGGTACAAGTACAGATTGGGCAAGACCTGGCTTAAAAACAGTAACTGTGAGAGGGACCTTGGAGTCCTATTGGACAATCACTTGACCATGAACCAGCAGTGTGCAGAAGCAGCCAAAAAAGCTAATACAATCCTGGGGCATAGAATCAAGATCACCACTTTATAAAATCCTAGTAAGACCACACCTAGTATACTGCAGCCAATTCTGGTCACCATATCACAAAAAAGATGTTGAGAGTTTGGAAAAAAAATTCAGAAAAGAGCAACTAAAATGATCAAAGGCCTGGAGACTAAAACATACAAAGAATGGCTGTGGGACTTGGGTTTGGCTAGTCTAAAGAAAAGAATAAATAGGAGAGACATGATAGCAGTATTCCAGTATCTGAGGGGCTGCCACAAGGAAGAGGGGGTCCTGTTGTTCACCAGAGCACCAGAGGGAAGGACGATAAACAATGGTTGGAAACTGATCAAAGAGAGAAGCAACCTGGAATTAAGGAGAAACTTCCTGACAGTGACGACAATCAACCAGTGGAACAGCTTACCTCCAGAAATCCTGGGTGCTCCATCACTGGAGATTTTAAAAAAGAGATTAGACAATCTCCTATCTGAGATGGTATAAATTCTCCTGCATGTGCAGGGGGCT
Source organism: Bothrops alternatus (assembly GCA_034064705.1). Taxonomy (NCBI): domain Eukaryota; kingdom Metazoa; phylum Chordata; class Lepidosauria; order Squamata; family Viperidae; genus Bothrops; species Bothrops alternatus. The sequence goes on along the minus strand of JARGCV010000052.1, from coordinate 6,169,425 downwards.
GGAGTAGAAGACCTCTAAGGTCCCTTTCTATTCTATTCTATTCTATTCTATTCTATTCTATTCTATTCTATTCTATTCTATTCTATTCTATTCTATTCTATTCTATTCTATTCTATTCTTCCTCAGTTTAAGGGCATGCCTCCCAGTTTTAGTAGCAGACTGAGACATGTCCCCCAGGCAAGAACATTTCTAAAATTCTCTCTGGGAAAAAGAGTTATCTCAGGATCTACCGGCTGTCTCTCTGAACCTATTGCACAGCAGCAGGAAGTGATTTTTTCCACCTGTTATATTTTAGGAGCTGCACCAAGGGAAAATTCTATATTTAGAAATCTTATTACAGTCCAGGAAGCTTCTGTCATGCCTTTCCTAGAGGATTTCTCATTTAAAGAAGAAGATATGCAGAATCAAATTCAGGGAAAGTCTGTAGACTTCCAGCCTCAAAAGGACAAGCATGTTGGCTGATACAGTACTGCAGAAAAGTGCTCTGCCTGAACAGAGATCTACAAGGACGAATATGCCATGCCTGCCAAAAATAGTGGATTTGTGAGACCCTTACTGTCTTTGTAAGATTTCCATAGTTTCTATGTTATCCTTTTTCTTACTGTAGACAGTTATGTTCCATGCCTTTGTCTCTGCGGTTCAGAGTTCATCTTTTCATTCTGAACTTTCCTACCGTGACTGTGGACCATTTTTGATATCTGCTTGTACAACCATTTGTTTTGATGAACCAGACTAGACTCATGGCTGAAAGCAGTTCTTGCCTTGAGCCTCCTTTACTTTGAATTTTATCATGTCTCTTCTATGTGATTACTTAAATGCATTTTACCACCAAATTTAGGTCATTCTATTTTTTTGCCCGTATCTTCTTTTTTCTTTGGATGAAAAATCCTCCCGAACAGGGGTCATACTTCCTCTCAATCTTTTGTCCAATCGATATTGATCTTTCAGTTCTTAGTGTCACTGATCCAGACAATGATTGTCCTTCCAACGTCAGCAACCTTTCCAAAATTGCCAGAGGGTGAAGAATACGAGTCAGAGGAACCACTGGAAACTTCAGGGTTAGTTTTTACTTCTTACCCAGGTGTTAGAGTGGGGTTTAAGCCCCTGTATTGCTATCAGAAAGTGTATACTGAGCAAGTTTTGAGAATGAACATTATCTGCTATTGGAAGTGAGACACCTGTCAGCGCTCCAACAATTGAGAAAACTGTAGCCATTTTACCTTTTGCTTTCATTGTGCTTCTTTCTGCTTTCTGGGATTTTAGATGTAGAAGGGGGGTAGGGTGGAATTTTTGAGCATTTTCAGTTAGCCATAACAATTGCAACTGTGTGTGAACTCAAGGCCAGTGTTAGATAAAGTTTTGGCTGGCTGAGAAGTAGGGAGAGCCTGCATTTTAGATTAATTGGTGAATGTGATTTATGAAAGCCTTTCTGGGCTGGGAATGCAACTTGTTACTTTGTATCTGGGGGAGGGAACTTTAGTCTTGGGTTCAACTATGTAAGTGCCGATACTTTGTTTCCTGAATAAAATGTTCTTTAAGGAAGAAATCTTTGCCTTGAAGTTCTTTTAATTGGTTTCATCTATCGCAGCGGTTCTCAACCTTGGGGTCGTGACCCCATTTGGGGTCGCACAACCATTTTGCGGGGGTCGCCGGACACCGCGGGCCGCCATTTTGTTTTTTTATTTTTTTTATTTTATTTTATTTTTTTTAATTTTTTTTATTTTTTGGCGCGCGCACCGCGCATGCACAGATCCACCCGTCACGCCGAAAAAAAAAAATAAAAAATAAAAAATTTTTTAAAAATTAAAACAAAAATAAAAACAAAAACAAAATGGCGGCCGCGACGGGCAGATCTGTGCATGCATGGCGCGTGCGGCGGGCCAATCCACACATGCGCAGATCTGCCCGTTGCACCGAAAAAAAATAAAAAAAATTTAAAATTTTTTAAAAAAACTAAAAAAAATCAAAAAACAAAAAACAAAATGGCGGCCACGATGGGCGGATCCGTGCATGTGCGGCAAGCGTGATGGGCCGATCCATGCATGCGCAGATCTGCCCGTCGCACCGAAAAAAATAAAAAAAATTAAAAAAAATTAAAAAAAAACTAAAAAAAATCAAAAAACAAAAAACAAAATGGCGGCCACGACGGGCGGATCCGCGCATGCATGGCGCGCATGATGGGCCAATCTGCGCATGCGCAGATCCGCCCGTCGCGGCCGCCATTTTTTTTCGGCATGTGCGCGCGCGCACCCGGGTCAGGGTCGCGGCGCGCATGGGCGGGGCAAGTGGGGTCTCAACCTGAGAAAGGTTGAGAACCACTGATCTATCGGAACCATGACAACACCTATACAAGATCTTGTTATTTTCTCATTAGTAACAAGGTTTCAGAGATACATTACTCACTGTTTCAATTACAGTACTATGGTTTTGTGCAGGGAGCACAATATTGGGGGTGAGGTGGTGGTTTCCATCTATGTCCCAGCACTGAAATGTATTGAAAATCTACACTAAGTTCAAGAGAAGGAATTCAAATATTTGTTTCAGCATCTTTCCATCCATCTATCATCCTTGTCCAACAGCAGCTACATTCAAACCCAACTGATTGGGAAGGTACAAAAATGAAAGAAAGCATTTCCCAAAAAGATAAACTCAACTGGAGTTAAATCATGCTGTTTTCTTTTTGCTTCATAGTACCAGTCTACACAAGGCAATCCAGCATCTGCCTTTAGTGTTACTGTAGGCAGATTATCTACCATTTACAAGTCCCTACCTATTGATATCAGCCAAGGCAAGAGGTTAGGAAGTGGCATAGCAAGCCTTTAACTCTGCAGTCCAAGAAGAGGAAATCAGCTATAGCAGATCCAAGCTACTACAGCTGAAGGGGGCCAGGCGGGTGCGCCTCAAACAAGGCTCATCCCATCTCTACTCATACAAAGATGGATGTGAATAAGGCTGTAATGATATGTGAGAATGACTTTGAGGAAAAAGGAGAAAAAATTCTGCCTAGGAAACTATCAGATAAGAGGCTTAATGGACATGCCCTAATTCAGGCATGTCAAACTCACAACGTCACGTGACATCGTGCGACGTATCAGGACTTTTTCCCCATGGCCAGCAATGGGGTGGGCACTGTTTCTCCATGATGCATCCTCGGGCCGGCAGTTTGACATGCCTGTGGGCCTAATTGGTCAGACGGCGAAAAGTGGTGGCAGGAACCTTTGGACTTGCAAGATTCTGTTAATGTAGCCTGGAATTAGCTTGTCTAGATATGTTTCCTGTCTGTTGTACCTGGGAAGGCTAGTAAAGGCTGTAGAAATGGGGTGAAGTGGGGAGCAGCTTTTCTCTTCTGCAGATCTGTGTGTGCCCATCTTTTAAAACTGGATTTCACTATTCTGTTCTGTCTTAGTTTTTCCCCCCTTGTCATTCTAATTTATCTTTATTTCTGCTAATGAACATTTATATTCAGTGTTTCTTAACTGATAGTGGTTCCTCAACTGGGTGTCTTTCAATATTTAGCCTCTATGTTCACCCATTGATTAAACTTTTGGCTTAAATATCTGTGCTGGAGAGATATGACCCTCTTATGTTTTCCTGAACTTTCTTTTATTGCCCTTTTAAATGGTGTCTTTTTCCTATTGCTTCTTTATTTTTTGCTCATTATCTTTATTTAAAATTTCAAAATAGCATTCACTTTTCTCTGGATTTGTCTTCTTTTCATGCCTTAGTTTCATTGTTTATTAGCAGCATTATTATTTCTTCTTCAAAAACCTGGTACACATAATTTCATTTATTTAAAAACTCTCTTCCTTTTCTGATTCACAGATTTCAGGGTTAGATACCTTGCAACTTCTTGATCTTTTTGCAACCCGCAGAGTCCCCCAGATGATAGTGCCAAAATTTGGCTGCAAATCATCAGAAATCACTGGCATAATGTATTGCCAGAAGCCGACAGGAAATTAAAGAGAAAAAGGCTGGAACATGGTTATTACTTCTTTACAACTACAGTCATAACAATTCTGTAAATGTTTTCTTGGATCTGTCTATAAAATTTGTATTGTTAAGTATTTAAACACAATATCCCTGGATATTGCAAATATTAATTCTGTAAGCAGGGGCACTAGTAGCGAGATGTCAGTGGAACTTCCCCAATGACTCTGTTGTTAGGAGTTCGCAAAATATGATGACAATTACCCTAGGGCAGGGGTAGGCAACCTTGGCTCTTTTATGGCTGGCTCAGGAATTCTGGGAGTTGAAGTCCATGAGTCATAAAAGAGCCGAGGTTGCCTACCCCTGCCCTAGGGCACTGAAGCCCTCATAAACATGACCCAGTTGCCAAGCATCCGAATTTGCCAATGATCCATGATCACATAACCACGGGGATGCTGCAAAGGTTTTACGTGTGAAAAAGAGTCATAAGTCACTTTTTCAAGTTTCTTTTTAACTTCAAATGGTCACTAAGTGAACGGTTGCAAGTTGAGAATTATCTGTACTGTATACACTGTAACATCACAATTCAAGCTCTTCTCATATAGTACACAAGACTAAGAAGTGCACTATGCATTGCAATACGGGATCGTCTGCTGCCCCATGAAACCCAGCGACCGGTTAGGGCCCACAGAGTCGGCCTTCTCCAGGTCCCGTCAGCCAGACAGTGTCGCCTGGCGGGGCCTAGGGGAAGAGCCTTCTCTGTTGCGGCCCCGGCCCTCTGGAATCAACTCCCCCCGGAGATCCGTATTGCCCCCACCCTCTCCGCCTTTCGCAAACTACTGAAGACACATCTTTGCCGGCAGGCCTGGGGCAGTTAACATCTGGCCCCAGCCAGTGCATGTATGTTTGTATGTATGTCTTGAATGATTGGTTTTTTAATTAAGGGGTTTTTATACTGTATTTTAATGTTAGATTTCTATCCATGTTGTGAGCCGCCCTGAGTTTCTGGAATAGGGCGGCATAGAAATCCAATAAATGAAATGAAATGAATTTTGTGATTTCTGTTTTGCCCCATGGCCTCCTCTCCCCAATACCTCTAGACAGACAGCTTGGCCCTTGATTCTTTTTCTTTTTATGAAGTTTTAACAATTAAACACTACTTTAATTGATTTATTGTAATTAAATATCCAGTATACCCAAAGGCAAGCATTTAATTTTGTGTGCACAAGTACTACTTTGCTTGGCATCAGCTCTCACCTGGAGGAATTTTATTGTACCAATTCTTTTCCTAGTTCTGAACTTAGAGGTGCAAAGTTCACATGAAAAAAAGGGTTAAATCAATAAATGATATTGAACTTTTAGACTCAGTTACCTGGGAATAATCAAACTCAGTGGGATGTTTTTTTTTAATTGGAAATGAATAGAGCTGTACATTTTTCAGCCATTGCCTACATACTTGGTATTTTGAGCACAAAATATACTCTTGCAAACAATGGAATGAATGCTTCACTATATCTAAAGTCTGAATGATAAAACTGGTAAGCTGCAGGAGTTCTGAATGGGTGTGAGAGCACATCCCATTCAGGGATCAAACAGGGTGAACTAGAAGCAATAGTAACACGAGAGCAGGTATGACATAGTTGGCATTACAGAAACCTGGTGGGATGAAACCCATGACTGAAATGTACTGATGGATAGATACAAATTGTTCAAAAGAAACAGATCTACAAAAAGAGGAGGGAAAGTTGCATTATATATAAGAGAACACTACATATCTACAGAAATGCACATGATCAAAGAAAAAATTCCTCCAGAATGTATATGGGTCAATATAAAAGAGAGAAAAAATGACATTGCAATAGGTGTATATTACAGGCCACCCAACCAATCAAAAGAAATGGATGAATTCTTTGCCAACCAGTTAACAAATGTATGTAGGAAGCATGCCACAGTAGTAATGGGAGATTTCAACCATCAGATATCAACTGGGAGACAAACTCTGCAGCGAGTGGGAGATCAAACAGATTCCTAACCAATCTAGCCAATAACTTTGTCATCTAAAAGGTGGTGGAGGGAACTAGAAGTAACGCTATACTGGACCTAATTCTTACTAATAGAGAAGAAGTGATAGAGGGAGTTGAAGTTGCTGGAACCTAGGGTGAAAGTGAGCATGTCATACTGGTCATTGTATTGCATTATATTGAATGACCATGTCATTCAATATAATGCAAACACAAGCAATAGAAAATAATCCAATCAGTGTCTTAAACTTTAAAAGAGCTGATTTTAACAAACTCACAGAGAACCTAGGAAAGATTCCATCAGTAAAAATCCTAAAGGGGAAAACAACTCAAAAGCATGGGAAACTCTGAAAAATATGATCATAAAAGCCCAGTCCAGCACAATACCACTGAAAAAGAAAAACAAGAAATTCAAATCAGCATGGCTGCACAAATATCTCTCTGACAAACTGAAAGACAAAAAGGACAAGTACAAAAATTGGAAAGAGGGACACATAACTAAGGCTGATTATCAGCAGACAGCCAGAACCTGCCAAGATGAAGTCAGAAAAGCAAAAGCTCAGAATGAACAAAGACTTGTAGCAGAAATCAAGGATAATAAAAAAATTCTTTCAACATATTAATAACAGGGAAAAAGTCAAGGAAACTGTAGGTCCGTTAAAGAGAGAAGATGGCAAGGAAGTAACAGGCAGTAGGGAGTAAGCAGAGCTGCTTAACTCATTCTTTGCACCAGTCTTCACACAAAAAGAAATTATAGCCCAACATACAAAAAAAAAACTACTCCAAAAGACAAATTAGAAACAAAAATTAAATTAAGCAAGAAAATGGTAAAAGAACATCAATCCAACCTTTATGAATATAAATCACTGGAACCCGATAGATTACATCCCAGAGTTCTGAAGGAATTGGCAGATGTTATCCCAGAACCATTGCACCATATCTTTCAAAAATCCTGGAGCACCAGGGAAGTACCTATGGATTAGAAAAGAGCTGATGTGGTTCCCATCTTCAAGAAAGGAAAAAAAAACCAGACCCAAGAAACTGCAAACCATACAGTCTAAAATCAATATGTGAGAAGATCCTAGAAAAGATAATCAAAAAATAGATCTTGAACAACTAGAAGCAAGCAAAGTAATAACTACCAGTAGTAGCCAGCACAGGTTTGTTAAAAACAGATCATGCCAAACCAATCTTAATTCATTCTTTGATAAAGTGACCAAATTAGTAGACTAGTGAAATGCTCTGGACATTGTATACTTAGATTTCAGTAAGGAATTTGACAGAGCACAACCTGCTGCTTAGTAAGCTAGAAAAAGGTGGGATAGACAACATCACCACCAGATGGATTTGTAGCTGGCTGACAAACCATACTCAATGAATAGTCTTCAATGGTACTACATCGACATGGAGAAAAGTAAGCAGTAGGGTATCACAACACTCCCTCTTAGGCCCAGTACTCTTCAATATCTTCTTAAATGGCTCAGATGATGGGATATATGGGGAACTCATCAAATTCATTAAACTGGCAGGAATAGCCAACACCCTAGAAGACAATCTCAGGATCCAAAAAGATCTTGACAAACATGAACAATGGGCCATATCCAACAAAATGAATTTTAATGTAACTGTGAGAGGGACCTTGGAGTCCTAGTGGATGATCACTTGAATATGAGCCAGCAGTGTGCAGCAGTAGCCAAAAAAGCTAATACAATCCTGGGTGTATAAACAAAGGCATAGAATCGAGATTACGCAAAATATTAGTACCACTTTATAAAACTCTAGTAAGATCACACTTGGAATACTGTAACCAATTTTGGTCACCACACTATAAAAAAAATGTTGAGACTTTGGAAAAAGTTCAGAGAAGAGCAACTAAAATGATCAAAGGCCTGGAGACTAAAACATATGAAGAACGCCTGCAGGACTTGGGTTTGGTTAGTCTAAAGAATTAGAAGAAACAGGGGTGACATGATAGCAGTATTCCAGTATTTGAGGGGTTGCCATAAAGAAGAGGATATCAAATTATTCTCCAAAGCACCAGAAGGAAGGACAAGAAACAATGGTTGGAAACGACCAAAGAGAAAAGCAACCTGGAATTAAGGAGAAACTTCCTAACAGCGAGGACAATTGCCCTCAGAAATCGTGGGCACTCCATCACTGGAGGTTTTTAAGACGAGATTAGAGAGTCATTTTTTTTTAAATGGTACAGGTTCTCCTGCTTGAGCAGAAAGCTGGACTAGAAGACCTCAAAGGTCCCTTCCAACTCTATTCTGTTCTGTCCTGTTCCGTTCCATTCCTTCCATTCCATTCTATTCTACATCTGGGAAAAAGAGGAATCCATAGTATACCATGTTTTCCTGAAAATAAGACCCAGTCTTATATTTTTGGGGGCACCAAAAGACGCATTAGGGCTTATTTTTGGAGAAACATGGTATCAGGGTGATCAGCCTGGCTGGGGCATTCCACCTCCTGTGTGTGCACAAGAGGCAGTGAGCGTGCACGGGCCGATGGTGTCCAGCAGCAGCCACAGCCCGCCGGCCCCTTGGCACAGCACAGGTATGTCTGAGCACAGAAGCAGAAGCATGGGGGGAGGCAGGCAATCACAATGCGCTGCCAACTCCATCCACCATCTCTCAGCTTCTCTGCGGCCACGCCAGGGCAAATGATCCTGCCGTGCTTCCTGCTCCATCCCCTTGTCTTTTGGCTTGCCCATGGCCATGCCAGGGCAGGGGATCCCGATGTGCCACCCACTCTGTCCCACCGTCTTTCGGCTTGCTTGCGGCCACACAAGAAATGGTGGGATGGAGTGGAAGGTATATTGGGATTGCCTGCCTCCCCTCCCATGCCTCTGCTTCCACCTGCTGCTGGTCCCACCACACAAGTCTCCCAGAAGCCTCCCACAAGCCAGGCGGCTGCACAGCACATCTGAATCACCTGCCTCCCCCCGCCTCTGCCTCCATGCTCAGACTTACCTGCGGGCTGCGGTTGCTGCCAGACACTGTCAGCCCCTGCATGCTCACCGCCTCCTGTGCTGGCCACGCCCATCCCCCAAGCTTATTTTTGGGTAGGGCTAGTGGTGGGATTCAAGTATGTGAACAACTGGTTCTCTGTGTGAATGCCGCTTTCAGAAGTCCATTCTGGGCCTGGGCAACAAAAAATTAGCTACCGATTCTGCTGAACTGGTGCGAATTGGCTGAATCCCACCATTGGGTAGGGCTTATATTAGATGCATCCTAAAAATCAGGCTAGGGCTTATTTTCTGGGTGGGTCTTATTTTCAGGGAAACACAGGTAGTAATGTAAGCCTAAAAATTGATAGACTTGCCTGGACATAAATGAAATAGCTGGGTAAATTATCCATGTATAACTTTACCCAATCAAAATATTTTAAATTTGGAAAGTATACTACATCAGGGCTTTTCAACCAGTGGTACGGGTACCAAATGTGGTACACTGGCACCTGGCAGGTGGTACGCAACCACCCTAGAAAAGTGATAGCGGGGGAGGGGAATGAGCTGAACTGGTGGCAGCATTGCACAAGCCTTAGCGAGAGATGGCTGGAGCTGCAGGGCTGTCAGGGCTCAGTGGAAGCGCCAGGATCAGTGCCGCTTTCCAGCTGATCAGCACTTCTTTGCGGCTGTCAGTTTCAGTGGAAACACCAGGATCAGCGCCAGGCTCCAGCTGGAGCTCGGTGCTGATCCTGACGCTTCTGCTGAGCCCAGAAGAAGCACCAATCAGCTGGAATGTTGCAGCATCTCCAGGGTATTGTGATTTACATTCAGATGCTTGGCCACTGATTCATATTTATGACGGTCAGTGTCCCAGTGAAGTGACCAAAACCTGCTGCAACTACCCAGCAGATGGGAGAATAAAAACCAAACATCCCCCCACCCCACCCCCACTGCCAATCCTCAACAGAAATGCTCACAACAATGAAAACCTCGGACAGGAGGAAGAGCGTGGCCGGGTGGGCAGGCAGGTGTCTTGCTCGTCTGTGGCTGGGGGGGCACTTTTTTCAGTGCCATTGTAACTTCGAACAGTCACTAAGCAAACTGTTGTAAGTCGAGGACTACCTGTACTTCATCACTTTTTTACTTTTTTTGTCATCAAGGTTTTGACACCTTGCTAGGCGACTGATGGTACTCGGATGTTGCCATATCTTAAAAGTGGTACAATGGGTGAAAAGGTTGAAAAGCCCTGTATTAGATGCTCCTTCCTTCCTTCCTTCCTTCCTTCCTTCCTTCCTTCCTTCCTTCCTTCCTTCCTTCCTTCCTTCCTTCCTTCCTTCCTTCCTTCCTTCGAACATAGCCAGATGTTACTCTCTCCTCTTCCAGAATTCTAGACAGCATGATAACACTGGAACCTAAACAAGTAAAATGTAAAATCTAAGGAGGTGGAGATTTATTATTATTATGGAGTATTCTGAACCGTATAGCTCTATGTAACCTCGTATAGCTTTATGTAACCCTAACTAGAGAGCATGTATCAGTATGTTAGAATATCTGGCAGTTAATGGGTCAGTGGGAGGAGTCAGGGCATTGGGAGACTTCCTGGACACAAGCCAGATGGGAATGTCTTTGTCTGAAAGAAGCATGGGCCATCAGATGTCACCCGATGAGCCTGCGCCATTATAAAGATGGTATGGAAGAGAGCATCATTCTTTTACCTATAGGAATGGACAAAAGATGTATTTTCCAGAAGTAACAACCACAGCATGAATGCAAGTAATCTTTCTGATTGAAATATATTTTTTGTTATGAAATAATTTCTATTGAGTTATCTATCTGACTTGATTTAAAAGAAGGCGGTTTTAACTCAGAGTCAGAATATGGAGACAAAGTTACATTCCTTGTCCACCTCCTTTCACCAGAGAATGCAGTTCCAAGCTCTCTAGGATTCTGCCTATGTGTCTGCATTTTTATATCATAATCCTTGGAGTTGCAGTGCTTTAACATATGTCCCAAAAGTGGCAAAGAAAGAAGTTTTTTCTTTTTTTATGTATATATATTTTATTAATTTTTTTTTCATCAACATATGTTAATTTTCCAATCAACAAGTTGTCTGGAGTTGCTAAGCTAATACATGTTCAATTCCTAATCCTTCATTCTGTTCTCTAACCAAGAATAAAATAAATTCCAAATTTGATAATAGTCTGTATCTTCTTTGTCCTTCAACCTCATAGTTAGTCTGTCTATCTCTGCACATTCCAATATTTTCCTGATTATTTCTTCCTCTGATGGCAATCCTTCATTCTTCCAGTATTGTGCAAAAATTATTCTCACTGCTGTGGTAATATGTAAAATTAAATATAATTTCTGCTTATTAGTCTTTTCAGACATAATGCCTAGTAAAAAAAGTTCAGGTTTAAAATCCACTTGTTCGCCCAATATTTTTTCTAACCACATATGTATATTTTTCCAATAAGCCTTTGCCTTCCCACAGGTCCACCAAATATGATAATACGTGCCTATGTTATGTTTACATTTCCAACATCTATCTGACGTATTTTTAAACATTTTTGCTAATCTTACTGGTGGAAGGTGCCATCTATAAAACATTTTATGCAGATTTTAAAGTGGCAAAGAAAGATGTTGTCTACTTACTTACTTAAGAGTCACTGGATAAATATATATATATTTTATCTGCTAAACATCACTAAACAAATGATGTTCATCAATTTGCACAGAAGAGAAGGGACTTGATAATGTAGAAGCAATAATGGTCTTTTGGTCAAAAGATTGTCTTTTGAACAGTGTTATATCCTGACAAGCTGCACAATAAAATAACTGAATTCAGCAGCAAAGGAAGGAATTAGTAGTGATAATAAAACCACGGAAACAAAAGATGGGAATATATTTATCTGTGATTCCTATCAGAAAACATTCTAGCAGTACTTTCATCATCTGTATTCTAATAAACAAATGTTCCAGAGGACCAGGGCTTTTTTTTTCTCATAGAACACCCATAATGGAGTTCCGGCACCCTTTTTGGATGGAACCTTGTAGGGTAGGCAAGGCGGGTTGTATATGATATGTGTGAGTTCCGGCACCTTTATTTATGTTTTGTTTTTGTTTTTAGAAAAAAAGCACTGCAGAGGACTATATCATTGCTAGGAGCGATCAACTTCTTTCATATTGGAATTGTTTTCTTTGAGTCTGTTCTTTCTCTTTAAACATTTTTTTGATAGGAAGTGGAGCTTTGTGTGCAGTTTGAAATAAACTTTAACATTACCCTAGGTGTCACAGTTTACATAGTTTATAACATGCTGATAATGATTGGGAAAGATAATCTTCTCCAAATTTGCTGTCCTATGGGCTGCAAGCATTCAAGATGGAATAAAAGCCCAGTTTCATGGTTAGCTAGTCAATATATCTGATTCTGGACTTTATCACTTTGCAGTGGTAAAGCTAATGCATTATATTCTTCCTACATATCCCAAACCTGGCTGTCAGGACCCTAAAACCCTCCTCTCTTTCCTTGGCCATATATTCTGCTTTTGGGGCCTGCCATTCTGTTGGGGGAGGGAAAAACTTGCATGTGCTTGGGATAACTTTCTATATTCCCTTCCTTCCTCCATCCTTTTGAGATAGGAATGTGCCTCCCTTTATCAGGGAGCCGGTTGCAGAGAAAGGAAACTGGAGAAGACCTTGAGTTGTGTGCCAACTGTGCCAGTTACCCGCTCATCAGACCACCTGTGGATTGGCTGGATTTCAAATGAACATTATGACTTTGGTGGGAGGAGGAATATTGCTTGCTTAACTATACCATTTTGGCGGGCTTTTCCCCAGATCTTGCCTTGACTTCCCTGTCACTGACCCCTAATAAAAGTATCCTTTTGAGACAATGCCTGTTTCAAGAGTTCTGCTTTTTTGGGTGGTTAGTTGAAGTGGGACCTTACACTGGCTTTCTAGAAAATTGTCCAAAGTATACTTAGCAATCATTTCTTGCTTATCATTTTTTATCTATCGTTAATACTTCAAGGTACAACTCTTATTTAATTGGTAGTTTCCTCTTCATTATTACACAGATTGACACACAGGGACACACAGAGACACACCAAAAAAAACCCCATCACGGATTCACACCATGCAATGGTGTCACATAAAATAGTTCCTGCTCTGTTTTGTCACTTTTATTTATAATTTATTGTTGTTGTTAATTGCGAAGTCATGTCCGACCCATCGCGACCCCATGGACAATGTTCCTTCAGGCCTTCCTGTCCTCTACCATCTTCTGGAGTCCATTTAAGCTCATGCCTACTGCTTCAGTGACTCCATCCAGCCACCTCATTCTCTGTCGTCCCCTTCTTCTATTGCCCTCAATCTTTCCCAGCATTAGGCTCTTCTCCAGTGAGTCTTTCCTTCTCATTAGGTGGCCAAAGTATTTGAGTTTCAACTTCAGGATCTGGCCTTCTAAAGAGCAGTCGGGGTTGATCTCTTCTAGGACTGACTGGTTGAACGCTTTGCAGTCCAAGGGACTCGCAGGAGTCTTTTCCAGCACCATAATTCAAAGGCCTCAATTCTTTAACCTCAGCCTTTCTTATGGTCCAACTTTTTTATAATATATTTATTTATAATATCTGTTAGCAACTGCCCACGATCTGGCCGGCAACATAGAGTTGCAAAACAGCCAATGTAAGAACAAAGTATACAACATCACAGAACTGAATGGAATAGTTTATGGTGAGGGAAATTGATTACCATTCTGGGATCATCACTAGCCCCATCTCCTACAGCTTCCAGAGAAGACACAAAGACTAATTGCTTTTTCCAAGCTTAAAAAGGTTGTCTTAAAATGCTAGCTCTTGAAACAACTCAATATATCTTGTGGTGTTTGGTAGCCTGATTTAGCTTGATGTCTGTCAATTCCAAAGAGGGAAGACACAAATGGCAGTAATATTTTTTTCAAGCAGAATTATAATGTCGTTCTTAGGCGACTGCTGAAGAATGGCAAATCTTGAGGAAATTAATGTAGTTTGTATTTTGATTGCACTAGTATAAATTGTGATGAAATAAACCAAGACAGGAGCTCCATGCATAGGATCATCCATGCCAAATTTGAGTCAGATAAAGTAACAATTTGTTCAAAGAGAAAGGAATTTCTTAACGAAGCCTTTTTCTGAATAAAGCAAAGTTAATTTTTGAGAATTACACAGTAGCATAGAAATGTTCTCTTTTAACTCACTCCTTTTCCCATGAACTTAATCAGATACTAGACTAGGTTACGTAGCTAACACAGCTCATAAAACACTAAATGTAGTGGTTAAGGTACTGTTGTGAGTGTCCCTGAACCAGCTTGGGAAGTATCAGAGGATGAGGATCAGCAGCCAGGTCCCTCTGGGTGTTTTTCCCTCCCGGCAGCCGAGGATCAGCAGCCAGGCCCCTCTGGGTGTTTTCCCCTCCCGGCAGCCGAGGATCAGCAGCCAGGCCCCTCTGGGTGGTTTCCCCTCCCGGCAGCTGAGATAGACAATGAAGAGCTTTGTATGCATTCTGAATCAGATTCTCAAAATGATGAGTCAGATTTAGAACAAGAAGATAAATGGATTAATCCGAGGTTCCGAAGGTTTGATAAGCGAAGGTGTCAGTTAACTGGAAAAAGGAAGTAAGTGGGGAAGTGACGTATCGGACACTATATTAGAAGGGGAAAGAAAGACTACGCTTTTGTCACGAGCAACGTTAATCAAGGAGTGGGCTGAAAACTTTGGCAGTGTTTTGGAACTCAGTTTTCTGGTGTTTTGAAAACCTATCGAAGAATAATGAGATCTTGGACAATGTGATGAAGAAAGAGTAAGTTAATTGGGATGTAGGAGGAGGAGAGCCTGTTTATCTAAATGTAAATAGATCTGATTTGGCCGTTCAGGCCAACATAATGCCAGCAGCTTGCTTTGAAATGAATCCTTTTGAAATGTATTAAATAAACCTCTTAAATACATATTTACGTGGATTTTAATGAGCTGCGAGAGGCCAGACATAACAGATTGCTCGTGACCAAAGAACAGAAAAGACGAAAATTAGTCCGAGCTTTCAGTGACGTCATGGAGCAGCTCCTCGCTGATAACCCGGCTCTGCATCTATTAGTTCAAACTCTCCAGCAACAAATTGGACATTTGCAACAGCAGATTCAGCAAGCTGCAGGAGCCCCAGCTCCCAGACGGAGCAGATGTTATTTAGCCTTGCCTGATAAGTTTACTGGAGAGCGTAGTAAATTTCCAGCTTTTTTAAACCAATGCAAAACATTCATTGCCTCAACTCCAGCAGACTTCCAGCTTGATGAAACGAAAGTAGCTTTCATTTTAAGTTTACTCTCTGGGACAGCTGCTGATTGGTCGTCTCCTCTGATAGACGGACAAGATCCTGTCCTGCGCAATTATGCAGGATTCTGCCAGCTGATGGAAAGAGAATTTGTTGACCCCCTTCGTAGACAAAATGCCACCCGGCGGATACGAGAGCTACGTCAAGGATCGCGCTGCGTAGCGGACTATATATCAGATTTTCGCCGCCTAGCTCAAGAAATTAATTGGAATGATGAGGCTCTCATGGAAATCTTTCAAGATGGCCTGTCTTCTCAGATCTTGAATGGATTGAAAACTACTGTAATACCTGCGACCCTGGATGCATTATACCAACATTGTTTGGCTATTGAGGCGCAAACGCAAGCCATGGATGCCCGCCTGGTCAAACAGATGGTTCCAGTCACTGGAAGTGCCAAGCCAGTTCCTGCACCACGCAGAGGATTCCAGACCCTACCTATCACTCCACCTATCCCGGCACCCAGACGTATTTTCCAAACAGGGCCGGCTTACACTGAGAGGCGCCCTGCACCCATGACCAGAGATGAGCCCATGGATCTTGGTGCAGCCAGATCTCGTTTGACCGAGGCTGAGAAGGCAAGACGGAGAGCTGAGGGCTTGTGCCTGTACTGTGGAGAGATGGGTCACTTCGTCATGGCCTGCCCCCAGAAAAGACGTGGTACGGCAGGTCCTACTCCTGTTCCAGCTAGGCCTTCCACTCAGCAGTTTCAAGCCACCTTGCCGGGAAACGGCCAGAGCCCGGCCTAATGGAAACATTGGGTCGGGCAGGCGCCAAACCCAGTTCCAGTTCCGCAGACAACGACCCCGGTCCTCCGAGACATCTGATCCTAGCAACCAATATACTTCTGGGAAATCATGCCCAGGGCATTCCGGCCCACGCCTTGTTGGATTCTGGAGCCACCACCAATTTCATGAATGAAGCTTTCGCTCGTCAGCATGCCATACCTTTGTGCTCTGTGAAGCCGCCTATGTTGGTTGAGACAATCGATGGTCGTGAGTTGTTGTCTGGACCGATCAAGTTTATGACCCAGCCCATACGCCTGGTCATAGGACAACATGAAGAAGCCATCCAATTCTATGTTACCAAGGGACTTCATTTCCCCTTAGTTCTCGGCCTAGCCTGGTTGAGAACCCATGATCCTTGTGTGGTGTGGTCCCAGAACTTTGTTTCATTTCCCAGTTTGCAATGCGTAGACCACGTACGCCAAGTTTGTGCAGCCCAGCTACCATCCCACCCTGACATCACCTTGCCGGCCGATCTAGCGGACTTTGCAGATATATTCAATGAGAAAGAGGCAGACCAATTGCCTCCGCATAGACCATATGACTGTGCCATTGATTTGCTACCAAATGCCAAGCTTCCAAGGGGACGCCTTTACTCCATGTCAGAACCCGAGTTGGCCGCATTGAAAGACTTTGTGGACAAAAACCTGGCCAGGGGTTTCATTCGTCCCTCTTCCTCGCCTTTGTCAGCTCCTGTGTTATTCGTGAAGAAGAAAACCGGAGATTTACGCCTATGCTGTGACTATCGCAAGCTCAATGCCATCATGGTGCGCAACCGGTACCCTCTGCCTTTGATTCCTGATCTCATGGACCGTCTCCGATCAGCGACCATCTTCACCAAGATAGATTTAAGGGGTGCTTACAACCTGGTTCGCATTCGAGAGGGGGACGAGTGGAAGACCGCGTTTGGAACCAGGTATGGTCATTTTGAGTATACCGTTATGCCCTTTGGACTCACCAATGCTCCGGCCGTCTTTCAACATTTCATGAATGACATCTTCCGGGATTTATTAGATCAATTTGTGGTGGTTTACCTTGATGACATCCTGATTTATTCCCCGTCACGAGCAACTCATCTTCAGCATCTCCGGCGAGTTTTGCAACGCTTGAGAGAGCATCACCTTTACGCCAAGTTAGAGAAATGTCAATTCTATCAAACCACCATTGAGTTTCTGGGACATGTGATTTCTCCACAAGGCATCGCCATGGACCCTGGCAAGGTTGAGGCCTTGCAAACCTGGCAACCACCGTGTAAAGCAAAAGATGTCCAAAGACTTTTGGGATTTGCGAACTATTACAGGATATTTATTCCAAGATTTTCTACCTTGACTGCGCCCCTTACTCGACTGTTACGGAAAGGCATTAAGTTCCAGTGGGGCGATGCCGAGCAACAGGCGTTTCAGACCCTCAAAAAGGCTTTTGTTCAAGAACCCATTCTCAAGTATCCAGATCCTTGTCGTCCCTTTGTAGTGGAGGCTGACGCCTCAGATGTTGCGGTAGGGGCCGTGCTACTTCAAACACGCCAAGATGGCGGCCTCCTGTTCCCGTGTGCTTATTACTCCAGGAAACTAACTCCCTCCGAACGCCATTATACCATTTGGGAAAAGGAACTATTGGCCATCAAGACTGCTTTTGAGACCTGGAGACACCACCTGGAAGGAGCCCGCTACCAAGTTGAAGTTCGGACTGACCATAAAAACTTGGAATTTTTGCAATCTGCCAGGAAATTGAATCAACGTCAGATCCGTTGGTCTTTGTTCTTCGCTCGATTCAACTTCAAAGTCACCTATATTCCGAAAGGGTACAACAAAAGAGCAGATGCCCTGTCCCGTAAACCTGAGTATCTACAGATCAAGGATCCCTTACCGCTTCGAACCATTCTGCCTCTCGAATCGATCGCAGCCGTGCACAATCCAGTAGATCTACGACGACAGATTCGGGAAGCGCAACAACTAGATGACTTTGCGATACGGAAGAGACAAGAGGTGGGTCCCGACTCACCTTGGACCTTGTCCGAGGGACTATTACGCTTCCGCAACCTGTTATATGTTCCAGCAGGCCCACTCCGGGGTCTCATCCTGACTCAATGCCATGATAACCCTGCGGCAGGTCATTTTGGTTTCTTTAAGACTCTTCACTTAGTGTCTCGGACTTTTTGGTGGCCCAGGCTTCGCCATGATGTGCAATCCTATGTGAATTCCTGTGTACGGTGCCGTCAGGCAAAACATGCCACAGGAGCCCCTCCGGGATTATTACAGCCTTTACCCACGCCGGAAAGACCCTGGGGAGCTATTTCCATGGACTTCTTGACTTGTCTACCTGTTTCTGCCGGCTACACCGTTGTCTTTGTAGTGGTGGACATGCTGACCAAAATGGCACATTTCATTCCTTGCCGAAGAATACCGACAGCCAAGGTCACTGCTCAGCTGTTCATTCAACATATCTTCCGGCTACACGGTTTGCCTGACAAAATAATGTCCGACCGAGGAACCCAGTTCACCTCGGAGTTCTGGAGAGAACTCATGTCTGCGCTTCAAGTCCAAGTTAATCTAGCCTCCACGCATCACCCAGAGACTGATGGGGGTACAGAGAAAGTGATTGGCATTCTGGAACAGTATTTGCGTTGTTTCATCAACGACCAACAGAACGATTGGTCCAAATATCTCTCCGTGGCCGAATTCGCTTTCAACAACTCTCAGCACACTTCCACTCAGACCACTCCGTTTTTTGCCAACTACGGCTATCATCCCAGGTTTTTCCCGCTCACGCTCCTCGATTCTCCAGTTCCAGTTGCAGAAGACTACTTAACCGAACTCCAGTCTGTCCAAGAGATGGTTAAGCACCATTTGACTAAGGCCAAGGCAGACTACAAGAGGGTTGCAGACCGCTCTCGTCGCGACACGCCGCCGTTAGCTGTTGGAGATCGGGTTTGGCTCTCCACCAAGTACTTGTTTCCAGGGAGAATTCACCGCAAGCTTGATCAACGTTTCCTGGGTCCTTTTCCTGTGGAGACGGTCATCAATCCGGTGACCTATCGTTTGACTTTGCCTAGGTCTCTTCATGTACATCCCGTGTTTCATCGCTCCTTGCTTGTTCCTGTTAACCCTGATTCTCCGCTTTGACCTCCTGATCCGGGCCCGACAGCTCGCCGTGCTCACGTTCCCGTTTCCCGGTTGGAGGTGTCCGGCATCCGAGATTCCCGATGGCTCAATGACCGCTTCCAATATTTGGTTGATTGGACCGGGGGTGGGCCAGCCGCTGGCTGTTGGGTCGATGCTCGTGATATTGAGGCTCCTCGGTTAATTTGGGATTTTCATTCTGCGTTTCCCTACAAACCACATCCCCTGCGACGGCCCCGGGGGGAGGGGCCTGTGGGGGGGGATAGTGTTGTGAGTGTCCCTGAACGAGCTTGGGAAGTATCAGAGGATGAGGATCAGCAGCCAGGTCCCTCTGGGTGTTTTTCCCTCCCGGCAGCCGAGGATCAGCAGCCAGGCCCCTCTGGGTGTTTTCCCCTCCCGGCAGCCGAGGATCAGCAGCCAGGCCCCTCTGGGTGGTTTCCCCTCCCGGCAGCTGAGATAGACAATGAAGAGCTTTGTATGCATTCTGAATCAGATTCTCAAAATGATGAGTCAGATTTAGAACAAGAAGATAAATGGATTAATCCGAGGTTCCGAAGGTTTGATAAGCGAAGGTGTCAGTTAACTGGAAAAAGGAAGTAAGTGGGGAAGTGACATATCGGACACTATATTAGAAGGGGAAAGAAAGACTACGCTTTTGTCACGAGCAACGTTAATCAAGGAGTGGGCTGAAAACTTTGGCAGTGTTTTGGAACTCAGTTTTCTGGTGTTTTGAAAACCTATCGAAGAATAATGAGATCTTGGACAATGTGATGAAGAAAGAGTAAGTTAATTGGGATGTAGGAGGAGGAGAGCCTGTTTATCTAAATGTAAATAGATCTGATTTGGCCGTTCAGGCCAACATAATGCCAGCAGCTTGCTTTGAAATGAATCCTTTTGAAATGTATTAAATAAACCTCTTAAATACATATTTACGTGGATTTTAATGAGCTGCGAGAGGCCAGACATAACAGGTACTGGCCTAGAAATCAGAAGACGTGAGTTCTAGTCCCACCTTAGGCATAAAAAAATGGTGGGTGACTTTGGGTCAGTCACTCTCTCTCTCTCAACCAATCCATATCACAGGATTGTTGTTGAGGGGAAAGTAGGAGGAAGAAAGAACATTGGTTGTTCGGCGCCTTGTATATGAAAACGAAGGTGGGATAAAAATCCATTTTTTTTGGTGGCAGTCTGGCAGAACCACATCTTGTAGCAACTGATAAAACCTCTTCTTCTCTCAGTCCTAATCTTTGCATTTCCCAGTTATTTTAACAGGAAAGATCAATGGCGGCCTGGTTGCCAAGCTGACTTTGATTTCAACCTAAATTTGACAGTGATTCTGAAATTCCCTGACCTTTCACCTCCCTGTGTGCCCAGTTGTGTGTGGCTGCCATATTTTGCTTCTTTGTTACAACTGCTATGACAGCCCATTTTATGGCCCGTTCTGAAGTTTGGCTAAATTTAAGATATAGCTCCTTAATTTGTGCAGAAGTAATTTCAAAAACCTCTATGTTATTATTCTGGCTGAGAGAATGAGGATATTCAGACACTTATTTTATTTCTATTTGATAGCATAGTGCAGAGATGGCAAAACATTTGCCACTTTTGAGATGGGCATATCAAAAATTCAGAAAATACCTACATTGATTCTGATGGTGTGTCACACCCCTATCCCCAAATCCACCCTGAACAAAAGAAGCCTCTCTGACCCTTGTCTATGGCCTCTCCTCTCTGGAAGCTTTGTGAGAAAAGTTTGAAGGACCCCTGAAGCCACAAAAAATTGTGCAAAAACACTCATGCAATTTTTCGACACTATAGAGGCTGCACAAGAGCAAGGTCTTCTTGGGCAGGTTGCAGAGGATCCAGAGGACTGGTGTGTCACCAAAATGGCATAGTGTGTCACCTGCAACACATATGTCATAGGTTTGCCATCACTGGCATAATGTATACCATGATGGTAGATTTAAAATTGCCCCTTTTGGGGTCTTTCATGTGCCATCTATCCTGCTGTCTGCTTCCCTTTAACTCATCCTGCCCATAAAACCTTTTTCTAAATCATTAGTTTCAATCTTCATTCGTCAATATTGCACTGGATCTGTATACAAACTTGACTTTTTTAAAAACAAACAAACTGTTGTTTCTCCACAATCGGCTAAAAATTGGCATCTCGTTTCAGATGTTTCTTTGTCCATCTCAGTGTAACAAAATTCCGAGAGCAGTATCCGAGATTATACACAGAATGAGTCATTCATCAAAATATACAGGAGCTGAGAGAAGCATAGCTTAATATGGTAACAGAGAAATCAATGCAAGCCCATTTATTTATTTTACCTCCCATATGTTGAAGTATTCCTGATCAGGCATGGTTAGTGGCACAAATTAGTTATAATGACCATCTTGTTAAGAATGCAATCCAGATGGCAATGGGTCTTGTCTGGATCGAAAGGCATGTTATCTGCATAGGTGGAAATACCATCTGATTGGGGTCTTTGTTCCTGTGCCCCCATTTTGCATAGGTCGAATTCTGCTTCCAAAATAAACTGAAAGGAGAAATTTTAAAGTATAAACCAAAAGGATAACTTTTAAAAGGACCCATCTGGGGATATCATATTAAGTGAGGCTCTTATTCTTGAACTATAAAAAAAATCCTTGAGATTTACTGCAAAGAAACAGCAAATAGAATTAAGTGGAAAACTGAATTTTCAGGATTTTGAATAGTTACAGTATATTCTCGGAAACGTTTTTCCTTAAAGGTATGTTATAAGACAAATCCACAAATCTTGTGATCAATTGGCTGAAGACATGAAAAAAAATAAGAGTGATTCAAAAATTGGAGGAAAAAAGAGAGAAAATTCCCCAGCCTTCACACTGTTACTCTAAAACAATATCCCAGGGAACATTCCTCAGATTTCCTTTTCTCTGATTGACACAAATTTCCAAAGTCCTTCCCATCTTCTTATTTATGTTCAAGCAAGACATTATCTCATCCTACAAAGATAAAAAAAAATCCAAATCAACTGTAGAATTGATTTCCTCTGTCTCAGGGAGAGATTATGAAAGAACAACACAAATAGTGTTTCTCCTTTTCTTTTACTTTGGTAGCTGGCAGCCCACAAAGCAAGAATGAACTCATAGGGAATTCCAGACCATTCCCATGTGGAAGAGTGGAACCAAGATGTTCCAAAATAGGACCGTAGTAATGACCTGTTCATCATATTTGACTTGAACACTGGGCGCTATCTAACAAAATGAAATTCAATGGTGAAAAAAGTAAGGTTCTACATTTAGGCAAGAAAAAACAAATGCACAGGTATAGTATAGATGGTACCTTGCTCAATAGTAGTAACTGTGAGAGGGACCTCGGAGCCCTAGTGGACAATCACCTAAATATGAGCCAGCAGTGTGCTGCAGCTACTGAAAAGGCCAACACAGTGCTAGGCTGCATTAACAGAGGGATAGAATCAAGATCACGTGGAGTGTTAATACCACTTTACAATGCCTTGGTAAGGCCACACTTGGAATACTGCATCCAGTTTTGGTCACCGCGATGTAAAAAAGATGTTGAGACTCTAGAAATGAGTACAGAGAAGAGCAACAAAGATGATTAGGGGACTGGAGGCTAAAACATATAAGGAACGGATTCTGGAATTGGGTATGTCTAGTTTAATGAAGAGAAGGACGAGGGGGGACATGATAGCAGTGTTCCAATATCTCAGGGGCTGCCACAAAGAAGAGGGAGTCAAGCTATTCTCCAAAGCGCCTGAAGGCAGGACAAGAAGCAATGGGTGGGAACTAATCAAGGAGAGAAGCAACCTAGAACTAAGGAAAAACTTCCTGACAGTTAGAACAATTAACCAGTGGAACAACCTTCCTCCAGAAGCAGTGAATGCTCCAACACTGGAGGTTTTTAAAAAGAGACTGGACAGCCATTTGTCCGAAATGGTATAGGATTTCCTGCCTGAGCAGGGAGTTGGACTAGATGACCTCCAAGGTCCCTTCCAACTTTACTACTACTACTACTACTACTACTACTACTACTACTACTACTACTACTACTATTATTATTATTATTATTATTATTATTATAATATTAATTTCAACCATGCATGGAAGGGACCATTTAAGCAATAAAATACAATTCCCCGCTGAGTGCAGAAATCCAAGTTAAAGCATTCCAGACAGATGGTTAGCTTGAACACATCGCATTGAAGGGGGACCCCTCTCCCCCATGTTAAATAAATAATTGTTATATTATGCTTATGTTTCAGAAGTGTTTTTTTTAAACTCCACTGGAATTTTTATTCTGGTAAATTAAATCCACTCTGTGGATTTTGGATTTTGGAAGGAAAGAGAAAAGGTATTGAATTCTTCTATGGGACATTATTTTAAGTATCTGAAGAATGTAACCATCTCTCTTCTCAGTTATTGGCTATTACCTCAACATATCAGAAGCTAGTAGCCTCTGCACTTAACTGTTTGAGTTGCTGAGCTTTGAGGACCTAAGTAATATATGTCTCATTACTTAAATACTCATATTAAATTATTAGCTAACAAAACCATTTCTGGGGATATTAAGAATATGATTAGAGTAATCTAAGTACCATATTAACTCACATGCAACAAAAGTATAAACTGTCATTTGTCTTCCATCAGAACTGACTCAGATGGCTAATACCTTGCTTGAACATAAATAAACGAAGTGGCTGTTTTATTTCATTTGTGTTGGCTATTCAAGCATTTAGTTCCTATTAATCAGGAAGAACATTACCTCTAGACAACTGGCTCTGATTTAATGGATAGAATAGACTTTTAGGTATGACTGATTCAAAAGTGATGTTGAGATAGAGAAGCTAAAAAAAGACTATGTAAAGTGGGCTCATATTTACTGTCAGTGGCATCAACAATCTCTACAACCCACCAGGCCAGGAATCTGAAGATATCATGTTGGTGGTGAACATGGAGAGATATGATGGGAGCAGGCGAGAGGAGGGGTAAGCCTCTCTCAGAGAAGGCAGCTAAAACTGGAGTCAGTCACTGGATTTGTCTATGCAGCAGTTAAATAATTCAGAAGAAAGGTGCTAAGGTGCTTGATAATTATTAAGATATAACAACCTTAGAAGCAACTCAAATAGAATTCATAAAAGCCTCACTTTCCTCAATCTGAGTCATACGTACTTCTTAATTTGAAAAATGTGGTTCTGTAGAGAGCCATACGAAAATCATCTGAAGTACAGACTGAGCCCCTGGCTCAGTCTATTCCTGCAGACATACTTATTTGCTACCAATAGAAGAAAATATTTGTAGCTCAGGGTTGAACTGTGGGTTGTTTTCTTGTAAACAACAGTCTGTAATCAAGGAACCAACAAGACTACTCCCACCAACACTGACTGAGCAGGCTACTAGTATATAAAATGAGAACAAACTCCACTCCCTCTAGCACTCATGTTGTTGTTATCTAGTTTGGTAATGAGATGTCTGCAAGAAAACAACCAAGCTCAGACAGCACCAAGGTACCCATAGTTTATTTCCTCTTCGAAAACTGTCACCTTTGATTTGTCATACCATGGCATGTCAGCCCAACCTAATGGGCCAGGTTACTTGCGGGACCGTCTTCAGCCTCATGAATCCCAGCGACCAGTTAGGGCGCATAGGGCTGGCCTCCTATGGGTCCCGTCCATCAGGCAATGCCATCTGACGGGTCCTAGGGTTAGGGCCTTCTCCGTTGCTGCCCCAGCCCTCTGGAACCAACTTCCCACGGAGGTCCGTACTGCTTCCTCCCTCCTAGCTTTCCGAAAACTATTGAAGACCTATTTATGCCGACAGGCTTGGGGGGTATAAACTATGTTCTGCCCCCGGGCCTAGGATTGTGCTTCCATCGTTGATTGTGTATTTGATTGTGTTTGCATGTTGTATGTATGGATCTTTGTTTGGATGTTGATCTTTATTATTAAATTTTTATATGTAGTTGTATTGTTGTTGTGAGCCGCCCCGAGTCTTAGGAGAGGGGCGGCATAGAAATTTGATTAATTAAATAAATAAAGAAAGAAAGAAAGAAAGAAAGAAAGAAAGAAAGAAAGAAAGAAAGAAAGAAAGAAAGAAAGAAAGAAAACTATGACGGAAGTCAGGCAAAGAGTTCTTCACTTGGACATGCAGAATGACACATGCAAAGCTTCAAACTGTTACTGGAACCTGTGTAGTAGATTTTGCCTTATACTGTATGTACAGGTAGTCCTTGATTTGAGCCCATAATTATAGTTATATGTCATGACAGTCATTAAGTGGGTCACTATATGACTGTGCCCAATTTTATGACCTTTAATGCAGTAGTCATTCATCCAACCGATGGTCACGATGGGGCATTTTTTGCTGGAAATCGTAAGTAAATGTTGATTTTCAGAAAAAAAAACATCGTAAATTGTGGTCACGTGACTACAGGATACTGCAAATGGCCATAAATGCAAATCAATTCCATGTGCCCAAAATACAGTCATGTGATCATAGGGGTGGGTGGGTGAATGTCAGAACTTTGAATACAGGTTCTTTCAGTGTTCAAAACACTGTTTCCAGCTGAAAGCAGTCCTAGATTTTCTCTGCCTGGTTAATGTGCATCCATGGTGTCCATGTATACATACAAATTATCTATCATCCACCTCTCTCTCTCTCTCTCTCTCTCTCTCTCTCTCTCTCTCTCTCTCTCTCTCTCTCTCTCTCTCTCTCTCTCTCTCTCTCTCTCTCTCTCTCTCTCTCTCTCTCTCTCTCCCTCCCTGTCTCTCTCATCATCATCATCTCTCATGTATCTATCTATGTCCTCCTCCACACTCCTTTCTCCCCTTTCCTCCAAAGCAAGCTAGCACAAAAGAAATTATTTAAAAGCTTCTAATTAAAACTAATGGATTAAAAATGAGCTTCTCACTTATAAAATATACAGATTCTCCCATCTACATGTACCAACCAGTCTTTCTCACACAGAAACTACTCTCATTACATCGAAACATGCATGACTGCCTTATTCCCTTCCTGTAGCAAAAGAAAAAAGAACGGTGCCAAAATGGGTTAAAGGGAAAGGAAGGGAAGGGACAAAACTGGAGGAGGAAGGCAAGGCAAAAAGATAATCAAAGAGGACAAAACAGGAAAAGGAAGGTAACTCCTGTTCCTGTGTTACAAAAACTTAGATTCACCTGGCAAACAGACCTCCCTAAGCAACTGCTGATTTTCAAAGGCATCCACGTTTTTCCAAGGCATCTACACCTACAGCCATTTGTACCTCCTGCTTCTTTGTTCATTTTTATTATTGCTGACTATAACCCTCAGTTCATTTTTTGTGGTTGAGTAGGATGAACAATACAGCTTGTTGCATTTAATCTATACATTCTTTAAATGACTGCATTCCCCCATATAAGCTTGCCATGATTTTAAACTCTGACAAAGGGAGATTGGATGGGGTTATAACAAGCAGCCTTCCAGTCTCCTCCCACTTTTTAAAAATTCTCTGCTAAGAGAAGCTCCATCTCTGTCACCTTTCTGGCACATGTATAGGGAGCTTTCAGCAATTACTTTGACCAAAGTTAGTTAACTAGACAGATTATTTCTTATTCATCAATTTGGTCTACTGATTAAGATACCAGGGTAGAAACTGGGAGACCATGAGTTCTAGTCCTGCCTTAGCCATGAAAGCCAGCTGGGTGACCTTGTGCCTGTTACTCTCCCTCAACCAAACTCACCTCACAGTGCTGTTGTTGGGAAAATAGGAGGAAAGGAGGTCTGCTGGATATGTTTGCCACCTTGAGTTATTTATTAAAATAATAAAAGCAGGAATTAAATAAATACATAAATAAATGAAATTAAAATTGAACACATACATTTAATTGTAAGAACTATTTTTCCTTTCCAAAAATGTTTAATGACTGAGGGTACTCCACTCTTCTGCTGAAATGAAACACCACGAACACATGATTTCTATGGGGATTTAGGAGCTTATGCAGAGCACTGGATCACAATAAAAAGCTAGAACTCAGAAGCTAAGCTGGGTTGGCCCTGGTTAGCATTTGCATGGGAAACTGCATGATCATTGGTGAGGAGAAAAGGCTAGCAAAAGATTAAATCTATGTGATGACATGGGTGCAACAATTCATTTGGGCAACACTGCAGTTGACTGTGGACATTGTTACACTTGGAAATTCCCAGGACGCTAGGTAGGCTAGGAAATTGTGGAGAAAAAATTTGAAGAGGGCAATGGTAAATCATTTCCATTACACTACTAAGAAAACTCTGGGAATGTAGCTCACAGGAATAAAGGTAAACTGGAAAGCACCTTTATGTATTAGTCTGTTGACCTTTGTTGTATGAAGGCTGGACTGAGAGATGCTCTTCCCCATAATGAAATTAGTTTCAGGTGGCTGCCGAAGCAAGTTTTTGTCCCTTTGCTTAAGAATTGCTTCCAGTAAACCTGGACCTTGATGTCAAGGCTCTTTCTCCTTCTTCTGAAAACTGATTACTATAACAACAACAGATGAGATACTGGATCTGGAATCTCAAAATCGGACAAACATCCTTCGTCAAAATCAGTTCTGTAAAATAAGAATAAATTTCCCCCAAACCTCACTATTTTTCTTTTCCTCAGACTATTAGCTCATTTCTCACTGCAAGTCCCATTTCTGTATATGTATACATCCTCATCTATCTTAATGGGAAATTTAGCTTGCATTGCAATCCACATAATTTTCATGTATTCACTGAATTATATTTCTTCTGTGGATATTTTTCTAACTCTGATTGCTACCTGTTAGTAAGATGTTTACTATACAGCAGGGGTGTCAAACTCAATTTCATTGAGGGCCGCATCAGCATTCCGGTTTCCCTCGGGGGGGGGGCGGGTGTGTGTGGCCAGGGTGGGTGCGGCCTACTGGGTGGGTGTGGATGGAGTGGGCATGGCCAGCTCTACATCGTTCATGTCAAGGGTGCCTGTGGGGGCCTGGGCAGGAATGGGACAGATCTGAGGGTCTCTGGCAGAAGGGGGTGGGACCGGGGCAAGCGCCAAGGCATGGTCCATTTCTTCATTCCTCACAAAGGGTGACACCTCCCCAGCATGCACCCAGGGGGTGGGGCCGACGCGGCAGGGGCTGGTTCCTCGCTGTTTCTAGACGGCCTTGTGGAGCTAAGACTGAATGGGTTTCAGCATAGATGGCCACCACAAAATTGTACATTGGCTCCCCGCTGGCCTGGGCCAGGGCTAAGGCAGCGGGGGCCGTTCCCTCACTGTTTCCAGGATGGCTTCATGGGCCACATGAAACCACTTTGAGGGCCGCATCCGGCACCCGGGCCTTGTGTTTGACATGTCTGCTATACAGGGATAACTTTGGATGATGTAATTATGTAGGGTGTTTTTATGTTCCTTTCAACAAAAATAGAGAGTAGAAACTGGGGAAGGTCCTGATAGAAAACACAGCTAATGGGCTATTTAAGAAACAGAAGCGATAGCAGCAAGGAGTCAGCGGGCATGAACTCTGATCCACATAATTATGTTTCTGAAACGTCTGAGAATTATTTTAGAGACAGATTAATAACAAATATTAATTTTGTAGAACCAAACCAGGAGGGGAAAAGCACAAGATGGTAACAATGTTTTAAATCTCTGGGTCAGATTTTATGAGACATTTAACAGAAAGCTATGAGTCAACCGTCTGCTTTTATTTCCTGTCTAACAAAACAGCGCTCCGGTATATTGACTTTGCATTAATTTTCCTCATAGTGTCAGATAATGATTAACTAGAAGGTCTCTGAATTACTTTCAGAAAAGAAGCTGAAGCCCTGAACAATAATGAGGCTCTTAGAAGGCGGTGTGTGTGTGTGAACGTGCACCGTGCTTCATCAGTAGGTTTTTCCCCCCCTATTTATGTACTTTTGAGAGCTATTCCCTGTGATGAAAAATGGGTTATTATGCTGATTTAAATTTGCCTTATATCAATTATAATAGAAAGTCACTGCTGACTTTTTGTTCTAATAAGAGAGGGCACGTGCTTGAAAGACAAAAGGGTGCATCTGATTTAGGATCAGGAAGACAGATAATGGAGAGAGAAACCTAGGCATATAAAATCAATCATCTGATGACCATTTAAAAGACCCAGTAATTATAACGTGCAGTCTGAAGCAGTATATAAATCATAAACAAATCATAAATATAAACAAATCTTAAAGAAATAGATGTTTCTACAAGTCCCAGACAGATTTTGCCTGCCAGTCAAAGTAAATGGAAAATACCTTCTAAAGGTCTCTATCCACCCATTAAGAGGAAGGATGGGGAGGAACCCAGAAAGTTGACACTTTTATGGAGGGGGGTCCCCTCCCCATGGAACATTTTGCCAGCCCCCCTTCCCCAAGGCAAGAATGGTTTCCCTATCAGGGCTGGACTTGGCAATTTCTTAAGGTCAATCTTACCAGATGTGATTGTTCTTAGAAGGTTAGATATTAAGTTTTATTTTATTGTTTTGCACTGGCTCTGCTGCTGTTGTCTGTTGCATACTGCTTAACAGTTTCTTTGAGATTGAAGGAGTTTATGTATTTCATAAATAAATAAATGCACAAACTTAAAATCTCAGAATAGGGTAAATTATAATTATACTTTTTTTTAAAAAAGTGCTCAACCAGTGGAAGCTAATAGATCTATTACTTCTGTCTCTGTCTGTCATCTCTCTCTTTCTCTTTCATGATCTATTTATCTATTTATGTCTATCTTTAGATGGATGGATGGATGGATGGATGGATGGATGGATGGATGGATGGATGGATGGATGGATGGATGATAGGGCAGTCTAGAGAAAAGAAGGACTAGGGGGGGACATGATAACAGTATTCCAGTATTTGAGAGGCTGCCAAAAGGAGAAGGGGCTCAAATTATTTTCCAAAGCAACAGAAGGCAAGTCAAGAAACAACGGATGGAAGCTAATCAAGGAGAGAAGCAACCTGGAATTAAGGAGAAACGTCCTAACAGTGAGGACAATTCAATAGTGGAACAGCTTGCATTCAGAAATCATGGGCTCTTCATCACTGGAGGTCTTTAGGAAGAGACTGGACAGCCACTTGTCTGAAATGATATAGGGTCTCTTGCTTGAGCAGGGGGTTGGACTAAAAGACTTCCAAGGTCACTTCTAGCTCTATTCTGATCTATCTATCTATCTATCTATCTATCTATCTATCTATCTATCTATCTATCTATCTATCTATCTATCTATCTATCTATCTATCTATCTATCTATCTATCTAGCTAGCTAGCTAGCTAGCTAGCTAGCTAGCTAGCTATCATACTTGTCATGTATATATCTAAGTTTGGCATCTATGGGTTATTGTAGCTGGGAAAAATTCAAAACAAGTTGTCAAAACAGCTGACCTTATTTTGCAAAATACCTTTCTTTTAGGAAATGAAAAGTATTTTTAGGTATTGCTGAAGCCAAACATTTAAGAAAGACTGGATTGGCCTATGGCTGGATTTTTTTTTCTGGAGTGCTAATATAGTGGAATGGAGTACAGCTGTCGTTGATTGCAACTGTCTGCCTGCATTGTGGTTTGGGGTGAATTGCCTTCCTATAGTGGGCACATTCCAAATTTCAAATACCAACCCCAAAGGTTCTTCATGAAGATGCTGTCATAGCAAGGACATTACCTATCTTTTGAGCCCCTTTTAGCAACCTTTGAAGGGTTACTACTTCAGTTCCCCATACTATAACAATAAAGGAATTCTAGTCAAACTCTTGCAGGGCATCTGATTTGAAAATACTTGATTCCCCTTATTTCAGCCCATTACAACATGACATGCTTGATTTTGTCTCTTTTCATGGATCCAATTCATTAAAATATTTCTATTCATCTAGACAGAAATCCATGTTTGTTTATTTGTTTGTTTGTTTGTTTATTTATTAAATTACATGGCCACCTATTTTAAAAACACAACTCTGGGCCACTCACTACAACAATAGAAACCAAAACCAACAGAAAAAATTAACATTATTTAAATGTTAACATTAAACATTTGTTGATGTTAGCATTAAAGTAACAATTCTAAATCACTCTTAATTTATTGAAGGATTTGCAAGTGGGGGAGTTCTGCAAAGAAGTAGGGGATTGTAAGTAATTCTCAGTTTTGAAGAAGAAGCAAGATGAGGCTCTAATCCAGTGTTTCTCAACCTTGACCATTTTAAGGCATGTGGACTTCAACTCCCAGAATTCCACAGCCAGCAATGCTGGCTGTGGAATTCTGGGAGTTGAAGTCCACATGCCTTAAAATGGTCAAGGTTGAGAAACACTGCAGTTCTAATCCAAATCCATTTAGCTATTTCAAAAAAGGAGCGACTGAATAGCATTACATTTAGTACCAAATGAGATAACCCATGATTTGTTGGGTCATTGTTCCAGAGATATTTCCTTATGAATGATCACAAGTTGGCAAAAAAACAGTTGGAGCAGAATCAACTTCTGACTTCATGTTGCTTCCCTGCTGAGTTTCCTTCCTTCCTTCTTTCCTTCCTTCTTTCCTTCCTTCCTTCCTCTTCCTCTTCCTCTTTCCCTCTCCCTTTCATTTTCCCAGCAGGCAGGTGTGTGGCTGCATCCATGTAGGTGAGGATAGGAGGGAGTGCACAAATGGCTAGCAAGCTGTGTGAGCACAGAATGTCTGCACCATTTCTCCATTGATTTTCACCATCAGTGTCTGGGAAGCTGTCAGCTGAAAATGAGGGAAATCGTATGACAGTGGCTGACTGCAATAGTGCTGAACAGCAACAGTGGAGCAGTGCTGAAGCAGCAAAAAAAAAAAAAAATCCTCAAATTTTATTCCCTTCAGCGTAATGGGCCTCAGCATTCTTTAAAATAGCCCATTTGAGGTATGTTTGTTGACAAGGTTTTACCCTATGATGCAGTGTTTCGCCTAATTGAAGGTTACAAAGTACAAAACGTGAGTGTTTTAATAGTATACTGAACAACTCACTCTTCTTTCCATA
The DNA here is from genome assembly GCA_034064705.1 of Bothrops alternatus. Classification (NCBI taxonomy): domain Eukaryota; kingdom Metazoa; phylum Chordata; class Lepidosauria; order Squamata; family Viperidae; genus Bothrops; species Bothrops alternatus. The sequence goes on along the minus strand of JARGCV010000052.1, from coordinate 6,137,283 downwards.
CAGAATATATAGGCTTGTACATGAACCTTGTGGAGAGCCCCAATGAAACCTCTTCCTCCTCAGCTGACCTGCAGAAATGCCTGTCGCTTTGCTGAAACAAAGGGAATGGCAACCCACAAAGAAAATACACCCTGCTTCCCATTCTGGCATGTCTCCAAGGGCCCCCTCCCTTCAGGGAGGAACAGAACTTACCTATCAAATATTAGCACAGCCAGCCAGCCCTACCTTGCCAGTAGGCATCCTGGTCACTCCCTCACCAGCCGCTGCCATTAAGACATTTCAAATTTCAGCCTTGGTTCCAAAGCAATTAATGGTCATTCACCCATTGGGCCTTGCCACCAGTTGTTTGGATGCAAGGGTCAGGGGGAGGCAGAAAAGCAGGCAGGGTTGTGTCTCCCCAACTTTCCTTGTGCCATACAGCCTATGGGTTGTGTGAAGTGTAGTCAGAAGGCATGGTGGCACTGAAGCAACCACAATTTTGCCAAATTCCAATTCCACAGGAGTTATGGCTCCCAGATTTTGGATGCATTCTGTAAGTTAGCCCATTTGAGGTACATTGATTTAAAAATTATTAGTACTTGGTGCATCGTTATGCCCAGTTGAAGGTTACACATTATCAAACAGACGTGAGAGTTGTAGTAGTATATCCATAGATGGTACATTGTTACAGTATTATTAGACCTCAACATGACAATAGCTGTTGATACCAAGCAGGATCTCAAAGGAAGAGTTGCTGTGTGATAGCTACAGATTTGGTTTGGTTCTGTGTTTTTTTTTAATAGCATCTTTTAAAACAACAAAAAACCCCAGATCTGATTACCACCTTCAGGAATGTTTATAGTTTTGTCTACCTGTGAGTGCCAAGGCAACAGCCATCTGCCCCCAAAGATATTCCCATGCATTCTCTTGCGAGATTATAAAAATGCTAATGGTTGGTCTAATCATACAGCCCATGGAATTTGTCCAAGAAGCAAAATAAAATTTTGAATTCAGTCACAGATCAAAGTTTCCAATTGTACGCATAGCATATTATTTAAAAAATGCCATATCCTTGAAAAGAAACATCCAAACACAGAGAAGGAGTTGCAAAGTAGGTCAGAAGCAAATGCTTTATTCATTCATTGGACAGCTCCAGTGAGTAATATGTTATTATGTAATATTTCTTCCTTATTTATTAAATTAATTTATATCCCACTTTTATTTTGTATAACTGAAGGTGACAGTGACTATAATGCTTCCACTGGCTTTTCTTTTCTTTTTTCTTTTTGCCTCTCACTAGTGATAAAATTTTACATCCAAAAGGTTTTCGCCCATTGCAGACATAATTGATTTGTGCAATATTGTTTTTGTGGAGTAGGGCATTAGTACTTAAATTTGCAGGAGTAAAATAAATTAGCAAACTGAAGGGGAAAAATCCCCAAAGGAGAGCATAGCAAAGTACTTCTGCCATCAAGAAGCAACCTAAAAACAATTGGTACTGTTATTTTCTTTATTAATATCTAAGACTTTAAGTCTAAGAGCTATCGCCAAAGCTAAGAGCTATTAAGACACATGAATATTATTTAAGCCTCAGTACTTATTAAGCAAATGGTACAGTATACTCCACTTACATTACTTATGAACCCAGTTTTTAATGGTGTGAATATTTTTTTATTCTTATGTGTCTCTCAAATAGGATATACATTATGAACCCCGAAGAAGTATCTTAAGCATCCCTAAAATGAATAATACATTTAAAACAAATAATGAATATTATATACAAACTTTTAAGTTTAAGTTGAATGTTTAAAACAACTGTACAGTTTAAGACTAAATGTTGCTTAGATAGTTGCCTTTTTACCTCAACTTGAAAATGAAAAGTACACATGATTGTGTGGTGTGCAGCTCAAAGGAAGGACATGGCCCATATTTTTCAGGAAAAAAAAAACTTGCAGTGAAATATATTGATCCAGGTTATTTGGGGTTCCAGAATACCCAATTCGCACCTGTCTATGCATGTCTGATTTATCTCTGTGTCGTGGCAGGAAACAATGCAGTGCTGATGGATGAAGTATATATTTGAGATAAGATAAAGGTCTCATAATCCACATTTTTGGCAAACCACACATTGTTTATATTGAGTGAAGGGAATATTTTCTGCCTTGCTATCAAGAGAAGCAATTTGCAGTGATAGAAGAAGATCATCAATTCCCCTTCATGCAGTCACCTGCTTCTCTGGGGATATCAGGGGTGTTCAGGGGGGAGGGGGGGAGGCAGGAAGGAATGCCAGCTTTCATTAGCAAA